>JARHVA010006761.1:25000-90000 GCA_037957365.1 Torreya grandis | reverse complement strand
CCCCTTAGGCCTTACATGGAAATTTGTGTTTCACAAGACTTAATGAAATTAAATAAGGAACACATCAACCTCTCATCAACCATTCACTATTGAGAAAACATAAATTGAATTAGTGTGAGAAATTTGAACATGAATTATCTACCATCAACCATTCACTAAGGTAACCTCATCAAACTCTACAGTGTGGGAACCAGGAACCACAATCAAAGTGATCTATTCAAATTTATCTCCTACATCTCCTAAACACTTTTTTTATGCAATTCACTAGTGGGAAAATAGGAAATACACAAATTATTTGTCACACATACAAACAAGTGCTAATATATATATATATATATATATATATATATATATATATATATATATATATATATATATATATATTCAATAATTCATCAGTTGAGTAATCAACTTCACCTATTGGAGGACATTATAGGATGGAGGCTTTCTACACCTATCATTAGCCACTAGTAAAGGGGAATTTTTGTTATAGTGGTATATATATATATATATATATATATATATATATATATATATATATATATATATATATATATATATACATACCTCTATAACAAAAATGCCCCTTTATTAGTGGCTAATGAGAGGTGTAGAAAGCCTCCATCCTATAGTGTCCTCCAACAGGTGAAGTTGATTAGTCAACTGATGAATTATTGAATATAAAATGCATATTATTTTGAAGGGAATAGAGTCCCCCCCCCATCCATAATATTAACATTTTTTACATTTGACTTAGGACGTTGGGGTCACTCAAAAATGCATCCATAAGGCAATTTTTTTTTATTTTTACAATTTTTTTGACAATGATGACTCTCTTAAAAAGAAACTAATATTTTTTGTCATTTTCAATTTTTTGAAAACTAAGACTATTAAAAAAAACTATCACTATAAACTTTGATCATATGGATGTACAAAATTTAATTGACTCTTTTTTACAAGACTCAACTGTCAACACTTTTGTTTGAATTTTTGACCAAATAACTCTACTTTATATGACATTTTGATACTTTTTAACCCTTTTATATTAATAATATCAACTCAATTCCTAATTTATACTAACTAATAGACACTACATAGATCAATATAACATTAAAAAAAAACTAGATTAGATTGAATGTCTAAAGATTGACACGTAGTCAAAAGACTTAAATTACTACTAAATCTTGATATCAAATCTCTATAAAGAACAAAAAATAAATACTATGAAAACATTTTGAATAGTCATGGTGTTGGATTAATGGTGGTTTTGAGTCCATGCAAGTTGTTTCATTATGCCATATTAGGAGGAATAACTAATCTACAAACTTTTTGAGGTGGAAATAACCCATTAAAGGCGAGCCTTGATGAATATTATAGCATGTAGGCTTCAAAATTTATTTAAAAATAGTCTCTAATGTATGGTGATGCATAATGGATGACTTTGAACATAGTAGGAAGCTCCAAGAAATTGAATGAAATGAAAGAACCATGTATTTACCAAAATAGACTACCGTGTGAAGAATTCGATAGACCATTTAGAATGGACTGTATATTATGGTGAGTACATTGACATTTTGGCTTATGATGATAGGACTGAATCTGAGAGCGTTAATATAAGATCAAATTCAAGATCCAATCAACACCTTTAAAGATATGCAATCTAGATCTCTTAATAGAGGTCGAATTCCACCATTACAAATAGAATCAGAGTGTAGTGATGATCTCAAAAGATTGTTTATGGCAATAGATGACTAATCAAACTTGAAGAATTGAAATTCTTACAAAGTTCGATGAGATTAGATATGGTCTGATTCACTTTTTAAGACTTTTTGTGTCTTCTTTCTCATCAATTATACGATTTTTCTACAATATATACCTCTAAAAATGCATATACATAAGAGGATGAGTAATCAAACTCTCAAAAATAGTGGGAAATATGGTGTTGAAATATGAAACTCCAAACACATGATGACGAACACACTAATCTAATTTATTACAAATTAACTATCTAAACTTTTCACACTAATATAAAATCTTAATAAAATTCATCTTTGAGTTGTACATCCATAGGGACAAATCACCAAGAAACTATCCCTCACATGCTTTTACAAGTCTATAACTACTCTAAAAATGCTTGCTCTGATACTAGATAATGATCTTGGTTTAGATCTTCATAAACTAAACACAAAAATAATGAAGCTAAAAATAAAGGGTAATTAAAAAACACATTATATTCTCACACAATAAATATATTCCATTACATATTCATTTGGGAATTAAAAATATATAAGAATGGCTTTCCTATAAACAAGGTGAATCATATCAACACAAATCTCTCATCATATCCCCATGAATACTCTTAAACCTATAATTGTAATATTATTGTAACTTACAACAATATCACAACTGACTAATATATTCTAACCAAATATATCTAATAGTAAATTATTACTTTCATAATTATTCACACAAATTAATGTGAGTACTAACATTTCTTAACATGTAGAGCAAGTAGATGGTTTCAAATGACCATACGGTAATTTTACCCTACTCTTATGTAGGTCAATATCAACCAATAGGTTAGTATCAATGATCAATACTGACCCAAATTTATAAAATCATCCCAACATAGAGTTATAGAATTAGATAAGCCACATGTCTAATTTATCCTAATTTTTACTTCCAAGATACATTCAACAGTCAGACAATCAACCATAAAATATAATTATCTTTGTCTCTTTAGTACATTTTATATTTAACATATGCCACTTATCAAATTAAAAAATCAATCTCAGTCTTTCACATTTAGAGATATGCCTTAATGCCATATCTTAATATCTAAACTACAATTCAAAATTATATCTTAATTAAATTAATATTATCCATGAATTAAAGTAAAACATATTGGTAAATCTCTACACATATCAAATAGTTTAAAACTATAAGCTTTCCCTTGGGGTTTCATCCTTCCAACATTACAATTTTTAATTCTGGTTTCAAATTTTATTTTTGGTCTCCTCCCACATAAAAATCTATTTTAGATTTTTTGTCCTAGGGTTTCATTGATCTTATTTTTTATTTCTATACCTTTTTTACCTTTGGCTCTAGATCCTCCATGACCAAGATGTCTCCTATTGAGGAACATTTCAATTTTTTACCATAATGTTTCATCCATACCTCTGTTTTGAGTATTATTTAAACTATTGGAAATATATTAAATAGGATAAAAAAATTGTTATTATACACTTTTGTGATAATGCATAAATATTTTTAATGATTTTAAAAATGAATAAAAATAATCTTTTCACATAAAAATTATTATTTCATAATTTTGACATAATTTTTTACTCCAACATATGTTTTGAGTAAAATTTATATTGTTGGAAAGATTTTGAAAAGACACAAATTTAATTTTATATACTTTTGATGATTATTTTGTGCCCTAACACATACACCCCCATTTTTAAAAAATTAATGGGGCCCCACTATTGTTTGAATATATTTATTCAAGGTCCTCTAAACCTTTGACATCTACGATGTTGATTTTATTTTACATAATTCTAAGGTTATCTTCAAAGTCTAAAGTTACAGAGTCCATAATTATGAAAATCAAAACTTGAACATTGATTTTGATCTATCTTAAAATTTGGATTTTTATAATTGAATTTATTATTTGCTTGGACTAATAGAACTAATATGTCTTATCTTAGTGTTCCTATGTTTTCCATATGTTCAAAGAAATATTAGAAAAGTCTTGTCAATCATTCATGACTTGGATATAATTTATTTATTCAAAATTGGAACAAGTGGAAACATTCCATTACTTTGAGCCTTCAACATTCACAAAAATTTCTATCTTGAAAGTTCCCAAGATCTGAGACATTGATAGGTGGCGTTACTATGTTACTTGAATCCCTTTAGCTTTAAATAAAATTCCAAGTTTTCCAAGTCTCTGAGCTCTAATAACATGCCACAGAGTGTAATTACTTGAACCCAAAACCACTAAAGTTCAAAATGAAGCTAATCATCTAATGGTTTTGAGGTTCTAAGATCTGAGAACTTGACAAGTGGTATAATTTTGTTAACCCAGAACCCCAAAAATATTAAATAGAGTATAATGGATCTGAGAGGCCCTGTAATCTAATGGTCCCAAGGTTTTGAGCTCTGATAACTTGGTATTGAGTACATTTTCATCAACCTAGACCTTTAGAGAAGAAATATCAAGTTAATAGTTTAATGGTCCCATGGATTCAATTCTTCAAGTCTTTAAGGCTCTAAGATCATGCCACATATTGACATATCATTAAATTGAAGTATTCATAGGGATATACACAATTCAAAAGATTTAAATAACTAATACCTTGAGTCTCTAATTTCTTACAATCCTGATATTACTCCATATAACATAAATATATTAGCTTGTGGCCATGTAGTACATAAAGTAGGATCATAAATCTAAAGGCCTGACTAATCAATAAGTAGGCAAGTGTCATGATTAAAAATAAACATGGATAAAGTATAAATGAATAAGTTTGATAGTGAAGTAGAATTTGGTAAGTGAGAAATTAACATGTCTTAAATAAAGTGACTGGACATACAAAGATAACGAAAAGTTGTCATATAACAAAAAAATCTGCCAAAGCTAATTGAAACACTCAAATTTAAAATGAGAACCAAAATTAAAAACCACTATTCACATTGAATTCATATGAATTTAGAATTCAAGGTGCAAACTTGGGAAATATATACAAAATCCAAGTAAAAAACAAGTCACTTCATTAATCGACAAGTAAAAATTATAGTTTCAAATCTCTTATGTGACCAAAAGCTCTAATTTTTTGTAAAGTTGTAAAAGAACATTTAGACCAGTAGGTAAAATAATTACATATTTTAGATTAATGAAATGGTTTTTAAAATTATCATGTGTTTAGGCCCTTTCTACATATTCTTATGCTTGAAATACCAAATACATAGACACCCAATTCAATAAAAGTGCCCTTGACTTCAAGTTTCTATATTAATCAACACTCTAGCATACTCTATACAAGACCAATTATCTCAGGACAATAAGAAATACATCAATGACCTATTGATAATCAAAACCATGGGGTTACATCAAGCAATGATGAAGTTAAAAGTAATGCCATGTATCAACTTCATGATCTATTCTTTAATGGTACTTGATTGGGGGACTATCTACACTTTATAAAAGTGAATAATATACTCACATATATTTATGGAATGGAATTTAAAAGGTATCTTAGGATCCCAACACCTAAGGTTGCCTATAATCAAGTCTCAATCAATGTATGGCCTAAGCACAACTTCATAGAGGGAAAACTAAAACAATGGTTACTGAAAGGCTAGAGATTGAATTTTAATGGGATCTTTATTCTGAATACATCATCAAATTCATGATTAGTATTACGATAGCCATGGACCTTTTAAACAGGTTATACATTTTTCTTAATATTTTGTATGTACAAGTGGAATGGGTCCCATTGCTAGGCATTCTACTAACTTTAGACAAGATTGTTGTCTTGGGAAAAATTATAAGTGTTATATTAAAGGCTCAGATGTTTAGGACTAAACAAAGACCAACTGATAGAAATTTCTATATGATGTCATATTTATTGGATGTAGTCCTTGGTAAAATTCATAGAAGATATGGAGAACTATGGTGACCATCAATAAAGTATGCAAATAACAGGATCCGTGAAGATTATTCTTTCATATTTGTCTATAAATTCATAAATGAAGTCAAAAGGATTCATGATAAATTATATCCTTAAGTATACCAAGCCATCCATGGCACTCAGATGCCTAAGTTATCTGATAACATAATGAGTTTAGGCAAAAATAGATATTATTAGTATTACTCTGATTACACAATTATCATGATTAAAGGAACTAGGGCACCTCCTATATTCTTACCAAAATATGTCCTAGGCAAAATTACAAAATAAGAGGTGGCCCATTAATTATATAACAACATAGATAATGATTTTGGTCTTAAACATTAGGCCTATTACTTCAAGACTCCTCTAAGTATTAGGCAACTCTAGTTTTTGGTAAGATCCTATTTCAACCATGTTTGGAAAGTAATATCCCATCATAATTTAGATGTGACCCAATTCAATAAATAAGACCCCAAAAAAATAATTGGGAACTATATCCAAATTCTCAAAGAGAATAAGGTGGTGACCATTACATATGATCACCAAGATTATGAGCATGATGTTATCTTCATGAATGCATCAAATGACTCTAAAGTGTGGACACACATGAAGAACTATCAAATGTCTATGATAGTTGCACAAACCATTTAGTATGACCTAGACATCATAAAATAAAAAGTAAATAAAATGGTGGAGCAAGAACAAAGAACTTAGAGTCATAAGTGGCCTTTAGTTTAGCTTTAAGACTCAATAGGATAAGACAAGCCTCCATCTCCTATAGAAGAATAGATAAATCTATAAGAGGAAGGGTCTAACAATCAAAGGGAGGAAAATATTCAAATTAAAACATAGACTCTTAGAGGTCTCCCTCCTCCCTAGATAGCCTCCACACATCCATTAATTGCTACTAAAATTTTAGGAACAACTACTATAATGGAGAAGGTTACACCTCTTTTATATTGGCAGAAGAGAACATTATATATGGCACCTCTACTTTTACTTACAACAATCACACAAGTAAGTCTCTTAGAGTTTTTACAATCTTCTCTCTTGTCTATTTCTTCTACTCCTCCTTCTCCTCCAACATCTAAAGTAAGTACACCTCCATCCATTACCACCAATGAGGGGACCTAATCTTAAACACTTCTTATTACACCAATTTCCTTTCCATCCACTTTTCCTTTCACTGTTGTTCTATTCTCCAATATTTTACTTCCTCCTACAATGGCAGTTTTTACCATTGTAGATCCTTCATATATTTTATCATATCCATAATCTCATATTTCTTCCATATCCACTTACCAAAAGAGAGCCAAAGTCCTTACAACCTCCTCTAAAACTCAAAAAATAGATGAAATACCAACATTTGGTCTAGCTATTATAGATGAATCCATTAATGAAGAGGAAGCAGAAGAAGAGGAACATGGATGTGTGATATCCCTAGTGGAGTATTCAATAAATGAAAAGGAAGAATATATATAAATGATAGAGGAATCATATCCTAAATTAGGTGAGGAGATATTTATAGATGATGAAGAGGTAGAATTATAAAAGGCCAAAGAATTAATCATAGGAAGCTTTCAAGAGGAATGAACCCGAGTGGAGCCTTAGACCAAAAATACATCACTCAAGAATAAAGACAAAGTAGAAATAAGGTAGTTTATTCTCTTGTTTCTTTTGTCACTATTTTAGATACTCAAGTTACATATTTATCTCTAGCCATTATGAGACCATCATTGTCTAGTTTAGTTGATTCTTCCATTCTTTCAACATCAACACAAATAAAGACTCCAAAGAAAAGGGTTTAATTTGAGAATCTATTTTCAGTCTCTTATTTTAATCCTAGAAAGCCACTAATCCTTTATAAATATTCAACTCAATTAAAGATACCCATGTCACAATACTAACCTATGAATTTATCCACCACAATAGTTGAAAAAACACCAGGATTAACTAAATATGTGGCCAAAGGTTCCCCCACAGAGGGAAGCCTCACCATGGGAGAGAATTACTTATCCACCATTACAATTTTTAATTCAAATAAACACTTCATTAACACCTCCAATAATAAATCCTCCTATAATGACTCCTCCACTCTCTACCTATGAAGACCCAAGTCCTATATAAAAAGAAACAAATTTATTATTCTCCAATGGGTTAAAAAGATGCAAAGTAAAAGGTATGATAGACATAATCTGGTCATCACCAAATTACCTATAATTTCCATCTGGTTGGACAAACATATGTCACCATTTATTTGGTAAGGAAGAGGAAGTAATGAATATAGATACAAGGGAAGAAACTAATTTTGAAGAAAGTGAAAACCTATTTCCCTTAGCTCATAAATCCAAAAGGAATCCTAATGATCCAACTTAGTATACAATATTTTTTGTTCTTTTGTAGATTCAACTAGAGAAGTGATTAAAGAAATGTATAAGAGCAAGGAGGGGGAATAAAATAAATTACTATAGATTTAGATTATAAATGTCCCTTGAGAAATTATTGATAGTATACAGAGTGTAGCCACTAGGTTGTACAATATCTTAAATAGTATTTGAGTTTTTAGAGGAGATCCAATCTATAAGAACAAAGGTGATTAAACTATAGCACTAGTTAAAGGAATTTGAGAAAAAAATCATTTTTTGGATCTAGTGTTCCAATATTAGTGCATTCAACTAGCTAAACCTAATGTCCAACCAAGATGTAGCATGAACCCTAAACCATGTAATTACAAAAAGGGATGGTACCCTTAATTGGCATGTGTATTTGAAGTATTTAGTAAGATATTTTAGAAGCTATGAGGGTCACTGATGTGATAACCACTACTAAAGATTTAGTTAACAGGCCTAATTTTAATACACTCTTTAAGGTAGCTGCAAATAGTAATAAGGAGGAAGTTAAATAAACAATGTACAAAACTAATGATAATATTTTTTAGTTAATAAAAAAACTCAAGGATAGAGTGACAAAGGTTAGGGCCCTTGAAATAGAGTTTAATAGATCAAAAATAAAACATACAAGATTGATGGATGAAGGCATCAAAATATTTAAATTTCCTTATTCAAATCTGAATTTATTAACAAAGAGTTATAAGTAACACATGTATTATTTGAGGATCTCAAAGCTAAATAAAGAGATTTAGGGTCAACATGAAAGCACACAGTCAATTGCACATCGATACATGTTGCCTAATATTCTGGATATATAATCATGTATACTATAGGTGGATCAATTTTATTTCCTTAGGGAACTACAATGGCTACTTCAAATTCTACAATTTTCATTCCACCATTTTCTTCTACTAGTAATACCACATCAACACCTCTATAAATCTGAATATGTATTTGTATGTTTTAGATAAGTTAGAATGTTTGTTCTTATATATATATATATATATATATATATATATATATATATATATATATATATATATATATATATATATATATATATATATATATATATATATATATATATATATATATATATATATATTTGTGTGTGTGTGTGTATGTATGTATAATCGAGGAATTATATTCTGGGCTAAGATTTTGTACATGCATGCTTTACACATTTTTGGAACACAATATTATTTTTGGAGATATAAATTTAGACTTTGATTGGAGGATGAGGTGACCCTCCATAAGCCTATATATATTTATATTCTTCCTATCCCAAAGGGAAGATAATTTTATCTATTAAGATTAATAGGAAATTTTATGGATTTTTCTATAATTATTCTTGACGTACAAATCTTGATTCTTATCCAAACCTATGAATCATGTTAGAAGTTATGTTATTTTGGTATCTTAGTATTTTGGTTGTGCATTAGTTATGTTTTAAATGTAGTTATTCACATTGTGTTATTGCTAATTTAAATTTCTTTTATGTATTAATCTTAATCTTCTCTTGTGGATGTGTTAACATAATCTTACAGATACAACAACATTTGATCATATATGCTTAATTTTACTATATTCTTGTTTCCTTGGACTCTTAATTATGTTTGATTGTTGGTGTGATTATAGTAAATTGAAACAAACATTGGTTCCTAATTGCTTATTCAAATCCTAGTTCAAGAGCTAAATTAGAAAGGTTTTATCCTGTTTGGTCCATGATTCTTCTTTTCTATCTTACCTTTTCCTCTTTTTGAGTTTTCTTTTAGTCAAACCCACCTTAAATTATCTCAATCATCTATCCACCCATCTCAATTAGATTTAAACTTATCCATATCTGAACCAATATGTAGTAAATAAATTACTTTACTCACCATTATTCTACCAATATGTTGTTTACAACACCTAATACCCCACAACTCATGTTTTGGAGTGAATTTATTTCATTGACCTTAAAACATTAGAGGCTACCTCATAAGGTTATTTGATGTATATAAAACTCACATCGACATGAATTTATCTAGTGATAAGAGGGATTGAACCTCTGAAGTCATAGTTTACTGAACCTCTATTTATTTATTGGACTTGAACATAATTACCCATCTTTCCATTTATATTAATTTATATTGTTTGCTTGATGAAATCAACAAGAATTTATCTATTTTTAGAAGGAGCGACTAAGCCTCCGCCTCAATTTCTTTGAAAATACTAACTTGACTTACACTATATGTACTCAAAATATCAATAAGGTCTACCTTAGACATTAAATTATTATACTCACATTTGGAAATCCTTATAAAATTTAGGTCTGATAAAGGCATCACAAGGAGAACCTAGGTTCAATCATCTAAGCATATGACCTTGTTTTCCTCTATGTCCAATGGCCCAAACTTGGCAAACTAGTTTTTTTTATGAACATCAATGGAGACATGCATATTCTACCCAAAAATCTTGAAAATTATTTTAATTTATTTTCTACCTTGAAAATTAATACTATCAAAGAGCATATTAAGTCTTTTAAAACTATTTTGGTAATATTGAATGTAACCCATGAAGATGTGGCATGCAAACTATTTATCTTTACATTACATGATGTTATCTATGACTAGTTTCTCAATGTCCTATTAGATTTAATTGCATCTTAGGATGAGTATCAAAACACCTTTTTGACACAATTTGGACAAGTCAGCAGTGAAACTATTGTATACTAATAATTTTTAAGCATGAGAAGAGAACTAAATGAACTAATATGGACCTTTAATGCTAGATTTTGAAATATGTACACTAGACTTGAAACTGTTTATCACCCTATTGAAGAATTACCACTTGAAATGTATAAGAACACCCTAACCCCATGACTATTATCTTTATCCTTAGAATTATTGATGTTGATACGCTACCTTTGGCTTATGTTGAAGCTATCAACATTGATAAATAATTGAATCTCCAGTTACAATCATTGACCCTAATTAATCTTGGTCTTGTCTTTCTGACCTTCAACCCAATTCTAAACATAAATCATAATAATATGACCCAAAACTAAAACTAGTTGTACATTCATTTTCCTTTAGCCCATGTTCTACCTAACCAACACCTTAGTTTCTTGAATAATTTTATGCTTGCATCTAATCTACAAATCTACAGTAGTCTTTATTAATATTTTATGTTACTACTATATGGGAAACTACTTCTAATTCTATAAAAATAAAGTTAGAAACTATTCAACGGATGGTGCATAAATTAAGTAATGAGTTTCTAAACATGTATAAGTTTATGAGAAATTTTGGTGGCCAAAATACCAACTAGAGTTTTGGATTTCAAAGGTACAATAGACCTTTCAACATATCTATAAATAATATAGAGAAAAAACTACCTACCAGGGTGCTAGAGATAAATATCATGGAAGTAATGCTTCATAATTAATGTCAGGTTCATAACATAAAATATCATGGTGAGCTAGACTATATAAATTTTTTCACTACCTTTGATATCTCTTAGAAGGAAATAGACAAACATGAAGTTTTTACAAATCCAACAGAACTATATTCCTCTAATACATTAGGACATCCCAATACAATAATGATCTTTGAGACCTATGATTTCTCATTCCTAGTAAAAGATGAGAATGAACCAGAAGATAATACTAATGAGATCCACACTTTCTAACAATTCAGATGAATGATTATAATTTGGTAATAGGCAATATGTTACTACTTTAATTCCCCCAAATAATAGTGATACATTCCTATAGATTCTAATGTCAACAATAATCTACATCCTCCCAAAAGGGATTATCATTTACAGAGTATAGAGCCACACAACAAAGGAAGATACAATATTATTGATGATATGAAAAAGATCAAAGCTAACATCATCCTTCATGATCTATCCTAGATCACTTAACAAAGAAATTTTTTACTTAAAGCCTTAAATGGAAGGTCATCTACTCACAAGTTAAAATTTGTGCATGCCAAAGTAATGCCATATAAATACAAGCCCAAAGTACAACCTTATTTGTTGACTAACATAATGTTTGCAAAAAACATGCAAAATTGCTTGGTTGACTCAGGTGCCTCAACCAATGTGATACTTACAACTATATGCAAAAAACTAGGGTTGAGCCTAGATAAGTTAAAGAGAGTGGTCCTATAGTTGGATAATTATTTTGTCCCATGTTTTATAGATTTGACTAATGTACACATAAAACTCACATCTAAGCCATATGTACAACAATACATAGATATTATGTTCATTGATATTATATAATATTATAACTTGTTACTGATTTGAGATGGTCAAAGACACTAAATGAGTAAATGGATACAAATTTCTCACATATGTGGCTACCTTGGAAAGGAGTAACCAACCAAATCTAAATAGATATAGAACCAACGATGAATTACTTCATCACTAAGTATAATACCAAGAATGAGAAGGTTGAGTTTTCATCTTTACATGTATGAGTGTACACATTCACTATCAAGAAAGAGCTTCATGAATAAGAATTTGAAGGTCCTTCTCAATTATGGATTCTCCATTTCAATAAAGCTAGATTAAAACAAGGTTCAAACATTTTTATAGTCCTAATAAATCTAGCTGAGAAGTAATATTTCATTTCCTAAAGAATATAATTATCCTATAGTAATAATAGAGTTAAGTATGAAGTTCTAATCCTTGGACTATAATTTGTGATAAAGTATAACATCAAGCAGTTGTAAATCTTTGATTATTTAGAATTGGTTGTTAATAAAATTTTAAAAAAAAGAATAAATATAAGATCACATACTTGAAGAAGTATAAACACTGAGTATGCGACTTGACCAAGTCTTTTGAAATATTCAATATCAATGTTATCCCAAGGGAATCAAACCAGATAGTAGATTCACTAATAGCTTTAGCTACCAATTTGGTATTGCTCTAAGAATATAAGATGTAGAGATTATCTATGGAGCTAGTTTCTTACCCCTTTGTCCCAAATAATATGGAAAACTTCTAAATATTTGAGGATGATTAATAAATTATATTATTTATTAGTGGTTTTGGAACCTTTGGATCTCAGTTGATAAATGAAAAGCATGTTGAGTCCATTCATATTAAACATCTAGGAGAGGATACTGTCATACAGTTGAAGGAGAGTTGCATCCCCCTAGGGATGGTTTCCCTGAGTGAGATTTATATGTAGACCTACAAGCTCAAAAACAAAATCAACATAAAATAATTGATTTTCTTTTATCAAGGAGAATTTGGGCACTAAACAACATCCTCAATATGTGAATATTGGTTTGAGTTATATAGAAAGATAAAAATAAAACATGAAAAGTCTATCGATATAATATAAGGACATGATCATTTGTACATATGAAGATTTTAAAGTCTTCAACCTCAAAGTCATCACACATGCAATTCTATTGAAACCAAAGCACAAGACTTTTAGGTAGTTGTAAAGACTAGTAAATCTAATAATGGAACCTCTCATCCAAATAGAGATATAAAAACTACTTGATGCTAAGATTGTCTTTCCCATTAAGCATCCTACTTGGGTAACTAATCTAGTACTAGTCAAGAAGAAGAATAGAAAAATCAAAATCTTTGTTAACTTCATAAATCTAAATCAAAAATCAAAAAAAGATATCTATAATTTTACCTTTCTAGATGAGGTAATTCAAATGGTTAGTGGATCTGAGATAATGTCCTTCTTAGATGGATTCTTAGGCTATAACCAAGTGTTGATATAAGTACAAGATAGAATGAAGACTATATTTACCACCAAGTGGAGAAATTTTACATAGAAAAAGATGTCTTTTGACCTAATCAATGTAGGAGCAACTTTACACAGAGTCATTGACTTATTTTTTCAAATATTTATTGGTGAATATATCATAATTTATATGAATACCTTAACAGTGTATTCTAAAGTTAGAATTAGTTATGCATATCATCTATAGAGAGTGTTTGATAGGTGTATAAGATATGGGATATCACTTAATCTAAAAAAGATTATATTTGGAGTCACTAAAGGAAAACTACTAGGCCATGCCATCACCAAAGATGGGATCTCCATTGATCTAGAATGAGTCTGGGCCATTTCTTAGATGTCACCTCCTAATAACAAAAAAATTTGAAGTTTTTCTTTGGTAAGATAAACTTTGTAATGAATTTTTTTTTGGGTTTATAGATATTGCCAAACCATTGAATGATATGTTGAAATACGATGTCAAAATAGAGTGGATAATAGAGGTTAAAAAAACTTTTCAAGACATCAACACTGTCACTACCCAAGTTCTAGTTTTGATCATCTCAAAATTCAATAAGGAATACTACCTCTATTCATTTGCCTTAGAGTACACTATAGCAATTTTAATCACATAAAAAGTAGATGACAATGAACATCTAATTTCCTTTATGAGCACCAATCTAAAGGATACAGAGTTTAAATACTCAATTATATACAAATAAATATATAAACTGATCAAAGTTATGAAAAAAATTAGACATTATATTCTATAAAACATGATGTATGCTATCATTCCAAATTTGATTGTCAAGATCACACTCAACTAGAATGAATTGGGTGCAATAAGAAGAAAGTGGATAAAAAAGTTACAAGAGTTTGAGCTTGGAATTAAACCAACTAAGATGGTGAGAGGCCAAGGAATCATCTAACTCATGACCAAGACTGATTCATATATTTTTATTGAAAAAATCAATGATATTCAAGTAGATGGTAGTGAATAGTATGCTCAGATCATCCATTATTTATTCATAAACACATTCTCCCTTGAACTAAATAGATATCAAATGTAATCCCTTAGGCTCAAATCCTCTCATTATATGATAAAAAAGGATATCTACTTGAGTTTATTATCAAAATAAGAAACTATATACATCCTTAATAATCTACATTAGAATATAGGTAGTGGAAATATCTCAAAAAATGTTACAACTCACAAAATATTAAGGATTAGATACTATTAGACTATAATCTTTAAATATTCCCACAACCATGTCATAACCTACCATAAATTTTAGGTATTTGGGAGAAGAGAAGTGAATTTAAATGTATTTATAACCAATCATTGAAGGATGCCCTTTTACTCAATAGGGTCTTGAATTCATTGGAATGATCAACACAAACTCTTTCGCAAGGCACAAATTTAACATAATAGCTATGGACTATTGCATTATATAGATAGAAGTTATGGCCACAAATAAGTTCATAACATTGGATGTCATCAAATTTATATAAGAAAACATATTGACCATGTTTGGTACTCTAATATCCTTAGTTTGTGACAGTGGTCTAGCTTTCCATTCTGTTGAATTTATAGAGTGAGTTTACAAATACTAAATCACCATCAAGTTCTCTTTGAACTATTATCCACAAGGGAAGGATGTATATAAATCCACAAACATGAATCTGATGAATTTTATTAATAATTCAGTGTAAGATAAATCTATATAATGGTATTTTCTACTAAAATATGCATTATATTTAGATTGAACAAGACAAAAGTAAGTCCTCAAGGCTTCACCTTTTCTACTAGTGTATGAACAACAACCAGTATTGTTCCATAATTCTTAAAATCCCAATGTACCTATTTATATAAAATTACATGGGAGAATATGAAATAATCCAAACTAGACTACTTAACATAGTCCAGATGAAAAATATAAGAACTAAAATACTACATAGCTTCAACAAATACCAAGACCTAGTCAAAAGCTGATTTGATAGGAGATCCAAAATCTAGGAATTTAGGATTTTAGATCTAGTGTTTCTATGGTAAAAATCACATGAGAATAAATAATAGTATGATGGGTTCATTATTTTATGGATTAGACCATATCAGATATTTGAGATACTAGGTAACAATGATTTCCACTTGAAGGACCTTCAAGCTAATGACCTTATCTTTCCAGTCAATAGTCAATTTTTGAAACACTATTTTATGGATAATCCAACTATATATGATTCTAAGTGACAGTAAGTAGATATGTATATGTAAGAGTAGAATAGGTTTCTTGATTTTTAGAATAGTGTTTCATATGTTTTGTATTTTTTTTCAATAGATTAATTGTTATGATTTCTAGATTAATTTTTTAAAATTATATGACAAACCAACTAATTTTCTATACTAAAGTTGCAAAATACTTACCAAAAATAAGGGGATGATATTAAAGGATGCACAATTAATTTTCACAAAGATTTATTTTGATAGTGCTTGAGCTTCTAGGATTGAGGGATGTGTTATGAACAGATTAGGTTTTGCTTGGGCTAGGTAAGTTTACTAGACCTTTAGTATTTAATCTAATATAGTCATATAAATTTTATAAGACTTTTATTTCTAAATATCAACTTCACTATTACATACTAAAACTTATATGGGAGATAATAAACATAGAAATAGATGCACACTGACAAGGACATATTCATTAAAATAAGTTTTATACATACACCCAATCAATGGTGGTTCCCAACCATTCTATTTATGTTTAAAAAATAATAATAATACAATATGAGTGATATAAATAATATCTACTAGGATTATGGATGTCTAGCTAATAATAGAGAAAGACTTTGAGTGGAATAAAAGGTATCTTTGTCGAGACTATAGATACATGGATGTCAATAGAGTAATGCCTAGGATTCCCTTAATGTTTGGTTACAAAAATTGAAATAATAATGAAAACTAAAGTGTTTATCTAAGATTTTTTCAAAACTTTCATAAAAAAGGAAAATTAAATTCATAAAATCACACATAGATCCAAGGAGTGAAAAGGGTTAGTATGTTGTATAAGGAAGGAAGAGTCTTTTTTCTAGGGAAAGATTTGCTTATTCTTTTCTTTTTATGACTCAAGTTTTTTTATGGTGTATTTATTAGATTATGGGATCTCAAATATTTGAAGAGTATTTTCCCCACCAAGTCACCATTTTTTCCCTGACAAACACATCCTATTTTAAAAAAATTAATGGAGATCCTCTACTATTTAAATATCCTTATTTAAAGTCCTCTAAGCCTTAAACATCCATGATACTAGTTTTATTTTGTATAAGTCTAAGTTTATCTTCAATATCTAAAGTTACAAAGTCCACAATTATTAAAATCAAATCTTGAATGTTGATTTTGATCTATCTTAAAATTTAGGTTTTCAAAAATTAACTTTATAATTTGTTTAGTATAAGGAAACTAATATGTTGTGTCCTAGTGTTCATATATTTTTCTTATGCTCACAGGATTATTAGAAAATACTCACCAAGTATTTACAACTAAGCCTTTATTTATACAAAATCTAGATGATTGACAACACTACATTACTTGGAGCCTTCAACATTCATAAAAGGTTCTGAGTCTTCAAAGTCCCTGAGCTCTAAGAAATTGACAAATGATGTTGCTATATTAATTAGATCCCTTAAGGTTTAAAAAAAAATCTAAGTGTTTCATATATTAGATCTCTAAGAACACGCCATAAAGGGTAATTACATGAAATATAATACCCCTTTTACAAATCTCTGTACTCTAATCATATTGATCCATTTGTCATATGTGACAACCATTTATATGTGTAGAAAATTTGACATGGGATATTTAATGTTACCCTAATTGTATTATTATTATTTTTTATTATATGTTTTGGCATATTTTTTAGTTTTGATGGATATGTATTATACTATATAATATTATCACTATGTACCTTAGTTATCTAGTTTAGTAGACCTCAATTGGATGTATGAGTACTTAGTATGATTGTCTTGAGTGGATGCTTGTTTTATTTTAATATTGATGTTGATTAACATGATGATTTATTTTTTGACTTGAAATTGATTATATTGAACTAACCAAAGATTATGATTCAATTTTATGACATACTTGTATTGACAATTACATATATATACTTGTTCATAGTGTTTAGATATAAATTATTTATTGGATGTATTTGATGTTAAGTTGAGTGTGCAGATTATAGGAAACCAAAATTAATATTACAAGTGACTTATACATACCTTTATTGATCATATGCACACCTAAATTCACCCTAAACATTTGATCTCATACCCTTCATTCTTTAAAAATTATTAATTGTATTATTTTATGTCTTTTAAATTCTTCTCTTTATTATTTTTAAATTTTGGTGTTTTGACATAAATTTCTCTTCTAATTTAATCACCCTAAACCTATATTAACCTTCAATGAGGTTATTTAACCTTGTTAAGAATTTGGGTTGACCCACAAATCCAATTCATGTGTTCAATATCATATTTGTCTTTTTAACCACTTTTTAGCTTGAATATTTGATAAGAAAAGCCTCTTTTACAAGTTTTTTTTTGAGCCCATACATATCCTTGGGTACATGTTTTTTTAAGCTCCTATTGACCACTTTTTGGTCGTATAAATTACCTCATTTATATCCTAGTTTTTAATTTCATAAGTAACCCTTAATTTATTTATACAAAAAGTTGTGTTATGCACTTGAGTGGAACAAACACACATGCAAGTGTGTAAGGATATTTATGAGGTTTACAAGAAAATTTATGAAAGGAATTCATATCCTTGGGATGAATATGGCCATGTTTCACCCTCTTATTGATCATTTTTTTTTTGTTTTCTTCTATTTTTAAAGAGCTTCTTTTGGTCTTTTAAGGGGATGTATTTTAGATTTCTATAGAGCTTATGTGCTTGAAGAAAGGCTTTTGCAAAAAGTAGAGATTTTGGTTTGAGGTAGGTATTTTAATTATTAATTTTTATTTTTCAATTATTTATCTTCTCTTTTTTTGACTTGAATGAATCTTATTTAAAGGAAAATGAATAAATGTTTTGATTGGTTTGAGGCCCTTGTTTTAAATTTTTTCTTAAGTTTTTCTATTTTGTATTATTGTCATGATTTTCCTTGCTGTCTTATTCTTTGGTTGTGTGAATGTTGGGTTATGAGAATTCTAAGGAGAAAAATTATTACTTAATAAGTACTCTTTTATTTGGATTGGGAAGCCTTTGTGTTCATTAATGAACTTATGTGACAAAGAAAGAAAGTGTCATCTTCCCTTTAGTGAAGACTTGAGGACTTCCTTATTCTTTATGTTTTTATTGTAATATTTTGTTAATTTATTTTTTTAAATTTTTGCACATATAACCATTTCCCTTTTTAATATTTTTAAATTATGAACATGATTTGAGACATGTCTCTTTCTCTTGGACTTGGGGAAGGCCATGCATGGACCTCACTCAGTGAGAATCATGTGTAATGATGCATGTAAGATGGGTGGTCAATCACCTTATTTTGGTATACTTTGGAGTGTTTAAAAATGTTGGAAATTACTCTTCTTTGGTGTAGATCTTGTTTTTTGAGCTTCGACCTTGGAACCTTGATCTAAGAGTGGGTTGCTCATGGATTACTTATATTGCCTTCTTGTTGATGTAGAGTTTTCTTTCATTATAACTCTTTAAAAGTGTGATTGATTGTGTTATTTGTTAAGGCTTTTAACTTCATGTATTCTTTTGAGGGATTTGGTACATTGTTTGGGGATCTACATTTTCTTCTATATCTTGATGAAAATAGTTTATACCCATTTGATTGAATTATTAATAATTATATTTATGCATCTTCCTTCACTACAATTAACCTTATACAATGTTGAAATAATTACTTGCATTCATTTTAGTTGAGTTAATCATATGCTTAATCTTATGACAAGAGTCATTATTATGATGTATAATAAATATTTTTTTAATAAGAAAAGGTTGATTGCAAGATTGATGGAAATGAATCCTTGTTTAAGTGTGTATGTATGTGTATATATATATATATATATATATATATATATATATATATATATATATATATATATATATATATATATATATATATATATATAATTATATATATATACCTTTAGCTATAACAAGTAGGTAAAATTTATAATTTTGATTACCTCTCTTGTTCCACTTTATTTGGTATGAAATTAGAATTGCTAATAAATTGTGCTTAATAGTTATTTGAAACCACACCCACGCCCCCCCCCCCCCCCCCCCCCACACACACATTCTCTAATTTTCATACAAACATGAATTAAATGGTTGTTTGTTATTATATGATTCCTTATTTTCATTCTATAATATATAGAATTGTATTTGATAATGAAAATTTATTCAGGTTATTAATATTTATTTTTAATTCATAAAAAGTAAATTAGTTTTAGAGTGTAAACATAATTTATCTCTCTTAATAACCAATTTTTATTTTAAAAAAATATCTCTTATACATTTACATGTAGATTGCAGATTATATGAATAATCAATGGAAATAATAATCACTTAAAGTTTAGTTTCATTTCAATTGGAATATAAATTTAAATTGTAAAACATAAATTTGAAGTTGTCATATAGTGTGGCATATCCATTATTTATGTATCCATCATATAAGTGAGATTGGAATGATCTTTAATATTTATAGGTTTTATATTATGTATGTATTTATGTAACAAATTAACAAATATATAATTATTGGGAATCAAATTAATAATAGATAAGTATTATTATTTATCTAAATTATATTTGAATTGGTTTCATAAATTGAAATAATATATTTATATATGTATATATAATATATATAAAATAATGAATTTATTTTCAAAGTAATAGAATTGTACTTATGGAATTAAAATAAAATATATGTGTATATATATATATATATATATGGAAAATTAAATATATATATATATATATGCATTGATATATCTAAATTAAATGAATAGGTTGCATTACTGTGTTTATATATATATATATATAATTGATGATGATGATGATGATGATGATGATGGAGGCAGGATCGGCTCAACTCCCAAACATGGTAAGGGAGAGGGATTGGCCAATTGGCCAACCCACCTCCATACACGAAGGGCCAAGGTTTCCAGTCATTTGCCAATGCCAATGCCCAAGGTCGAGGGTCGGACGATCTTAAAAAATAATTAATAATAATAAATAAAATAATCATTTTGTGTATTATGTATATATATAAATAATGGACATATACAAAAAAATACTATGTAAATTTTATTTTGAATACACACACACATACTAGCTTTATTACAGAGAAATAAAGAGAGAGGAAAGTAATAAATGTATATATATTGTATATACTTAGCATTTAGTATTTATAAATTCTTATTTAGAGTAACACTCTCCATTTTGAATCTCCATTTAAATCTCCATCTTGCTTAAAACTGTAACAAATGAAAACAACATGGAAGTCAATACTGAATAATAACTTTTACTTGTGTTGAAAAATGATTTTAGGGCAACTTTTTAAAACCTAAATCTAAGGACTTCAATTCATTTGATTCAATGGTTTAGATTAAATCCTCCACGTGCAAATGAGAGGATTTTTTAATTTTTAAATTTAATTGTGACTTTTTGGGTAAGACTAGATGACTAATTAATTAGTTAATATTTTTTCTATTTAAACTTATTTTATTCTTTTTCACCTAGTTTATTAAAGAAATTATTTCTTTAATAGATTTAAATTATTTATAAATAAAATTTATATAATATTTAGTAAGATAATAAATTAAATATTTTCTTTTATTTGAGCTTAACTTAGATTTCTTGAAAAAGTCTTGGAACTCTCTAACCTTTTTTCATTTTTTGTAATGAATTAACTTTGCTACATATTTGTTTATTAGTTAAATATTTTGGGTCACATTTAATTTTATCTATTAATCTTTATGAATACAAGGTTTTATTAAATTATTAAACAAGAATATTTAAATTTACTTTTGATTTATTTACATGGCATTAGTTGACTAATTACTTAATTAATCTTTCTAATTAAGTCTATTTAATTAATCCTCGACTAGGTTTATAAAAGGGTGTGGTTCAAAATAATTAATTGAGAATGAAATTTATTTAAAGTCTATCAAAATATTTTTAACTAAATTTAAAATAATTGTTTGGTTTTTTAAATGCTTTAATTAAAGATAAAATTAATTTATTATTTTCTATTTTATATTAAAATTATTTAAATAAGATTACATATATTCAAAATATAGTAATTAGGGTTACGATATTGAATTGATTATCATTTGACTAAACTTTGATGATAAAGTGAAATAATTAAACTAATCAATGTATAGGATTAACCAAGTTAATAATAATCATGTAACTTTAGTAGTTTAAAAAAATTGCTAGTGTGTTTATCAGTTTTATTTAGGTTAATGTTCAAGTTAATAGATTAATGATCTCATGGATTTGAGTCTCTGAATTGTTGAGTCTCTGAGATCATGTTGTGCATTGACATATACTTAGCCTAGATTATTCATATAGACGTATATAATTCAAAGGGTTAAAATAGTCAAGGTCTTGATTCTCCAAGTTCCCACAGTTTTAAGATTAATCCATGTGGAATAATTACATTACCCTATGGCCACAGAGTGCATAAATCAAGATTATAAATCTAAAGGTCCAAATGATGGAGAAGTAAATAAGAGTCATGATTAAAGATACATATGACCGAAATATAAATTAATAAGTTCAACAATAAAATAGAAGTTGGTAAGCAATAAATTGGCACTTGTTTTAAATAAAGTAACTGAATATACAAAGTTAATAAAAATTTGTTGGAATAATTATCATTGATGTCAAAGGAATTGTAATGGATATGAATGGAATTGTTGTTGGAAGTAAATGGAAGTGTTTGAAAGTGAATATAATTGGTTCTAGAAGTGAATGGAATTGTTGCTGGAAGTGAACAGAAGTGTTGCTGGAAGTGAGCAAAATTATTGCTAGAAGTGAATGGAAATATCGACAGAAATGTTAATAGAATTGTCGATGGAAATGTTGATGGAAATTTCAATGGTCACATATTTTGGTGAAGAGGTGTCTCTTTGAAAGGATGCCCCTCTTGGGAAAAGGTATCAAAGGATATAAAAGGATAGATGAGTGAATGAAAAAAATAAGATGAACAAGCACTTGAAATATATTTTATATCATTCAAATCTAAGAGAAGTGCAAGAGAAGAGCTGAAAATGCATTAAAAATCATGGAGAGAAGAAAGAGAGAAAATAAGGGTTCCATCATTCATTGACTTAACAACAGATCTACAGTGGTAAGAAGAATTTTGTAAGGGGTTGGTGCCCCTGTGAGTTAGTATTCATGAATTAAATCTAAGTTGGTGCTTGGTGGAATGGGTTGGTACCCGTAAATTGTAATCGGGGATTGGTGTCTCCTATAAGTTGGTGCCTATGAATATTTGAAAATTATATTAAGAGAATTTATCTATGGTTTTCTCTTGAAAGAGTTTCCATGCAAATCTATGTCTATTTGCATTGTGTGGTTTTGAATTATATTCTTTGATTATTTTGAATGTATTAATTATAGAGTAATTTGAGGTTTTGGATTTAAGATTAATATTTGAAAGCAAAAAATATATCGTATACTGATTCACCCCCCTCTCAATATAAGCTTGTGCTTAATAATTGGTATCAGAGTTAGTTCCTTCAGTGTTAGCACAACTGTTAGAAGGTAGATCTTGGAAAGCACATATGGTAGGATCTCAAGTGTTGGATGGTTTCTCCACTAAAAAGGCTGCTTTATTTGATGGAATGACTATGAATTTTGGATCATAAGGATGAAGACTTACTTGATGGCCCTAGGTTTTGATATTTGGAAAGTAGTGGTAATAGGATACACAATACCACAAATTGCACTAACGGATGCCACTAGAAAAAAGGCCATTGAGAACAATGTGAAAGCTATGAATGCAATCTTATGCAGGCTTTCAAAAAATGAGTTTATTAAGGTTATGCATTATGAATCTGCAAAAGAGATTTTGGATAAACTCAACACTATTTATGAAGGTGATAGTAAGGTGAGAAAAGCAAAACTCCAAACCCAGTAGAGGTAGTTTGAAAGTTTAAAAATGAAGAATGATGAAAACATTTTTGGGTGTCTTCTTCATGTCAATGAGATTGTTAATGTCATTTAACGACTCAAAGAGAAAATTGAAGAATTTGTGATCATTTAGAAAGTCCTGAGATCCTTACCATGGAGATTTGATACGAAGGTCTCTGCCATTAAAGAAATGAAGGATTTAGATATGATGAAAATGGATGAGCTCCATGGAATTCTTATGGCATATGAAATGAGAACCAAATCTGAGAGACAGTTGAAGAAGGAAGCATCATTCAAGGTCTCAAAGAAAGAGAAGATCAAAGAACCAGAATCAAGTGAAAATTCAAGTAGTGAAGAATATGAAAATCAATCTCTATTCATTCAGAAGCTAAAGAAAGGATCAAGAAAATATAAAGGAAATTTACCATTTAAAATCTTTAATTATGGTAAAAGTAGTCATTTTGTATCCAAATGTCCAAATAAAGGAAATAACGATGATGAGGGAAATAAACCAAAGTACAAAAGGGGATTCAAGCTAATAAGCAAAGACAAGAAAATATTTGATAAATAAAAGAAAAGCCTATAATCTAAGAGGTATAGTAGCTCATCTAAAGAAAACAAAGAATGTGATGTTGAGAGTGATAATGAAGAGATTCAGTTCATGGCTATAGAAGAAAATGCCATCACCAGTAAAGATATTTTGGAGGAAGCTGAAGACATGGAAGAAGAAGAAGAAGGTGAAGTGAACCTTGAGAAAGAACTTATTTGAAAGTTGGAAGAAATGAAATCATTTAAGAAGAAGAATCAAAAACTAAAGTTACAGCTCTAAAAATATGAATAAGATAATTGAGACTTCAAAGTGAAGACATCACAAGTCCTTGAGGACTCAAACAAGGTAATTGTTGATCTAAAAAATCAAATCAAAAAAGTTAAAAAAGTTGAGGAAGATTTGAGAAGTTAGCTACAAAGTAAAGAAGAAGAATATAAGAAGCGTGAGATTGAGATCATTTCTTTGTAAAATGACTTAGAGATAGAAAATATAAATAATCTAAAATTTGAAAAGAGCACCAAGGTTTTAGATGAGATCCTAGACCATCAGAGATCATTTTTCAATAATTCAAGTCTTGGATATGGAGATGAAAAATAACATACTAATAAGACCAAAATCTATGTAGAAATTCTCAAGGAACCTATGAATAATGAAAGCAAGAAGGAAGAAAACACCCTAAAGACAAGTGTTGTGCATAAAAAGGGGAAAGAAGAAAAAACCATCAAGAGAGCATATGTTCCTAGCCATATGAATGTGACCATGTTTGGAATTTCCTTTCATGGTTATTGATTTTATTATAATCACTTCAGTCATAAGAAGGTAAACTAAAAAGAGAGAGCAAGAGATAATGAAGCAAAGAATACAAGCAAAGGCAATCATAAAGTCTTTCATATAAATTATAATTTATTTTCTCCCCTATCATACTATAATGAGTATGTTATTATATTCTATAATTGTAACAATTATGGACACATAGCATGTTTTTATAGAAGTGGGTTTAAATTCTCCAAATAGGATCAAAGAAAAAATAACCTACGAAGATCTAGAAAAAGAAGTCAGATGAAGCTAAACAAGATAAAGAAAAATCCATGCTTGTTCAAATGACATTTCATACATGAGATGAAGGTCAGTAGTGGTATATTGATAGCAGATGTTAAGGACATATGATCAGAGATAAAAGAAAGTTTATCTCATTGAAGAAAGTGAATGAAGGTATGGTGAAATTTGGTGATAATGCTACAACAAAAATTGCCAAAAAGGTACATTGAGTCTTGATAATGGTAAAACAAAAATGGATAATGTTTTATATGTTGAAAGATTAAAACATAATCTATTGAATGTAAGCCAAATGTGTGATCAAGGACACACACTTAATTTTTATGTTGAAGGATGTGAAATAAGGAAGGCAGATATGGGAGAACTAATTGCAGATGCTCATAGAACCACAAACAACCTATACATGCTTGGAGAAATGAGAGGAGATAAATGTTGTCTAAGTCAAGTTGAAGAGAGTTGGATATGGCATAGAAGGTTAGGGCACATAAATTTTGATAATATTTTGAAAATTAGTAACAAACAGGTTGTGCAAGATATGCTGAAGATAATGAAACCTTCAAGCACTCTATGCAAGCAATGCCAACATGGGAAGAAAACTAGAGCAAGGTTTAGAATGAAGGAATATTCGACCACCAAACCACTAGAGTTTATTCATAAAGATCTTTGTGGTCCTACTAGAACTGAAATCATGTAAGGTGGGAGCTAATTTATGTTTCTCGTTGATGATTATACTAGAATGACGTGGGTATCCTTTCTAAAAGAAAAATTAGAAGCATTTGAAAAGTTTAAAGATTTCAAGGCATTAGTAGAAAATGAAAAAGAGTTGAAAATAAAATGCCTAAGATCAGATTGATCAGGTGACTTTATTTCAAATGAATTCATTGATTTTTGTGAAGATCATGGAATTAAGATACAATAATCAGCTACAAGGACTCCAACAATTAAATGGAGTGGTGGAAAGGAAAAATAGAACCATTTAAGAAATGGCTAGAACTATGTTGAATGAATCTAATCTATCATATAGATTCTAGAGAAAAGTAGTTAATACAGTAGTATATATCTTGAATAAATGGAAAATTAGAGTTAATATTGATAAAAATCCTTACGAATTATGGAAAGGAAGACCAGTGTTAGTTAAACATTTCAAAGTGTTTAGAAGTAAATGTTTTATCAAAAATAATGAAGAAAACTTGGGAAAATTTGACTCAAGAGCTGATGAAGGAATTTTTCTTGGATATTCCATCAAAATAAAAGCCTATAAATGTTATATCAAAAGGCTACAAACTATCATAGAAAGTGTTAGTGTTAGAATAGATGAGATCATGAATCAAAACTCAAAAGAACCTTCAGAAGAGCCTCTATAAATACCCAATCTTTTAGAAGAAGGGGAGGAAGAAAATGTATAAAAATTGAGTGAATATAAAAGGCAAGACACCAAAGCACCATCTCGCTTTGTTTAGAAGAATCATGATAAAAGTTAGATCATTGGCAACATTGATGCTGGGGTGTAAACCAGAAGAAGAATTGTAAGTATACCTGAGCATGTAAATTTCTTTTTGTTATCCAAGGTAGAGCCTAAGAATTTTTTTGAAGCTAGTCATGATAAACATTAGGTAAAAGCAATGGAAGAAGAGTTAGATAAAATTGAGAAGAAAGAGACTTGGGAACTTGTGCCCAGGCCAATGGATCAGAATGTGAATGGCACTAAGTGGGTTTTTTGAAACAAATTGAATGAAAATGGCCAAGTCACTCGAAACAAAGCAAGGTTGGTATGTAAGGGGTATGCTCAAGCAAAAGGTGTAGATTTTGAAGATACTTTTTCTCCTATTACTAGATTATAAGCAATTCAAATATTTCTTGCATTTTTATTACTCAAAAATTTCAAAGTCTATCAAGCGGATGTTAAATCAACATTTATAAATGGCAATCTAGAATAGGAAGTTTACATAGAACAGCCAGAAGGATTCCTCATATCATAAAATAAGGATTATGTGTGTAAGTTGAAGAAGGATTTGTATGGATTGAAACAAGCTCCTAGAGCATGGTATGATAGGCTTGATAAATACCTACAAGACCAAGGATTCAAGACAGGATATGCTGATAGTAATATTTAAATCAAAATTGAAGGGGATCACCAATTAATTATTGTGGTGTATGTAGATGATATAATCTTTGGAGGAGATAATGAGGAAATGTCTAAGAGATTTTTCAAAGATATGCAAAAATAATTTGAGATGTCCATGTTAGGTGAATTGTCATTTTTCCTTGGTTTAAAAATCTCTCAACCCAATAAAGGAATATTCATATCCCAAAGCAAGTATGTGAAGGAGATGTTGAAGAAATTCCATATGGAATGTGCCCTTGTTAGCACACCTATGGCTACAGGTATGAAGTTGAGAAAAGATGATGAATCTTTGAATATTGATCAAATCTTTACAGATAAATGATTGGGAGTTTACTATATGTGATAGAATCTAGGCTAGATATCATGCAAGTAGTAGGTATGTTTGCATGATTTCAAGTAGCTCTAAAAGAAACACATGTGCAAGCTATGAAATTATATTTAGATATTTAAAGAGAACCTTAGATTATGGGTTGTGGTACCCAAGAGGTAAAGACTTTACATTGGTAGCATACACAGATTCAAATTGGGTAGGTTGTGTAGATGATTAGAAAAGTACAAGTGGAGGAGCATTCTTTCTTGGAGATAGCCTAGTATCATGGTTGAGTAAGAAGAAAATTTTTGTATCTCTATCCATAGCAAAAGTAGAGTACATAGTAGTAGTGCTATGTTGTTCACAAGCTCTATGGATGAAACAAACCTTGAAAGATATCAAAGTAGAGTATGATCATCCAATATCCATATTCTATGATAATACTAGTGTGATAAGTATTTTTAAGAATCTAGTTATGCATTCTAGAACTAAGCATATCCATATAGAGTATCATTTATTCAGAGAATAGGTGGTATAAAAATAAGTAAAATTGGAATATGTTTCCACATCTGAATAGATGGCAAATATATTCACTAAGCCACTTCCAAAGGAAACATTTGAGTACCTATGATAGAAGTTGGGAGTAATATCCTTTGCATCTACTCATTAAAAATCAAGAGAAGCATTGGTTAAGGGGGAGCTAATTTTTTTTTTTAGCTCCATGAATGACCCTTTGCCATTGATTTCAAAGGGGGAGAATGTCAGTACGAGGAGTTATATTAAGGGGGAGTTGCAGAAAAGAAGATCTTTTTGGAAGGTTGCCATCAATGTCAAAGGGGGAGATTGTTGGAATAATTATCATTGATGTCAAAGGAATTATAATGGATATGAATGGAAATGTCAAATGGAATTGATGATGGAAGTAAATGGAAGTGTTCATAAGTGAACAAAATAATTTCTAGAAGTGAATGGAATTGTTACTAAAAGTGAATGGAAGTGTTGTTGGAAGTGAACAAAATTGTTGCTAGAAGTGAATGGAAATGTTAATGGAAATGTCAATGGAAATTTCAATGGTCACATCTTTTGGTGAATGGTGAAGAGGTGTCTCTTGGAATGGATGCCCCTCTTGTGAAAAGGTAGCAAAGGCTATAAAAGGATAGATGAGTGGATAAATAATAATAATATGAACAACCACTTGAAATATATTTTATATCATTCAAGTCTAAGAGAAGTACGAGAGAAGAGCCAAAAATGTAGTAAAAATCATTGAGAGAAGAAAGAGAGAAAAGAAGGGTTTCATCATTCATTGAGTTAAAAATAGATCTATAGTGGTAAGAAGAATTTTGTAAGGGGTTGGTGCTCCTGTGAGTTAGTGCTCATGAATTAAAGCTGAGTTGGTGCTTGGTGGAAGGGGTTGGTGCCCAAAAATTATAATTGGGGATTGGTGTCTCCTATAGGTTGGTACCTATGAATATTTGAAAATTATATTAAGAGAATTTCTATATGGTTTTCTCTTGAAAGGGTTTCCACACAAATCTATGTCTATTTGCATTGTGTGGTTTTGCATTGTATTCTTTAATTGATTTGAATATATTAATTGTGGAGTAATTTGGGATTTTAGATTTTAGATTAATATTCAAAAGCAAAAAAATATATCTTATACTGATTCACCCCCCTCTTAGTATAAGCTTGTGATTAACAAAATTTACCATATGAAAAACACAAACCTTCCAAAGTTGATTGGTATGTTCAAATTTGAAATAAAAATTAAAATAAAATACTGCTCTTCACATTGAAGTCACATGAATTGAACTTTCAAAGTGGAAAATTTGTACAATATATATAAAATCCAAGTAATGGCAAGACACTTCACCATTAATCTATGAGTAAACATTATAATTTCAAAGCTCTTCTACAACAAAAGACCTAGTTTTCAATGAATTTATAAAAAAACATCCAGACCAGTTGATGAAATAATTACATAATTTAGATTACTAAAATAAATTCTTCTTCAAAACTAGCATACATTCAGATATCTTCTCCATATTCTTGTGCTATAAATATTGGATACATAGACAACCTATTCGATAAAATCACCCTTGATTTCAAGTTTCCATATTACTCTACACTCTAAAATGTATTGGAGTCTATGACACCATACTCCACACAAGACCAATATTCCCAAGATGAGAAATAATACATTAATGGCATGTTACCAATTAAAACCATGGATCTTCATCAAATGATGGTGAAGTCAAAGGTAATGTCTTGTATCAACTTGTTCTGTGATTTATTCTTTAATAGTACTTGTTTGGGAGACTATCTACACTATAGAAAATGAAATAATGCACTTGCATATATTTTTAAAAGGTAATTTGAAAGGTATATTACGCTCCAAATTCCTAAGGTTGCCTATAATAAAGTCTTGGATAATTTATGGCTCAAACACAACACCATATAAATAAAACAAAAATAATGGCTAGTGAAAACCTAGATATTAAGTCCTAAATATGCCATTTATTTTAACTATGTAATTAAATTCAGGCTTAGGATTAGGATAGACATTGATGGGTGTTTTCTCTTTATCAAATTTTTATTTAGGCACTAAAGTGTATCCCCAACAAGATTATGCACTGGATTTTCATGCAAGGTTAAAGTCTTGCATGCTCACCTAAAGTATGTAGCAAGATACTAGTTCCCATGGGTTATGTTGCTCAGTAACACACTAGTCATATACTTGATTTTATTCCTATAGTTGATTATAAATTACATTAAAAAATTAATATAAAATTATAGACCTTGAATCATTAATCACCACAGCCATGAATACAAAGATAAATGCCATGAATTTTAGAAAGTTGTTTATGCAAACTCACATAATGCATGTTCTATAAATCTCACAATTTATGATAAACCACCAATTAGACAATTTAAACTCATTATTAATGCTTAATTATCAATTATCATAAACATAACACCTAAAATTATTGTAATATACATAATTATATAATATAGGGTCGTTATATTTTATCCATTATTAGTTACTTTACATGATTCCACATAGGGGTATTTATACTTGTTTTTCCCTAACAAAGTAGTTACATAATAAATGATAATGGGTGATTGGCCAACAATATCTCAGTATACTGAGAGTCATGGTAGTCTTTCACTTGTATATTTCTAAGGACCCAGGCCTTCACACCCCCTATATTCTTATTTGATGCTAGATCTTTGCTTTCAAATGTCTTCCTTTTCACAAGCCAGTGTAAAAATCATGATGATTAAAGTCCAAATGGTATTTAAGAAACATTACTCAACCATATCCCACTTCCCTCACACTCCCCAAGTTTTTTATTATTGTTATGAGTCCTATGCTCTTGGGTTATTCATAGTTATGTTCTATCTTTGACTGGGTCTTCTTGTAATTTATATCTTCTCTGCCTATGTCCTTTTGTGCCTCATTGGTTCTGCACCATAGTCTTCCTACACCATGGTAGTTCCACACCATTGTCTTCTTACACCATATTTATCTCATGCCATGTTGGTTTTGTGCAAAAAATACAAAAAAACTTAGCCAAAATTTGGGTTCCAACTTCACCCGACACTACACTTTTAGTTCATCATGGATTAAGTCTTAGTCTTTGCCTTGGCCAAAAACTCAAGCCCAGATTGTTCAATATACTTCCTAACAATGTCCCAATGTGAAAAGGTGTTAATTAGTTTGGACTTTATCTCTTATATTGCTACCTTTAACTTTTTCATCACCATAGGTTGGTTAGGACATTCATTGGGACTATTAACTAATTAGTCTAGGGATGTACTAGAATCCTTCTAAACTTCTTCAAGTCTAGTGACTTCAACTAAAACTATCCTCAAAGAGCTAAAAAATTAGAATTGAGCTGCTACCGATGTGCATTTATTATTTCTTCTAAATTTTTGAAATATTTAAATGCCTTTGTGTGCTTGGTGTAGTCTTTTATTAGAAGGGAAACATACACCAATTTGTGTCTTTGAGACTCCTCTGCATTGAGTTGAGCCTCCAAATTTTATTAGGATGTGCCAATTTTTCAAAAGTCCCATCCAAGATGGGGATCACTTCCCCAACTCTTTCAAGGGTATATTTACAAAATTTTACAATTTTGGTAAATTGCTCAGCCTCCCATAATACTTCATTTCTTATAGAATTTCAATAGGAGATTTACAAGGGTCTCCATTTTATCTACAACTTCTCCATCCAAATGTACTCCATCTACTAATGTTGATTCTTGGCCCAAAATAGATTTACATAAATTCAAAGTTTTTACTTTGGCCTCAGTGGCTTCCTTCATTTATTACTTTAACACAGCCACTTCTTCTTCAAGTGCCTTTCAAGTGACAAATTCTTTATCATACATTGCCACCACTTGGCCATGTTTCTTATTTTCATTATTCACATTATAATTTAAAAGTATATTTTGTTGCATAAATTTAAAGGCCATTTTCAAAAATGCAATGCTAGTTTATAAAGGAGATTTATTTTGGGAATCAACCCAAAGTGGAGTTTGAAATGTCACTCTTCATTGTACATGTCCAAAAGTAAGGACACTTGTCATCTTGTATCGATGGTTATATCCTAAGGAAGGAAATGCTGCCATAAGTAGAGCATCCTATATGGGATACTTCTTTGATATTGAGCATGCAAGTTATTTGATGCATCAATCATGAGTCTGAATATGGAATATTACAATTGAATCTAAATAGAGAATACTATAATAGTGTAAAACTATTAAATCTAACCAAATTTAGATATTTAAATTTGGTATTCATTATTTGATAATGGCTACATTGACACACATTTACCATTCATGACTTGATTACCCAAACAAGATCTAAATCTTTCATCATTTCACACTTGCATGTTATCTTATGATTTAACCCTTTCATTCTTCTATTATACTTTATATAACCTCACTATCTATTTAAAACATGTTAAAAAAACTGCACATACATCTCCAATCTCAGATAATTCTACCCACACATGGGCTAATTTTGATGGAATTATCACCAATTGATAATCACTTAACTTATTGGAACCATCCTAATCCCAACAATAGATATTTTATAAAATGAAACTAGTATTTAGGGTTGGCCTATAACCTATCATGTTAGTGATGTGAGCAATTATTGAAAAGGATCCATACATAAAAAAATGAAGGCCTCATTTCAAACACATTTGATATCTATCTATTTCACTATTGTACATTAAAAAAATTTGCCCCATTCTTCACAATTTACATGATATTCACTAATATAAGTCATAGTCTAATTTAAAATCACTCAAAATATAGGTCAAATTAAGAATTTTCAAGTACCAAATCCAATGATTAGTTGCATTAACATAGTAAAGGAGCATTATTACATAATCACACTAGGTGAGTGAACTACATGAGGCTTTATTTCCCTACCTAGAGTATTGGATAAATAGATAGCAGTCGATCATTAGATGGGTGATTGGGATCAGCTTAACCCATTACACTTTCCTCATTTTTGTATTTTCTAGCCATTGTAATCACATATTGGGTTTCAAGGCAAAATAAATTGATTTCTAGATCTGTGAAAGTCATTAAGCTTTGAGGTCACAAATATAGACCAAGAAAATAATGCCAAAAGTGACCATAAAGTCATTATGCCACATTTTTATAGAGATCAATTCTAACTAGGGGTCATTACCAAACTAAAATAGTAACATAATCTTTCAGAACTAGCCCATTACAAGCAATAGATCAGTTCTTGAAACAAGTAAACTTTTAGACACTAAAATTAACATTTTATGCTAAAATAATGAATTTGTGACCACTCCTTATAGGCACTAACCTTATTCCCAATTACATAGTTCTAAAATGTTATTCCTCTACTTATACACAAATGACCCAAATTCTTAGGTCATTCTGATATATGGTGTTTCTATTCCTCAATACAAACATCCTAAACTCACTATTTGATTATTTCACACTTCTATTTTAATTATCTCAATGATTTATACAAGGTAGCTCCTTTATAAAAATCCTAATTTTCATTAGTATCTAAAGCCACTGGTTTCATCCTCTCACCAAATAATGGTTAGTTTCTCAAATTCAAATTTTACACAATAAATCATCTCACATGTTTCATAAGTCCTATTTGAATAAATCCACTATATAAAGACATTTTCAATTAATGTTTTCAATATATGTCAAGAAGCTCATATGACTAAAAAGCATTAGAATATATAACTACACATTAAGAGGAAAACATCAATTATTCCCAATTTTGAGTCCCTATAACCTATGTATCCCTAAGCAAAGTTCGAATACACTTTAAAGATCACAAGCCATTTTTGAAGGACTTAATCACACTAGGATTTTACAAACATATAACATTACACTATTATTGCACAAAAACCATTGTAACATGAGAGAGCTACATGGAGTTTGATTCCTTTTCAGAGTATTAGCATGTAGGCATTGTTTAGCACCTTTTGGTGTCAAGGTCAAGCACAAATTCGGCCCCTAACCCATTTTTCCATTTTAAATTATTTTTTCCCTGATGTTCATTACTCTAGGGTTACAAGTAAAGAATACGGTGCATAGTGGCCCCCACTGTAGATCAAAATATCCCTCATTATCATGCCAAAAATTTGACATAACAAAAACACAAACAAAAATAGGGAAAATTATTTTTTTAGAATGTATAATACACATCCTACATATATGCATTTATTATTAGCTAGGAAAAAATGTGGAATAAGATGCATGATACATCCAAACAAACTTGCATGACTAAATGGCATAGATAACATTGTGTAAGTGGTCATATAAATACTACACAACCATTTTATTCCCACCTAATCTCATTGGCATATAGGATATCAATGAGCCTACAACTCTCTAAGCCATTCTAGTGGGCTCCATGACCCCAAGCCCCAAAAATAATGTTCAATTAATACAAGGTGGGTTTGAGTAACCACTGGCTTGAACTACACTAACTCTTTGTGGTACTCAAAATCATCTATGGGTGAATCCATCCAATCATAGGGCTCAATTTATTCCTAAGTTGTAAATAAAACTTACTTTTTGACTTAAGTCAAATTCAAGGAAATAACTCAACTAAAGGTCATATATTCTCCATTTGACCTCAAAAGTGGTATAAAATATCCCAAATAAGCCCCTTAAGTATTGAGCACTCCATCTCAATTGTTAGATTGATTCAACCTCAACCATTAGATATGATCAAAGGTGAAGAATCCCTATAAATCCTTATGGAATTCAATAAAGGATTAAAATTAAACATTAAGTCACAAATTCATATTTTTGAATGGAGGGAGGAGGTGATGGTGGATGACTTATCCATAATCATCCCTTCTCTCCTTCCTCAGTATTGAACAACTACCATTAATGGAGTCTCTAAGATTTTAATCCTTTTTTTTCTAATAAAATATTTTTTAGATATGATTCCATACATGTATACATGATTTTTTTTAAATTTAACCATCATTTTTTAAAGGTCCCAAGAGGTCTCAGTCTCCTATAGTTCCCAAAATGGTCTTAGGACTTTTAGGCTCGTCCACAATAATTAATGGTTGCCACAAGGTAAAATTTAAAAAAAAATAGTGTTAAATTTATATTGTGTTCTTAGACTAAAGGGGAATCTAAAATATCATGGGTAATCTTTTGGTTCAAAATAATTTTGGGGTGCCTAAGAGCTATATGCACCCAAAATTTACATGGTGCAACACTTTTGATACAAATCTGATGATGATACAATGATCTCTTGTTTTGTTCTCCATATGGAACTCACTAGCTATTTCCTCTCTCCACCTTTATATTCTTCATTTGACCCCTTTTGGTCCCCTTAGTTATGACTCTCCTAGTTACTTTCACCTTATTTTAAAAATTGACCATAGGTGATATAATTATTGCTCTAGGTAATGAAAGTGCCCTACTCCATTACAAATCTCCCCTTATGTTACACAACCACCACAATGATTTTGAGATAAAGTGAAATTTTGGTATTAAAATTATGGTAGTCACATAATTTATAGAGGTGGTTTTATCATCTTAAGTAGCATTTATACAACCACCCTACATAAATTAGTATTTTTTTCATAGTCCAAACATATTCCAAAATTAGCTCTCGTGACTCCAATTTTGATGCATTTTGCATGACTAGCATCATTTTTCTTATATTTATCACCTTGTGTTCACCTCCAATCAGGCCCAACTCACTTCCTCTTCTATATTTTGTTCTCTTTAGTTCCTCTTAAGTTAAACTCTCTATTGGACTTAATTGAAATCCTCCATGTAAGCTCCCATCTCTTTCTACAAGAAGGCCAATTTTGGCCTAAATTCATATCTAAAACTATCATTAGAAGTTGTTATTGTGAAGATTTTATAGCCACAGTCCTGCTACACTTACCTAAATATTCAGCCTCATTTATTTCCATAGAACTAATTAAATCCCAAAAATAATAAAAATTTAGCAAAAATAGTGTAAAAATACTTGTTAACACATGTAAGGCATATAAAAATCCTTGCCAATACATGTAAGCAACCACACCCCATACAATCCTTGTTTATATATTTAAACATCATTCACAAATCCTTGATTCAACATTATAACAAGCACACATTACAATCTATTACCTGAACAAGCTTGTATGCTTTCCCTTGGATTCTACCTAACAACATTTGGATGGCCCTTCTTGAGACACCAGTTCTTGTCTAGCATGGTCTACTCCCTAGATTTAGATCACCCATTCCCATCATCATTGCATAATCTAATATTATCACTAAGTTAAGATGTGAGTTCTTTCAATATACCTCCATTCCTCATCTCATCATAGACAACTTAGTTGTCTTATAAAGACAAGAATGCATTCATGATCCACCTATAATTGTCATCTCTTAAAATAGAGGATGTCAGTATAACTTAATCCAAGCTTATCCTCCCATTTACATCTCTTTCTTCTCCTCAAGTCTATCCTCATTCTATATCATTCACACTCATTAGATGACACTGACTAGGTATATTCAACCTAATAAATTAGACCTTTTTACACAACTCATCCAACTTGATCTCCCTCATTTCCCCACTCCTAATATTGACCAAGAGTTTTGCCTTCTTATTATATCATAAATTAAGAGGATTTGGAGCTATGTTTCCACATATCTTGATGATACTAATTAGCATTGAGATGTTGTTGAGGTCTTTTGTTTCCATCATGAGAAACCATTACTACCACCTATCCTAAATCCCACTCTACCAAATAACAAACTAAACCCTATCCCATCCATTACATTGGTTATCTCAGCCAGACCTAAGGGATTCAATTGTATATTTTAGCATGTGTTATTCATGTGTATACAAATTGGTGAATCTAATGTGAATTACTTCATCCTTTGTATATCCATTTCTTCCTTTTCTCCTTTCCTTTATCTATCTTCCATCCTTCCATTTCTTCTATGGGTATCTATATACCTTAAAAAATATGTCTGGATAGTACATTGGTATATCTTTTGGCCCAAAGGGAGCCTATAAGATAATACAACTCATCTCAAGTGAGCCTTCATTAATTATTTAGAATATCCCAACTTTTAACACTAACATATAATACCAACCTTATGATCACTTTCCTAGCACTCAAACATAGAGCAGGGTTATTATTTAAAAGATATGGATGTATCTAAAACTATAATAAACCACTATGAATCAAACACCATGACCTTTATTGGTGGATTCATGATCACCCCTTACACAATACAAGACCATCTATTAGCTTATAGAGCCTAGACATAGAAATAATAATAAAATTGATCATTACCTAGGAAGTATCTATCACTTATAGGATGAGGTCAACCACATGCAAGCTAATGCACATAATCCTAATAATAATCAAGATGCCTCAAACCACTAGCATCAACCATGAACCTAACTTCCAAGATTCCCTCCTTGAGCCAACCTTCCCCCACTACCCCATCTCATTAATCTACCCCTCCTACACTAAAGGCCCATAAACCCAATACCAACACCATCCTAAGCCAACTCATTATCACCCTAGTGAGTCACATCCATGACCTATAGAGCAATCAACAAGATCTAAGTCAAATAATGGGCCCAAACCCTCTTACACCAACTCACCCCCTTTTTCTCCTGTTCAAACAAAAACTTACCCAACATCACAATAAAAAAACCTACATGTTTACACCATCACAAAAGCATGCAACACCATAGAACAATGCCTCTCACCAACCACTTGGAGATATCTTCACTCATGAGGCCCCTTATCCTGACACCTCCAAAACCAATTCATATTAATAAGTACCCATTAAAGCTCCAACATGGGTGTATACACATACACTCCACCACCATAAAATAATGTGGTAGTAATCAATTCATTGTTATTTAAACATCTAGTCTATATGACTCCCATGTATAATCCCCCTCTATAAATAGGTCATGTCCTACCCTATACAACATCAAGCTACACACAAACTACATATACACCACCACAAAAAACCAAATTTATACCATCACAATAAACCACCTAGACACCACCATAACAAACCACATACACTTTACCACAATAGGCTACAATGCCTCTTGCATCTCATAATATACTTCCGTATTTCCATATGTATTTGAAATCCACTCAGCTAGATAATTATTTTTTATCCTACTCCATTCCACCTTATCAAGTTTCTTTTATTCCTTCTAATGGCTATCAATCCAAACCATATGTGACCCTACCTCCTTATTCCAATCTCAATATAATGATGATAGACTTTAACAACATGGTGACCTATGTTGAATATTTCAAAGAGCCTCTCAACACAAATATGTGGGGGGTTCTTCTTATATATCCCCTATCATACCTTCCCAAGTTAAAAGGGGAGGGGGATCCCAATTCATAGGTTAAATCTCATGCCACTATAGTTAGAGAACTCCTAAGTTGGGATGGAATTTTTTCAAATATTTTTCTCGAGACCCTAAAGGGGATATCACTTTATTGGTACTACCACCTCCCCAAAAGGTCTATACATTCTTTCCACCAACTTATGGCTAAGTTCATCAAATAATTTGACATGAACAAGATTTTAAATATTGCCATACATTATTTCTTACATATTAAATAAGAATAAAATGACATGACTACCCATTTCATCATGATATGGTGGTAGGTCTTGTACTTCTCTGCTAGTGCACCCAACATGGACCAATGAGATTTATGTGATCTTTTCTTCCATCCCCTTAATAAGGAAACAAGGGAAGATTCCCAAAAATTCACTATCACTCATATGAATAAACCCTTGAGAGTGTCCTATGTATCGATCACCTAACCATTGATAGTGGTTGGTGGACTTTTAGGACTAATGGGTATATCATCAACCCAAACCAAAATGGGGGATCTCAAAATATAAGCCCAAAAAATGCAAATAACCAAGGTCCCAAGATCATAAATCATAATAAGAATGATACCATCGATGGTTTCATCGATCAAATCAAAAATCCAAACCCCATAAATAATAGTCAATATCAACCTAAAAATAACACCAATAACACTACTAACAATGTAGGGTCCAGGAACCAAAATCCTCCTTTTGCTATTCATGTTATCAAATTTTACTGGCTGCCACCTCATAATATGTAGTAGCAAAATCATAACCAAAATAAATATCAAATAGGTGAATAATACCCCAAATTCCAAAATCAAAGTTACTACCCATAAAACATTTAATTAGAGGTTTAGGAAACAAGGATAAAACATGAGACCTAAGGATTACAATCCCAACATTTATTTCCTCTTCCACAAAGCCATACATAATAACACTCAAAACTATAGAGAGTATAAAAAATTCAAAAAAATAATCTCAAAGGATCAAAGGCAAAATTTAATGGACATGTTCTTAAGAAAAACCAATACAAACACCCAAACCTCTTCAAATGGTCATGTTTCTCCCCAAAACCAAAACTTACAAATCTATCACAACCCTTTCCCCAACCACCAAACATACTTAACTCAAATTTAGCATCAGAGTAACTTGCAAGGTCATCCCATTCAACATAGCTAACCTATGGTGGAAATAATTCATGACATTGAGGCCTCTACCTCAATAACTACCAACCTTGATGTAGCTCCATAACTAGAAGTGCAAAACAAAACCAAGATAATAGGAGTTATGGAATTATAAGAAGAAGAAGAAGCAAACATTGTTACTCCCACTAGAGATTACCAGCCTATGGCTCTCTACCCCTTAAACATCTTGGAAATAGAGTCAACTCCTAATCCTATGGGAAATTGTGACCTGATCTCTAATTTGACCAAAACATTTCATTCCTAGACTTTTTCAAAAACTCTCTCTCTCATAGTTCAACCTTGCTCTATTACATAGGATTGGAACATTTATCTAGTGTCACCCCTCCTTTGTAATCTTAGATTAACCATATTGACTTAGACATGTTCCCACTAAGTTAGGAATCATGGGATGTTGGTTATTTCTTAAATTTAAGAAGTCTTCCCCCTGACTCTAAAATGGTAAGGAGGGAATATTCAACCTTATTGCTACAAGTATGGATCTACAACAACTATGTGAAGAGATTCATGATTTATGATGGAGTGGTTGTCAACATCATCCCCTTCTCCTTATTACAAAAACTTGGTTATGAGGAAACCAATTATTATACAATTCAAAACGCTCTATGAGGCTACAACAATCTCAAATCCACTTCTATAGCGACTATCATACTCATAGTCACCTTGGCTCCCAAGATGGTACTAACTTAGTTATATGTTATTGACAAGGACACAAATTATAATATGATATTGAGAAGGCTTTAGATACACCAAATGAAATCTATTCCTTCCACATTATTCTACCAAATCTAGTTCTTACACTTAGGAAAGGTTTTCATAGCCCAAGGGGACCCTAAACCTTTCACTATGTTATAAACTACCATACATAAACAACCTAGGTTACACATCCATAATCACTTACATATCAATGAGGTCATAAATCCCTTATAATTGGTTGATGTTACTAGATCCTCAGTCTAAATTACTCAATTCATATCTATGGACTTAGCTAATAGCTCTACATCCATATAGTTCATTGATTTAAGATCATTTCAAAGCATCAAACATCAAGGGAACCATCATAGTCATCAACAATTCAAAGAATGCAACTTGAATAAAATCTATAGACTTTGTAGGTTCTGAAATCTATGGACTCTGTAGGTCTAAAATATATGGACTTTGTAGGTATGAAGTCTACAGACTTTGTAGGTTTTGAAATCTATGGACTCTATAGGTTATAAAATCTATGGACTCTATAGGTTCTAAAATCTATAGACTCTACATGTTTTAAAATATGTGTACTCTATAGGTATATCTATGGGATGTGTAGGCATATCTATGGATCGTGTAAGTCTATCTATGGACTAGTTCAAGATTGTATCTAAATTTAGATTTGTATAGTTTTATTATATAAATAATTATCTTCATATTTCATAAATATTGAGATTACGTTGTAAATAGCTAATAATGTCTCTCTCCATATTTTGTGAAAGATTGAGATAAGCTAGAATATCTAAATTGTTATGTTTCTCTCCATATTTGGTGAAGAGCATTTAGGAATGTTATTCTTGAATAAGGAGTTGGAATCATGAGATTATAAATCTAACCTCCCACACCATTGTACTCAATCTTAGTTATCAATAATACATTCTAAGTTTTATGATAGAAAATACAATGTTCTGATTAAAATCCTCTTTCGAGGAATAAGCTGGCCACTCATTCCAATGAAGATGGATAAATGTATTTTTATTTATTTATTTATTTATTATTTAATTATACTATTGAATTGTTATTATTTATTTCTCATGTGAACATTTATTTTTTGTAAATTTTGTTGTGAACCTGTAGGTGTTTTATATGTTTATCATTTATTTTTACTTTAGTAATTTACTTTCCTACAAGTGTGATTTACTTTCTTGCAAGTGTGCTTTTCCATTTTTTCAAGTGTGATTTACTTTTATACAAAGTGTGGTGTGATTTACTTTCCTACAAGTGTGATTTTTAATTCTTACAAGTGTGTTTTTCAATTCCTATAAGTGTGGAGTGTTGTAGAAAAGATTGGTTACTAAAGATCTCTTTCTCCTATTACATAAAACTTTAGACACTAGCCCTAGATTAACATTATTAAATGATTAATTGATGACTCATCATTTTTGGTGTCATTTTCAGGGAACACAGTGTTATTAGGAGATTCAAAATTTATTAAAAGAATTGTCTAGTGATAGTAGATAGACAAGTTCCTAGTGAGAGAGAATGTCTCTTTACAAATTTTGTGACAGGAAATACTTAGTTATGGTTTCTTTAGAATTTATTTTCCTAAAAAATAGATTAGAATTTATTTTCCTATAACATAGACTAGATTTTATTTTTATGCAAGTAGATTTAAAATTTTAATTTTTGCAATTTAGATTTAGAAATTTTAATTTCATGCAAAAACCCCCATGACATACTAACATTGTTGTATAGGAAATAACAACTGCTGACATCATATAAAAGTATTTAAATGTTGATTTTAGTTGGAGGAATAAAATGATGATCTAAAATAGCATAGAAGATGGAGAAAACTAAGCTAAATTTATGTAGTTGTTCACAAAGAGTAATTTGAAAGTTATGCCCATGTGCCTAACATGCATATTGAAGCATTAATCTGCCTATTTGAGGAAAAGAATTGAGATCAAATATATGGAGGATAAAATACAATTTCATAAATTTAGATGGCATGTATAAATCTAAGTGTAAAAATAGCATGCATGAGGATAGTTATATAAATTTAAATTGCATGCATAAATCTAGGTCGAAAGATAGCATGCATGAAGATAGTTTCATAAATTTAAATTACATGCATAAATCTAGGTGGAAAGATAGCATGCATGAAGATAGTTGCATTAATTTAGATTGCATGCATAAATATAGGTGGAAAAATAGCATGCATAAAGTTAGTTTTATTTATAAATTTAGATTGCATGCATAAATCTAAGCAGACATATAACATGCATGAAGTTAGTTGCATAAATTTAGATTGCATGCATAAATCTAGGTGGACATATAACATGCATGAAGTTATTTGCATTCATAAATCTAGGTGGACATATAGCATACATTAAGTTAATTTTTTAAATTTAGATTGCATGCATAAATATAGGTGGACATATAACATGCATGAAATTAGTTGCATAAATTTAGATCGCATGCATAAATCTATGTGGATAGATAACATGCATGAAGTTAGTTTCATAAATTTAGATTGCATGCAAATAAATCTCCGTGCATGTGGGTCAGTGCATAAATGATATATTACATACAAATAAATCTTCATGTATGTGTGTCAATGCATAAATCAAGCATTGCATGAAAATAAATATCCATGCATGTGGGTCAATGCACAAATCAAGCATTACATGCAAATAAATCTCCATGCATGAAGTTACAAGATTCCATGAAGTTCAATAGATTTGACAAGAATAACAAAAGTCAATTACTGATATTTTATACTGCTAATTCCTTGGCTAGATTTTAAGAATGTCAAATGAAGACAAACACATAGAATTTGTCACTGCAAGGAGAAGATTTAATTTTTTATTTGAGCCTATAAAAATAATGGTCAACGAATAGGAATGTACTAAAAATATTGGATGATTTAATATTGATATGAATGAAAATGTTAATATCAATCACAAGGCTAAGGTTGAGGTATTGACATTAGCATTATAACAGAGACCTTGATCCAGTCCTTGATTGTTAGGGCTAAAAAAGACCTTGATCTAATACAATAGTAGAAATAAAGATATGCTACAGTACAATATTATATATGAAAAATATTCAGATATGTTTTCATGTACTCTATTTCATTTTTAGTTTGATATTTTCATACCATTTCTTCATCAGCTAATATGCATACAAATCATAGGTCATTGTATATTCACTCCATCCATGCCTTATCGTTTAAGGTATGATAGATTTTTATAAGTTAATAGATAGTTTTAGCTAAAGATTTTTAAAAGATCTATCATTATCCCTGTGCATATCAAAGTTAGACTTTCCTACTCAGTCTATAAATAAAAAGATTTGATAAAATTTAACTTCATTCCATTCCATCCATTAGTTAAACCCATATCCACCAATCATAATAATAGAAATTATCTAATGGAGTTCTTATTTCCATAAAAAAAAATTATTAGAATTTTTGAACTACCAATCATTCTTACATAGGTTGAACTACATTCTTCCATGTATATTTAAATGATTCATGTTAATAGTTTATTGTTGGCATTTATGTTTCTATGACATTGCTGATATTATGCTTGGTTGGAAAGGTCTTATTTATTTTTAATTTTTTATAGTATACTTTCATTACAAGGAATCATTGTAAAGATAAAAATTTCTATTCATGACTTTAGCAAGTAGTTGGGACATTATCCTAAATTGTCTTTGATAATAACATGCAGAAAAATCAGCAAGTATCTATCATTAGTTATTGGTCATCACTCCATAGAACAATGTTGGAGAATTTCAACATAAAAAAAAATTCATGCTACATTTACAAGTAGTATGAAGATGCATAAAGTCTATGGCTAACATTTTCCATGTCATCAATTTTCATAAAATTAAAAAAATAAATAACAAAAACAATAAAATCCCTCGGGCATTGTTGGTAGTTTTTGTCTGAAAACTAACTTACTAGTAGAACATGTACTAAAAAAATGAGCCTTGATTAGAATACTAGATTTATTGGCTAGTCAAGGACAAAAAAAGGGGAGAAAAATTTGAAAACCAGCAATGGCTATTTTTTCCACCTGTAATAAATACTTGTTTGCTGACTCTTTATGCTCTCATTTTCATTATTACTTGAGCTTCCATTCTTCAAACATATTTTTCAATATGCTCCTTGGGGTTGAAATCAAGAAAGACAAGGCAAACTAAAGTTGTGCAAAGGTATCTAGTTTATTTTGTTTCACTTTTAAATTTATTTGTAAGTTTTTTTATTACATAAAGATCCAATTTTTTTTGGGAAGAAGGAAAAAGAATCAAATATCCCCACACTTTATACATATCTACATTGGTTTGCATGAGGACATGCATGGGATTAGGTGTGGGAGAGAAGATGAAATAAAATAGTCTCAACAATAAATAAAGAATGGGGCTTAGTAAAATCAAGTTAATGACTTTGATAATGATATATAGTTTTCAAAATTCTTCAAAGATTTCTAGCATCAAAATTTATTTTATGCCAAGAATTATTTTATGGTCAAAATAGATTTATATAGGCACAACAAGAAATTTTCAACACAAGAACCTGCTCTCACCTCATTAAAAAAGAAGAAGACGGTAGCATGAGAATTCCACACAAAAATTTGTGTCAAAGAGAAATCAATGATTAAAAGAAAATTTTCACACAAGAACCTATCCTTGACAAATGTATTTTATTGAACATTTTCATTGAAAAATTTTACCTATGAAATCTAAGAGGATTATACAAGATAAAAATTATTTTACTCATGCAAAGTCAAATCTGAAAAACCTATTATAAAATGAGAATATATAACTCATGCATTTGTATCCTAAAGAATTTTTTGATAAAAGAATGGAATGCATGAGGACATGCATGAGGTTAGGTGTGGGAGAGTTGATAAAACCATAAAATGCCTCATTATATCGATGAAATAAAATCTTTTTTCCTTGTATATGAAGTAGATATAAATGTGTTTTTTGAACTTACAATTTATTTAGAATGAAATAGAAAACTATATCTTAGTTATTTCTTTATAAATCATTGTCTTCTTTTTTATTGATTCTTGTTAATAAATATTTGGAAAAAGATATTAATGTGTGTGTATGCAGCCCATAATAAGCTAAATAAGACTTGAGCATGAAGACCCAACCAAATATTAGCTTTGAAGTGAGCTACAGACACTCTATACATAGTTATGGCTCACCTAGTCTAGCTACAGACTCATCCAAATTTACTATGGACTCACTCAATTCATATATATGGACTCAGCTAGTAGCTCTACATCCATATAGTTCATTGATTGAAGACCAATTCAAAGAATCAAATATCAAGGGAGTCATCATAGTCATCAACAATTCAAAGAATGCAACTTGAAGAAAATTTATAGACTTTGCAAGTTCTGAAATCTACGGACTATGTAGGTCTGAAATCTATAGACTCTATAGGTTCTAAAATCTACAAAATTTGTAAGTCTAAAATCTATAGACTCTGCAATTTCTAAAATATATATACTCTATAGGTATAAAATCTATAGACTCTATAAGTTCTAAAATCTACATAATCTATAGGTCTAAAATCTATGGAATCTACAAGTTTTAAAATATACGGACTCTACATGTTCTAAAATCTATGGACTCTGTAGGTTCTAAAATTTATAGAATCTATAGGTTTTAAAATATACATACTCTACAAGTATATCTATGAACTATGCAGGCATATCTACGAATTATGTAGGTCTATCTATGGACTAGTTAAAGATTGTATCTAAATTTAAATTTGTATAATTTTATTCCATAAATAATTCTATTCATATTTCATGAAGATTGAGCTTATGTTTTAAATAGATAATATCATCTCTCTCCATATTTTATGGAAGATTGAGATAAGCTAGAATATCTAAGTTGTTATCTTTCTCTTCATATTTTGTGGAAAGCATCTAGGATTGTTATTCTTGAATAATGAGTTAGTTGGAATCATGAGATTATAAATACAACCTCCCACACCATTGTAATCAATCTTGGTTATCAATAATACATTTTGAGGTTTATGATAGAAAATACAGTGATCTGATTAATTCTCTTCTAAGGAATGAGTTGGCCACTCATTCCAAGGAAGATGGATAAATATATTTTTATTTATTTATTTATTCATTTATTATGTAACTATGATTTTGAATTTTTACTATTTATTTTTCATGTAAACATTTATTTTTTGTAAAGTTTGTTGTGAACCTGTAGGTGTTTTCTATGTTTATCATTTATTTTCACTTTAGAAATTTACTTTCCTGCAAGTGTGCTTTTCAATTCTTGCAAGTGTGCTTTTTAATTCTTGCAAGTGTGGAGTGTGGTAGAAGAGATTAGTTGCTAAAGATCTCTTTATCCTATTGCATACAGCCTTAGACATTAGCCTAGATTGACATTATTAAATGATGAATTAATGACTCATCAATTTTTAAAACAATAACTTCTCTCATGTCCTTGAACTCTTCCAAATGTTTAAACATTGAACTAACTTCATGATTTGGATCTTCAACTCAAAATTTAATGCACATTTCAACAATTTTTCATAAAATGTACACCTACAAGTCTACAGACTTGTGGGTCTGCATTTCTCATGTTTTAGGCATTTTATAGTGCAAGATTAATATTTTGAGCCATGATAATATATATAAACTGACTCATTACATTTATTGTGAGATATATAACCTCATTTGCCTATGAAAGTGCAAGATAAAACTCTTTTTACTTTATTCTTGCAATCAACATCAAAACATAGTTTTCAAACATGGAATATGAATGCCATGGAGGACTGGTATGGAATGACTAGTCAAGTTAGGGAGATTTGGATGATATTATAATATGATGGAAACATAAAAACATATATGTATTCATTAAACTCTTTTAAATCCTCAAAAACTTCAAAATGCAAACTATGACATATCCTCATAGAGGCTGCTTTTAAGACCATGAAAGATCACACATGCCAACAGTTAGAAACAAACATGGAATGATTTTTCTTATCTATACATACACTCTAAAATCATATTTATGCTTCAATGAGAATCAAACCACACAAAAAAAATGTAAAACATGAGCCTATGGGGTTTACTAGCTACTTTTTACTACTTATCTTTTTAATGATGGTTCATATAGCTCAATCCCTCTCTAAAATATTTACATGGATATTAATCCCATGAGGGGTACTTATTATTCCTAGGAAAATTTTGCCCAACTCTTCCATACATTCATAAAATAAGCAAAAACTTCTTTCTTGAGCTTGTGAAGATCTCGATTGGGTTTATGACTATTTTCCTTCATTATTTGACCTCTAAACACCTGCATGAGCTCATTTTTCATGTGGGGAACTTGAAAATACAATGATACACATATTTTCACCTAATGATAGATCCTCTTGGACATAAAAGTGACTTAAAACTACTTCTTTTGCATGATTTTCCATCTTTAGTCATTGTTCTACAATTTTCTCTAACTCTAATCATCTTATGACCACTCTCTAACATCATGTACGTTATGATATTTCTATAAATGTTTGTTCTTGAGAAGATTACATTCCATTTTTCCAATTTAGCTTAAAAAGTAACATAAATACCTTGGCGTATATGACTAGCATGATAAAATATTAGTGCATGACTATATGACCTCCAAGACATAACAACCTCATATAATGACTCATCACAATGTTAAAATCTTGACCACACATGACAAACACATTGACTCATGAATGACTTTGAAGACTATACAAGTACATAAAAGACCAAACCTTAATTAATGTTAATCAAAAACTTAATTGACCACTTAATGATCCTTATAAGATCACTACAAGACCTAGGTAACCATCTATAATCTTGGAGATCCCTATGAAAAAGTTTCAATCTATAGGGGTTAACCATTTTGACCTAGGGGTCAAAATTAGACAACAATAGGTACACATAAATTAGCACCAAGTTCAATCCCTTGATGGGATGGTCTAGGTATTATGATCTCCTCTACATATATTTTATGTATTATTCCCATGTTACAATCACATATAATGTTTTATTTAATTTAAAATCACACTTAAATCTTGTCTTATATTTGTAAGTTGCATACAGTCTCAACTGGCTTCACTCTATTTTTTGGGTAAGTGGGATAACTATTCATAACCTCTTATTTCCTTTTCACATGCCTTATTTAGGACTACACCTTTCCAATAATACTTTTATTTATCAAAATCAATTAAAAGCATCAATGTACTTCCTTTTTGTATGCACCTATGGTTGTCTAAGTCTTTATGGTTACCTAGATGATTGGTTGGGGTGCAAGAGACTTGTTTAGATCTTAAAGAGGGAAAGTTGTCTTGGCTGAAAATAGCTTGAATATTTACTAAGATGTTTCCTAGAATGATTGACAATATTTATTTCTAATTGGAAGGAAACTAATCTATTGAAATGCAAATACAAATCAAATTTAACTATCTTATTTTTTTATCAAATACAAATGAAAAGAAACATATCTCTTTCACTATCAAATTTTCTCTTTTTCTAAGTATTAAAACTATCTATCTTAACAACAAAAAACATTAAACCTAATTTAATAAATAAAAAAATACTGGAAATCAAGAGCACTCCAACCTAATTAAGGCATAAATCAGTTGAAATTCATACGATGTGTTGATGGAAGAATCCTCAGTATGATAACTCTGTATGATCTTGTATAAATTTTGGGATCTCTCTAGATGTAGAATGGACAAGCTTGGAATAAAGTGGAAAAAGAGGAGACACAATCACAAATAGAGAGCACCTAAACTAAGGTTGGCTAATGTCTTGACTCGTAAAGTTTGAGTTACTTTTACTAAGAGCACTTCTTCACTTGAATCTATGTAGTTGAATTGAAAATAATAGTGAATATTTAGGAAATTGTATCAAGATTATGATTGAAAAAGCTTCACAATAATAACTTTTAATATCAATTTTTGGATCTAAAATCATGCCAAAATTGGCCTTCTTATAGAAAGAGTTGGAGCTTACATGGAGGAGTTCAACTAAGTCCATTGGGAAGTTAAACTTAAGAGGAATTAAAGAGGACCAAAAATAGAAGAGGGAGTGATTTGGGCCTGATTAGAGTTGAAAACAAGGTGATAAAAATAATAAACATGATTCTAGTCATATAAAACACATCAAAATTGGAGTCACCAGATCTAATTTTAGAAGATGTTTGAAGTGTGTCAAAACCATCACTTTATATAGGGGCAGTTATTGAACCAATGCTTAAGATGAAAAATTGCCTCTATAAATTACATGACCACTATAATTTTAATACAAAACCACCACCTAATTACATAATTTCCATGGCTATTATGTAACATAAGGGGTAGTTTTATAATCAACTAATGTGGTTTTATCACATGGAGTGGCGGTTCTATCACCTATGGTTATTTTTTAATATAAGGTGAAAGTAGCCTCAAGATTTAGAACCAAGGGGATAAAAATGGATGAAGGGAGAAATAGAAAGGTAGAGAGAATAGAAATAGTGAGAGAGTTTCTTATGGAGCACAAAACAAGAGATCATTACATCATCATCAAATTTGTATCAAAAGTTTGTACCATTTAAATTTTGGGTGCATAAATATTAACCCTTTGCAACAAAACCTTGTCATGAGTAATTTTTCCTATTTTAAAACATAAAATAATAACTCACATCTATTTCTTTCATCTTAGAAATTCATCTAAATTTTTTATCTGTAGTGAATTAGAGAAGTTGAAAAGCTAGTCTAGTTTGCTTGTAAACATAGAAAATACAAAAAGGTATTTTTTTGTTGTTTTAAATTAGATTTATTCCCAAATTAATTATATATATATATATATATATATATATAGTGAATTAGAGAAGTTGAAAAGCTAGTCTAGTTTGCTTGTAAACATAGAAAATCCAAAAAGGTATTTTGTTGTTGTTTTAAATTAGATTTATTCCCATATATATATATATATATATATATATATATATAATTTACATTCTTATTTCATCTCATACAAAACAATCAAAACAAATAAAAATATTGTCATCTAGTTTGCATACAAAAAGAGCTAGGAAAATTCTACATTTTGCATAATAACGTAGTTTCCTTCTCTTGTTTTTATGCATTATAAACCTTGTAAAAAGATAAGAAAAATATTTTTTATTTCATTTATTTTTATCTTTGTTATTATTTTACTTTCAGATTTTCATTTTCATCAAGCAAGCATTTAAAACCATATAACCAAGAAAATCTCAAAAACAATAAAAGCTTAACAAAAATAGTGTCAAAATTATTGATAATACATGAAATCCATACCAAAATCCTTAAAAACATGTGAAATTAACCACACTCCATAAAATCCTTGTACATCTATGCAAGCATCATACACAAATCATTACTTCAACATTTTAGTAAGCACAAATTGCAAGCCATTCTCTAAACAAGCTCATCTGATTTCCCTTAGTTTCTACCTAAAATCCTTTGAATAACACTTCCTAAGAAACCAAGTCTTATCTATCATGGTATATTCCTTAGATTTAGAGCACTCAATCCCACCATCATTATATAATCTGATATTAACACTAAGTTAAGATGTGAGATCTTTTCATCTACCCCCATTCCTCATCTCATTGTAGACTCTTTAGCCATATTAAATAATAAGAATGTATTCCTTATCCACCTATCCTTATCATCCCATAATACTAGACTTATATTTAAATCTCTTTTTTCTCCTTGGGTCTAGCCTCATCCTATATCATTCAAACTCAATGGATGGCATTGACCAGGTAGAGTCAACCTAAAAGAGTAGACCTTTTTCCATGAGCCATCTAACCTAATCTCCCTCATTTCCATAGTCTTAATATTGACCAAGATATTCACCTTATTGTGATATCATATATGGAGGGGCCTTGGAGCTCTATTTTTACACAGCTTGATGCTCTTAATGAGCATTGAGATGTTGTTGAGATCTTTTGGTTCTATATGAGAACCCATTACACAATCTATCCCAAATCCCATTCCACTGAACAACCAACTAAACCCCTATCCCATCCAATACATCATCTTCTTCAACTAGACCTTAGGTATTTGAGTGCACAGTTTAGCATGTGATATTTGTGTGCATACAAGAATCCATGATAACCAGTAAGGCCCAAAAATGCCTCACTATGACAAAACCAACACAAAGTGGAAAATATGAAATTTGGGGTCCAAAAATCACTTCCAAGTGAAAGGCAAAAAAATTAAGGAAGACGGGGTCTATTTTTTTTTTCCCCACCTCTGAACCACTGGGTCTTCATAATCATGGTTGTAAAACTAGTCCACTAGCTTGCAAAGGAGGTGTAAGGCACACTTGAGTAAAAAATGTCATAACTATAAAAATAACATCTCTAGGTCTCAAAACTAATTTCATGTGAAATATCATGAAAACTAGGTGTGGGCCAATTTTGGGGCCATCCCACCTCTAATCCACTAGGTTCTTAAAGTTGAAGGACCAAAAACAAATCTATGAGAAGGTAAAAGTTTTGGTTTTGATATTTTTTGTTTACAGGTATATAATTTTAAAAAGAATCAATTCTAATTTAAATATTAATTAAATAAATTTATTTTATCATATTTAATTAACTAATATTCATGGCCTACCACCACGACCAGTGGCTTACTAGTCATTAAGCCTTTTAACACTATCATTGGTAGTCTAACCATTATGGCAATCACATGGGGCTTAAATTGTTAATTACATAGCTATCAAGCCACATATCTAAGTTGATCCACCCCTAATTGGATAAACATGAAAATCACATGGTTCCATGGGGGACCACTTCTAAAATTGGACATCTACCCTATGAAAAGGGTACAATTCCCTTCTAGAGGGCCTATATCAAACACAAATTACCCTACATATAGGAAAGTTTTGAAAAATCATATATCACAAACCATTAAACCAAAAATTATTATAAAATAAATAAATCATGTTAAAAAATTCATAAATTTCATTAAAAAAATTTATATAAGTTTTTTATCTTGTTTAACGTGTAAAAAATAAGTGAAGCTCAAGCATTTTTATAAATAAAAATGAACATTTTAAGTAGCTAGAGCTTAAAAATGATATATTTCAAATGATAAATCCTAAAATTATTTAGTAAACTAATAAATAATACTGATAAACCCTAATTTATTATAAAATTAATTTATGGATAATTAGGCAAGCTTTTATTTATGTAAATAAATTTGAATGCATCTAGCCTTCCATGGCTTCACACAAAACTATCAATCTTGTAATTTTAGGAAAAATAACTCTTTTATTTTTTAACCTATTATGAAAATATATAGGTATACATATAAAAAACAAAATATACAATTAGAATTTAAACACAAATAATTATTTTCTTTACTTTTATAACTCATTATACTCTCTAAAAGGGTATGCAAGTACTAAAAGAACATCACACTAATTCCAAACACTTATTACACATTTATTTATTCCAATAGATACATATTTTTGGATAAAATAAATAAAATGATCATGGATCTCAAATGGCCAATAAATTCCTTTACAATCATATACAAAAATGTTAATCAAGTTATCTTTAGATGGACTTAACACACAACTGCAAGGCTAACCAAATGAGGGCTCACCTTTCATACTTTTTTCATCATCAGATGGATTCACTAGGCATCCCAAATTATAATAATCCAAGCTCTTTGAACCACCATATCACTGTTTAAAATAGAAAATTTGATATAAAGGAGGTTTAGATGGTCACAAGACTTGGTGAGGGATGCTTACTATGAAATTGCATCTACGAAGCTATCGACTCAAATATACAAAGGAGGGAATACATTTTCAAAAACCAATATATAATTAAATTAAAACACCATTTAAAATTTCAAAATATCACAAGTCATCCATACAATTTTCCAACAAAAATAGGCATGCCATATGAGAACAATAATATGGGGAATACTCACCCAATTGTTACCATGTCTTGGCCATAGAAGGGTATAAACACCTCTCACCATGACAAATAACATGTAAGAGAGAATTAAATATCACAATAAATCCATACAAGTTTCCAACACACATATTTCCATTGAATGAGAATAATATCATGGGGAATACTCACCCAACTGTTCTACCATCTCTTGGCCATGGAAGGTTATGGACACCTCTCACCATACCGAATAACAAGTAATATGGCATCAAGAGGTCCACCATAAGTTATGAAGAAATGAAATACATCATAAAACTTTAATACTTTGTTCCACTTTCCGTTAAAAATATCTAAAAGGCCCTTTTGAATTGTAGTTACACCAGCCAAATAACAAGCATGCAAATACACACACAAGGCAATAAAATTTCACACCCATTTGGATAGCCTATAATGTCAATTTTAAATAATAAATGGATTTTAAAAACATATAATAAAATTATTATGGATTTAACATATCCAAGTCCCAAGTGGGAAATAAGATCAACATGGTTTACATAGGCACAAATGTGACAAGCAATGATAAAAATAGGGTATGCCAAATGGTCATACGCCTCTTGAAAATTAGGAATATCAAAGGAAAAAATAAATTTAACTTAAATAGAAACAAATTTAATGTAAATGGACATGGAATCCTACCTTATATTCTTCTTTCATCCTCTTAATAATGCCTCTAACAAATCTTTGGTAATGGCTATGTCCCTCCTTCTCTAAGCTCTTATTCAATATCCTCCTCTTTCTCCACTTCCATTTTCTAAATTTCAAATGAGTAAAAATACTCACATGAAAGGATTTCATTTCTCATATAGGATCAACTACATTCTCAACAATATAATGGGAATATGATGTTTCCCTTTCCATCCCTTAGTTATTGGTAAAAAATTCTTCACCCTCCGTAACTCCACATACAAGCCCATGTGGGCAAGAAGGTAAGCCCATACATATATAAATGAGATCAACATGAAAAGACATAAATGTCACATGGGATACCTATAAATTAATCTAAGGCTCCTTGAAATACTCTCCTACCTTCTTATTGGTCTAAGGGAAAAAATATCAACCCAAAATTTCTAAAACCTACTTTATGACTCACTCTAAAATTGGGTCTCAAAATCCATCTGAGTTTTGAGTCAAAGGGGGCCATTTAAGTGGCTTAAAAATACTTTAATAATGAAATGAAAATTTTTAATTTAACTCCTAAGGTTTAATAATAAAGGTATTAATAATTTCTAAGGGGGGAATAGTACTAAATAATTAAGCACATTTATGTTCCTAACTAGGTCTACAACAAGGTACAAGGTGTTGTTTATGTTATGGTAAGTTCAAGTAAATGTGTTACACTCTACCCATGATGTGATCATGTTTGACATAGTGATATTTTCATATTTGGCCTCCCTTGTCACTTAAATAACATTACACACATAATTATATCTTTGATGCAAAAACTTTATTGTATACTTCATTCTCTCAACACATTTTAGCATATCCTTTACCCAGGGGTTTTTTGGCACATAAGATTACATTGTATTATGGAAATGGTGACCTTGAGTATTAAATCTTACCCAATATTAAATGAATAACATTTATTTTTAAATAAATAGTGATTAATGACTAGTTATGTTTTTTGTTATGAAGAATAGATGTATATACTCTATTGTGTTTGTTTAATTATATGGATACATTTTATATTATACATTTCTTATTTTCATGCATTTATTTATCATAAAGTGTATGAAATTAAATTTTACATTTATAAATAGTGGCATGATAATATAATGGTATTCATATTGTTTATTATTATTAATGTTTCCATGTATGTTTATGTAAATATAATAACTACATGATTTTGCTTTATGTGGATGCAAGAAATATTTCACCCTCACTGAGTAGCATAGAGGGAGAGCCTCATAAGGGAGAGGGTTGCATATCCTAACTACTAAAAGTGCATCAAAGATTGTTAGGAATCACCATAAATGTACAAAATTGCTTGTTTGTCTTTAATTACTTACATTTCTCTTTAGTTATGTTTGGTGTCTTAGATGTATGAATTTATCTTGTGTGATGTCTATTTGATCATATAGATATTTGATTTACAGTATGGGTTTGATTGTATTGACTTAGTAAACACTATTTTTTTGCATTTTAGAGTTAAAAAAAAAAACTTTTTGATGCTTTTATCTTTGACGTTCACTTGTTCTATTGTTTGTTCTAGTGGTTTTAGTCTATTTCTTTGAATGTGTAGTTTTTAGTGCCTTTGATGTGTTTTCTAATTAATGGCATCACTTTGATAGCTATAGATGTACCTTTTCTTTGTGAAACCTATGATCATATCATCATGTCTAAAAATAGATATATCTTCATAAGGTTTAAAATTTGATTCAAGTTTTAAGAGGTTATTAAATGCAGAATTTTTTTTAAAATAGGTTTAGTTAATTACTAACCTTGTTGGTGGCATGTCTGGAAATTAATTATTATTTAGAGATTTAATAAAAACCACTTTTTGGTGCCGACCATGGTTTGGATGCATTACCTTGGGTAAGGAGGCATGGTAATAAGTTTGAGTAAAGGTAAAAAGTAATGATTCGGTTTTATTTTTGATAGCATGCATGGAAATGATGTTAGAAATGGAGTTGTATGATGAAATATTAGTGAATCCTAGACTTATTCCACTTAATTACTATTTTGAGTGGTGTTCAAGCCTATTTTTGGGGTGTTATGGAGTTCTGCATAGATGAAATATGATAGAAATGTCAGGGTGTAATGAGGAGTCAGTTGTGGGATCATTTGAATGTAAAAAGGAAGCATAATGTATAAGAAGGTGGAGAAAATAGTGGTGAATCAAATAAGAAAATAAATGTGCAAATAAGATTTTAAGATAGTTTTTAGTAATAAATACACTTATGATAGTGTTACTACGCAAGTACCTTGAAACACTAAGTGTGATATGAGTAAAATAAATTAAGGACTACCTTTTTATGTGTTTGAATGATTTTAGCATATCTTAAAAGGGTTAATAACTTTATATGGTCTATTTTTATTTATACATAGGATTAAATTCAATATTATTATCATTTGAGAAATATGAGTTTGTAATAATAATGTCTTGGTACTTGATTCTTAGGCTCTTTAAACCTATAGGTTGAACTATCCTTAAACTTATGTAGATTTTGATAGTTATAGCCAATATTATATGGAATTATTTACTAAGAAACCCTAAGGGCCTTAACCATTATTTTCTAATTAAATATATTTAAATTAAACCCAAAACACAAGGTTTTCAAGCCATTTCCTATGTTTGAGATAGGAGGTTAAAAAGTGTGCCTCGTTTCAAAATAGTTAGCATAAAATAGTTACTAGAATTCTTATGGTGTACATTATAAAAGATATAATATAGTTTAAATAACTCACAATCATTTATTACCTCAACTTGAATAATATAAAAGAGTTATTTTATAACTTCTATAATATGCACTTGTCAATATACACACAGATCAATGTTATAGTTATTATATAGAGTTGTGGTGAGCTTGCTTGATCATTTAATGTGAATTAAATGATTCTTGTCTACTAGTATTGTGTGAAAATTATTACCTCCTTGGCTATAGCATAACTCTTCATATGACAATATATTATAAGTATACTTAGAAAAATCATAATTTACCAAGATGGTTATGAGACTCGTTATGCTATTATTTGATAAGGTAATATAATAATGAGTATATAATATATAGTAGTATGAAACTACCATGAATACAACTTGATATTTATGATTGTAGTTACCTAGTATTTAGAAACTAGAATGTGGTTGCATGTATTTGTAGCTTATATGTTTATTGGTTTGTTTGGTCAATCATGTATGTGGTTATATCCCCTTATAATAATACACATGAACTAAGATGTACACAGTTGTGGCATGTATATTGATATTTAGGGATGTAGATAGATGGTGAAGAAAATAATAAGGTATGTTCTATATACATCATTGAATTTTAGTGAATATCATCTTGAATTTTTTCATAGATTGGTTTATTTATAAAATTATTTGGAAGCTAAAACTCCTTATAAAGCTAGGGGTGGTAGTTCACTCCCACCCACAAGCTTATAAGGGGTAAATATATTACACATTACATTTCATACTACCACTCTAATTATTTTGTGTGGTAATACTAGTTTTGTATTCTTAATAAACATGAAATAGACCAAAAATGGAGATGATATTGTTAATTTAATTATTTAAGTCTATGTCTAAAAAAAAACATTTATGTATAAATTTTATATGATAGTAGTTTGTGATGATCATATTAGTTAAATTATGGAAACCAAAATAGAATTCAGGTTATTATTATAAAATAAAGTATGATTTTGATAAAATGTTAATTTTATTTAAGTAGTATGTGAATAGTGGATCCTGAGCTATCAACTACTCTATATATAATTGTGTTTGTATAAATACCAATATGGTTGTTTCATTATACAATAGAAGAATTGATTATAAAATGTAATGAGATTGTATGATGAGAATAAAACAAAGTAAGACTTGGCTTAAAATTATGTAGATAGTAACAAATATGATTATGTTATCATTTAGGGATAATTTTAAATCATGTTTGATTCATGATGAGTTATTTTATGCATGTATAGTTTTTCCACCTTGTTAAGGAGTGACAAGTGATGGGTAGGAAGCCTAGTTAAAAAGGTGGATAAGTATTGAAATTGTGTTGTATCATAGAGTATGAATGAAGTATATTATGACCCAGATTATGGATATTTGAAAATACTATAAAATGATTTGGATAAAGTAATGTTATAATTGTATACATTGTTAATCCATTGTACCTTCTAGTTTATGTGTTTGCTTGAGGTTATAACACATATAGGTGTACTTAGGGTTTATTTGATTGGTTACATATAATAGTAATTATATTTTCACATGTGATTCTTTAATGGTTCAGATTACTTACATCATCATTATTTACCCCTTCAGGAAGGGAAGGGTCATTCCCTGTGGGGAGGTGTTTAGGAGACCATTAGTTTATGGTTGGAGGTAAAGCACTTAAATAATGTTCTCCCTATCTACAGTTAAATATGAATTGATACTGATACATAATCATGGATAGTGTATTAATGAATGAGTAATTATATTTAAATATCTAATTTACTTTTGTACTTGATATTATTATAAATATTTGGCCTACACAACTATGACTATTGTTAATTTTGTATATTCACTATTTAAAACATTATATTGCAATAGTGGCGATAATATTTTATTATAAATGGATTGGTGTAATTTAATTGATTATCAGTATATTTATTTATGCATGGTGATCTACTACATACTTTTACAATTTTTGCAGCATGGAAATCCCATTTGGGGACTAAATTAATAATTTTTATAGGCTTTAGTTGGTGGACTTATTTGGCAATTTATAGCTACTATATTTAGTTATTTTTATATTATTAAATGTATTTTTAAAAGGTGTATAAATTTTAATATTATGTTGATGGTTAATTTAATGAATAATTGTTCTTAATTTTTAAAAAAATGTACTTTATATTATGAAACTAGTGAGGTTCTAACATGTTCTATTAAAGTGAAGGTTTAAATACTTGGACCTGATGAGTCCATTAGCACTAACCTAACTCTACCCATTTTAATAAGGATAATAGGTTATGTGCAAGTTATAACATTGAGGGACATCAAATCAACATCAACAACCTGATCTTAATTAGTTAGTGGCAAAATAATTTATAAGTTTGTTCAAATCCTTGCAGTCCTAATAGAAACTCAAAAAAAGTAGTTACCATGAAATAGGAAGTACATGGGCATGATGATTACTTGGATTAGGAAGAGAAACATATTGATTAGGAAGAACACCAAGAATAGGAACATGCTAAAGAGAATCAATATATAAGAGCATAAGTGGCTACATAACTTGCACATGACATGAAAAATGTGAATCTAATTATATTTTATGGAATAATGTTGGAGAATGGATCACAAAGTTAGCTCACTGAAATGGGGAAGTATTTCAAAATATTAAATTACTCTAAGGTGAAAAAATTGGTATGGTCAAACAACCTAGTGGGAGTTGGAGAAGAGTCTTAACTCCACCACCACCACTTAGGAATAGTTTATAACATTTTTCAAGGCTTGGTGGCTACCATAATTATACTTTGATTAGAAACTAATATATTTTTAGAATATGAAGTAAGGAGGATTATCAATGATAAAGTGTTAGGAATAATGTACTAGATTATTAATTATATACCCCAATACCATAAAGATGAACATTTCTTAATCATAAATTTCATCATGGGGTTAAGGTCACATGTCAGATGTGAAATGGATGTGCATGGACATAGTTACATGGATCAAATATTTGAGAAATTTTTTAAGCAAGATCATAATTTCAAATCTCTTGCACAAGTTATATAACTATTGGAAGAAGTCTAATGGCCCAAAACCTTCTTTAAAAAAGAAAAATTGGAAGTATAATGTGAATTTAAAAAATGGATTCAATGAATGCCTAGGGCAAAAGTGAAATATTATGGGAATCAGTCTAGGGTAAAAGTAGATAAATGCCTAGTAGAGGCTAAGGTATAATTAACCTGATTTCACCACCGTAGTAGACTTCTTTGTAGCTATATTAGGATCATATGATGTGATCTTATGGGTGATTTGGATTTGTAAACATATATCAAATTTTGATTACTCCACAAATAAGGTTGAATGTTAGATGATTTGGAGAATCAAACCCAAATCTAATGTGAGAAGGAGTTTAAGCTAAGATAAATCTCAAGCATTAAATTGAATAAGGCTCAAGGGAAAGGATGTCAATTGTCATGGTTAAGATAGATGAGTTTAAAGAACCTAAATATCCTACCATTGAATACTATACATTTTTATAGGATTTCTAGGACATATTTACAGAAGATCTACTTGGATTACCTCCCAAAAGTGAATTTGACTTCATAATTAATATCTTCTTATGAGCTAAGCCTCAATCCAAGGCACCCTATAGAATGAAAATAATAGATATTATTAAATAGAAAGAAAAACTTCATGACATTTTATCTAAATATATAATTCAACCCAGTGTTTTCCATGGGGATCACTAGTGTTTTTTTTAATAAGAAGGATGAGACTCTTTGTTTGTACATAGACTACATAATGTTGAACAAGGAAACCATCAAGAACATGTATCCCTTACCCTATATTAATGACATTTTTAAATGTGAGGTGAAATGATATTTCTAAGATTACCCTTAGATCAGGATACCATCAGTAAAGAATCAAAGAGGAAGACATTCCTAAAACAACTTTTAGGAGGAGATATGGGCATGATGAATTCACAGTTCTTCCTTTCAGGATAACTAATGTACCTGAAACATTCATGAATATTATGAATAGTATGTTTAGATATTATTTGGATCAGTTTGTGATCATTTTATTAGATTATATTCTTATTTATTCTAAGATTGAGAAATAAAATGTTGAGCACTTGTGTTTAATTTTATAATGCTTGGAAAAATAAAATCTTTACGTAAAGTTGTCTAAATGTGCTTTCTTTCGTAAAAAGGTATATTATTTGGGACATATCATTATAGTTGAAGGAATATTTTTATATCCTACAAATATTAAGGCTATCATGGAATGGTCATCACCAAAAATAAATTCATGAGGTGCACAAATTTATGGGTTTAATGAGGTATTAAAATAAACTTGTATCAATTTTTCTAAGATAGATAACCCCATCACCTCCTTGCAATGGAAATATCAATGCTTCATGTAGAGTGATAATTTTGAATAATATTTTGAAATCCTAAATAATATTATTATTTTTGGACCTATGTTGTGATTTTTATATCCTAATGGCCATTTTGTTGAGGTAACGAATGCTTTTGGGGATGGCCTAGGTGGAGTGTTATTGCAAGAAGGCTCAGTAGTAACAAATGATTCTATAAAACTAAAGCCTTATGAGGATAATTATGATCCACATGATTTTTAATTATCCATAATAGTGTATTCCTTACACATTTGGAGGAACTATTTTTTGGGTAAACTATTTAATCTCAATATATGTAATATAGGGCTCAAGTATATCTTCATACAACCAAATCTAGATGCTTGACAAAGATGTCGGTTAGAGTTTTTGTCTGATTATTATTTTATATCATCCATGTAGAGGGAAAATATAATAGGGTTATATATGTTCTTAGATTCATAAATTACAAAGCAATAATGGCTACTATTAAAAGTACCTTCTAAGATCCAGTTTTGAGATGCTCACCAAGATATGAGTTTTATGAGCAAATCAAGAAAGATCTAGCAGAAAATCCTCAAGACTATAGATATGAAGGATTTAATTTTGATAATGATGAGCTCGTGAGATTGAATGGGAGAATGTATTTACTAGATAGATAAAATATGATATTTGTCATACTTAAGGAGTTTCATAATGTTCCTTATTATAGTCATCTAAAAGTAACTAAGCTTATGGTGGAGCTAAAACCATTGTATTTTTATAAGGGAATCAAGAAATGTGCAACCAATTTTATGTCTAGATGTTTATAATGTTAGCAAAGGCATAACATGTTCATATTACTAGTTTACTATACTCACATGGTAAGTGATCAGTATGGAATTTTTTAAGGACTTCAACATCAGGAGCACTGGGGAATTGAATTTCATATTTATGATGAAGTTGTGAAATTTATCATCACATATTATTATTCATTTGTACTCAAAATGAATTGAGATCATAGATTGAATTGTGTGACCATGTTATTTGTGCTTGGGTGAAGTTTACTTGAATTTGGAATTGATGTCTTCGTTGGCATATCTATACTTCATGTTAGTAGTTTTTTTTTAATTTATTATGTGTTATATATTTATTTATATAGGATTGTGTTTTAATGTTGTATATAATTGTGTATTTATTATATATGTAATTAAGTGGTAATTTTATATTAATACACTTCCTTAGTATTCTAGTAGTTTTGATAGACACCATTTTAGAGGAGATCTGGAAGATTTGTTTTCTATAAGTGATCATTACAGTTTGAATACATTTCCATAAGAAATAATGTTGCTATATACTATGATTTGAATATAATTAAGAATGTAAAACCTACCTAGATGTATCTTTATTTGGTTTCAACATCCAAACTCCTTGTTTACCTTTTGCTAATAATTAATTATATGCATGTTAGATTAGACTTATTAATTCCCCCTAGACGTTAATATTAGAGGTTACAATATTTACCATCCATTAACTTGATTTTAAGTGTATATATTGATTAATAATATGTTCTATTATAGATTTTAGATATAAAACTATGATATTTCCTATGGGGTGTGGTGATGATAATCTTATTTAGTGGTGTGGAAGTGTTATATACCCATAATGAATATAGTGATTGATAGTATGTAGAATTAAATCTACAAGGTTTTTACTACATGTATATAACTTAGAGGAATCTTTATACTAGTATATTTTTCTTGAAATGATGCATTTTTTGATCCAATATTGAATTTATATAACTTAACCAATTTCAAACCCATAAATAGTCTTACAATGTTAAGATAGAGGTGGTAATGGTAGGTTTATTATACTTTTATATAGTCATTGGAATGCTTGTTAGAGTAGTTTAACATTTTAGTAGTGTCACCTAGTTGTGTAGGTGGCTTATGAGTGTTAATAACATTGACATAAGAGAATTTATTTCAGATATTTAGGTAGTGGTAACCTTAAGTGACTACACCTACCTTTTGTTAAACATGCTTGTGACATGATTACACCTTGATGTGGTAGTATTTATGATATTTTCCTAGAGCATATAGTTAGCATTGATTGTCTTTTCCTAACTTTTGTGGATGATGACCTTATTAGGTGACCCTTATCTTTTACATTGACCTTTACATCCTTTTGATAGTTTATGTTATTTTAACACATGTAAAATATAGTAGCATATGTTACCATACTTGATGCATGCATCAAGGTCTGTAAAACTATGTTTTCTTTGTTTATCGTACCCTAGTTGAGAATGGTGAAAGCTTGGTCATTTAGAGTATGGCTTGATGAGTAGTGTAGTTGATGCACTATTTTATCTCGATGATGATTTCATAGGCCATCTTGATACTTCTAGTATTTACAATAGATAACAATTTTTAGTGGTCAACACTCAAATATACATATAGTTTTCACTTGATAGAACTTCAATGAGCTATGTTCGACAATGATATTCCCTATGAGATATGATAATTGAGAGAAGTTATAGTTAGAGATATGAGCTAGTATGTTTTTATTGGTATTTATGTAGCACTTTGTTATGATATCGGTTATTTATTTAGTTTCTTTAGTAATGGTTAGTGATGGATAATAGACATAATTTCTACATGTTACCTTGGGACATTATCTGACCATATACAAAGAGTCTCAAATATTCCTCATGAGATTATAACTGTAGTTGTAGATATATGTTGAAATGTTATCATGGATGACATTGTGGCATCAATTAGACTGATATAATTTTTTTATTGATATGTTTCAACTTGGTTACTCTCTATAAGTAATGTTATTTGACAATAGTTTGGTTACATGATAGTCCAAGATGTGAGCTAGTATAGTTTCATTTGGTGATCATATGGTATTGGAGTGGCATGTGTAAGATTTGTTGTTTTCTATCCTTCTTCATTTATACCAATTGGTTGATATGATGGACCACACCCTAGTCAATGACATAGTTCAATTCTTTGGATAGTTAGTGGACTATTTTTATATTGATAATGGCAGGTGGGCTAATATATTATGCTTGATGATATAGTTTGATTCTATATGATGGCTAGTGGACCACCCAATACCCACTTACCTTATTTCTTCTCCCTTTGGGTTACTTTTTAAGTCACATAGTGATTGTGATATGAACTACTTTTGCTCCATTTTATCAAATTTATTTTAATTTGTTTCAATATTTTATTTTAATTTAGATTGAACCCAATACTATTTTATTTTTTTGAATATTTTAAGTAACTGATCATAGAAAATTTTGTTAACATTTCTTTATGATTGAAATTTCTATTTTAAGGCCACTTGGTCTCATTTGTTTATTGATTTTAATTTTACATGATCAATTTAATTTTAAAATTTCTTTTAGATGATTGTTGGTATTGGTTTCA
>JARHVA010006761.1:0-17500 GCA_037957365.1 Torreya grandis | reverse complement strand
TCTACATTGATTTTAGTGTAGTCGACATGGCTTAGTCTCATCTAGCTTGTTAAATGTCTTTATGCATTTTATTTTTCAAAATAGAAGGTGAGGATCTATGTTAAATATAACATACATGGAGTGGGTTTGTATACCTTTAAGTTTATCTTTGATTTTATATGTGGGATTATAATATGTGTATACTTAAGGCACACAATAGTATGGTTGTGTTAATTGTTGAAGTTTTTACATGTGTGGAGTTAGTATTGCACAGAAGAAGGAAAAAAAAATTATGGGTTTTATTTGGGTGAATTTTTTGGGTGTTAAAACCCACATGGTAAGTGATCAGTGTGGAATTATTTTAAGGACTTCCCATGTCAATAAATAAATATGATATGGTTTTGGTATTAGTTAAAAAACTCACCAAGGTGGTATAGTTTATTTTAGGTAATTTGATAGATGATGCACTAGTGTTACCTAAATTGTTTATGCAATAAATTTACAAGTTGCATGGTTTTCTAGATAAGATCATTTCTGATAAATACCCATGCATGACTTCTAGGTTTTGTAAAACTTTTAATTTAGCCTTGGGAACTCAATTAAATTTTAGTACAGCCTAAATTTTGAAATAGATGGATAAATTGGAAGAGTAAATTAGGTGTTGCATGATATTTTAGGATGTATTGTATGGACCAAAAATATCATTGGGAATAATACCTCCCACTTATTAAGTTTTCCTACAATAGCTCATTTCATTCAGCTTTAAAAATATTACCTTTTGAGCATTTGTCTGGTAAAAAGTCTAAATCACTTATTAGTTGGGATAGATTAAAATATAAAATGGTTTTTTAGACCTAAAATTATTGTTGAAATGGAAGAACAAGTGAAATTGATTAGACAAAATTTGGATAAATCCAATGATACATATAAAATTTATGTTGATCTAAAACTAACATAATGTAGTTCTCAGTTGGAGATAGGTTTTTTTGTGTGTTGAACCATAAAAAATCTCTATCAAATTTTGTAAAACATCCAAACCATCACCCAGATATGTAAAAACTTTCAATTTTATAGAAGTGATTAATATTTTTTATTATAGATTTAATTTACCATCAACTTTAACACAAATTTATAATGTTTTCCATTTATACTTGATTGGAATGTAGTAAAGGTTATGGATGTAAGAGTGGTAAAAATAGAACCAATCATAATACTTGAAACATGCAAGATCAACTTGCATAACAAAGAAGTGGCTCAATATAAGGTCTAGTGGGATCAATATTCTAAAGATAGTACCACTTGGGAGGATTACAAGGATTTTTTTAAGTTTGTTTCCTTATTTATTTTCTTGATATGTTTTGTTGAACTTATTTTATTTTTAGACATGGTTATTTTCATAATAATTTCATTACAATGATAAGCTATTTAAGGGGAGGAGGATGTTACATCTTGCCTAATCCTTAACAAAAAACATCTATTTTTTAAAAATTAGTGCTTCACAACTAGTTATATTTTTGGTTATGGAGAATATATGGATATATTATGTTGTGTTTTTTTACTTATACTATTGCATATTATATTCTACATTTATGATTTTAGTGCATTTATTTATCAAAAAATGAATGAAATTGCATTTCACATTTATACTTATTGGCATGATAATACAATGGTATTCATATCATTTATTATTAATGTTTTTCTAGTTATGTTTATATAAATAGATTAACCACATTATTTTACTTGAGGTAGATGTAGGACATTTTTCACCCTCACTAAGTAGCACATAGGTATATCATTATGGTAGAGAAGGTGGTAGATTATGACTACTATAAATGCATAAGAGCTTACCTGGAATCACCACACATGCACATTTCTTTCTTTTCTTTGATTTCTTATATTACTATTCCATTTTATTTGGTGTTGTATATGCATGAATTTATCATATGTGGTTTATGTTTGATCATATGTATATCTATTTTTTTATTATGTTTTTGATCATATTAACTTAGTAAAAATTGAATTTGTTGCATTTTAGAGTCAAATTTGAATGATTGTTGATGCTTTTATCATTGGGGTTTTCGTACTTCACTAACTGATCTAATATTTTTTAGTCTATGTGTTTGATTGTGTATTTTTTAGTGCCTTTGATGTGTTTTTTGATTAATGACATAACTTTGATAGGTGATGTTGCACCTTTTCCATTTGAAACCTATGAGCATAAAAACATGTATAAAAAGAGATGTCTTCCTAAGGTTTATAAATTTATTAAGGTTTTAATAGGTTATTAAACCATATAAAGTTTTTAAAATAGGTTTAATTAATAACTAATCTTGTTGGTGGAATATTTGGAGATTACTTATTATTTGGAGATTTAATAAAATCCACTTTTTGGTGGAAACCATGGTTTAGATCCATTACCTTTTGTAAATAGGCATGGTAAGAAGATTGATTAAAGGTAAAAAAGGAATGATTGGGTTTTATTTCAGATAGCATGCAAGCAATTGATTATATAATTGGAATTATATGGTGAAATATTGGTGAACCCTAGACTCAATCCACTCGATTGCCATTTTGATTTTTTTCAAGCCTATTTTTGGTGTGTTATGGAATTATGCATACATGAGATATGGTAGAGATTTTAGAGTGTAATGATGAGTCAGTTATGGGATCATTTGAATGTAAAAAAGAAACATAATGGAAAATAATGTGGAGATAACAGTGGCAAACCAAATAGGAAAAGAAGTGTGCAAAGAAGAGTTGAAGGAAAGGTTTTCCAGTTACAAATACACTTGTGATAGCATTACCAAGAAAGTATCTTGAAAAACTAAATGTGATACGAATAAAATAAATTAGGGACTACCCTTTTATTGTCTTTAAATTATTTTGGCAAATATTAAAAGGGTTAATAACTTTGTGTAGTCTATTTTTATTTATATCCAAGATTATTTGCAATATTTTTATCATTTGAGAAGTCCACAGTTGTAATAATATTGGATTTTTATGATTTTGAAACATGTAGGTTGACATACCTTAAACTTATATATAATTTGATAATTGTATCCAAGATTATGTGGGTCTCTTTATTGAGAAACCCTAATGATCTTAACCATTATTTTCAATGTAATAGATTTGTATTAGACCTAGAGCATATGGTATTTAAGCCCTTTCTAGTGTTTGAGATATGAGGTTAAAAAGTGTGCCTTATTTTAAAATGTTTAACATAAACTAATTACCAAAATGTTTATGGTGTATATATAAAATTTATAATATAGTTGAAATAACTAGCAGTGATTTAATACCTCACCTTGAATAATAAAATAGTTATTTTAAAACTTTTATAATATGCACTTATCTATTGACACATAGTTGAGCATTATACCTATTATGTTGAGATGTGGTGAACTTGCTTGATCATTCTAGGTGAATCAAATGAGTCTTGTCTATTGTTATTGTTTGAAAAAGTTTACCTCTTTGGCTATAACATAACTCTTCTTATATAAATCTATTTGAAGTCATATTTTAAAATATCATAATTTAAAAAAAATGTTATGAGCCTCGTTATGTTTTTATTTGAGAAGGTAATATAATATTGAGTTTACAATATATAGTAGTATGAAACCAACATGAATACATCTTAATAGTTATGTTTGTACCTACTAAGTATTTGGAAACCTAAATATGGTTGCATGTGGTTGTAACTTATTTTATTATTAGTTTGTTTGGTCCATTATGTATATGGTTATATCCCCTTATAATAATATACCTGAACCAAAATGTATGCAATTGTATAATACATATTGATAGTTATGGATGTAGATAGATGGTGAAAAAGACAATAAGGTATATTCAACATACATCATTGAATTTTAGTGAATCTCATGTTGAATTTTTTAATAGATTGGTTTATTTGGAAAATGATTTCGAAGCTAAAAATAATTATAAAACTAGTTGTGGAAATTTAATCCCACCATGGGCTTATAAGGGAGCAATACATTACACTTCACATTCAATAATACCACTCTAATTATTTTGTGTGGTAATACCATTTGTATATTTATAATAAACATTAAATAGATTTAAGTTGGAGATGATATTGTTATTTAAATTATTTAATTATATATCTAAAAAATAAATTCATATATGAAGTGTTTATATCAGTTTTCTATGATGATCATATTGGTAAAAGTTTGGAAACACAAACAGAAGTTGGGTTATTATTAGAAAATAAAGTATGATTTTGATAAAATGTTATTTTGATTTGAGTAGGGTGTAAATAGTGGACCCTGATTTATTAACAATTCTATATAGAATTATGTTTTTATCGAGATCATTATGGTTATTTCATTATAGAAATAATGAATTCATTAAAAAAATTAATGATATTATATGGTGAGAATGAAATAAATTAATATTAGTCTTGAAATTATGTAGACTAACAAATTTGATTGTGTCGTCACTTTGGGATAATTTTGAATCATGTTTTCTTCATGATGAGTTATTGTATGCATGTACAATTTTTCCACCTTGCAAAAGATTGACTAATGATGGGTAGAATCCCATTTATAGTCACTTAGCATTGGTTAACAATGTGGATAAGCACTAAAAATGTGTTCTAGCATAGAGTATGAATGAAATGAACAATGACTTAGATTGTGTAAATTTGAAAATACTATAAAAATGATTTGTCCAAAGTAATGTTATAGTTGTATACATTATCAGTCTATAGTACCTTCTAGTTTATTTACTTGCTTTAGGTCATAACATATAGAGGTGTACCTAAGGTTTTTTTAATTTCATACATATAATAGTGATCATACTTTCATATGTGATTCTTGGATGGTTTTGATTACTTGCATCATTATTAGTTCATGCATCCAATCCTTTGGTATAATTATTCTTTGAAAATTTCTTAATTAACATAATTGAAAAAAATCATTTGCTCAGATTACTTAGCTTAAATAAGAATTCAATGAGCCTATGATAGATTATTTATTATGATATAGGACCATGTTATCCAAAATGATTAATCCTATGTAAGATAACAAATTACAATATATCTTCAAACAAAATTTTCTTCCACCTTGACATGAATCTATTATCTTTAAGAAGTTTCTATCATTCATAGATTTATGTCACATAGTTAAGGAAAGAGAGGCTATATTGTTGGCAATGAACTAGATAAAGTATGCAACCAACCCAATTTATACTTATAATGTAAATAATTTGAGTAAACCACCATACAAAGTGAGACTGAGTGAAAATAAGAATGATCCCAAGAAAACATTAAATGTAGTCTCAAAACCTACTTTTTGTATTATATTATTAGCTCATCCAAGGAGATAATTTACCAAATTACCAAAATCTCCCTACAATGTGTTACAGAAGTTATTAGAATGTCACCTCATCTTTATCCTCTCATTAAAGAGGTTGATATGAGTAAGTCTCTTCCAAAAGTATTTGATCAAAATGATTTTTTTATTTTCATAGAGAAAAATACTACTACTAATAGACGCATCAATTTGAGATATAAGATACATGATTTAATATATGAGAACATAATTGATGTGATTACACCTACCAATAGTATAAAGGAATAATCAAGTGAGAGTATAACAATGAATATACCCAATGATCCTTTCCCTAAACATAAAAGTAAAGAAAAAATAGATAAATTATAAGTGAATGACACATATAATGCACATCCTCCACTAGTTTATTATCATCCTCATATATAGCCATAACATCCTTTGAATGGCATCATTGGTACATATCATGTTTCAGTGCCATTTAACCCACTTATCACATTCACAAATTATGAAAATTTTAATGATGAATAGAGTGTCATAGTTGATGATACTTCAAGTGTGAATATGTGCACTATCATACTTTTCTCTCATTTTGGATACACAAGTAAGGATATCTTTCCTACAATAGTAATAATCAATGTATTAAATGGACATGTTCAAAGTTATATTGGTGATATCACATTATCATTATAGGTTGGTTGAGCACATGTGGCCACTAATTTAATAGTAGAATCTAGTTAAAGAGTCTTTGATATGTTATTGGGACATATTTGGATTTAGTATCCTCATTTAGTTCTTTCTACATTATACAAATGTTTAAAATATATTTTCCAATGATGTTGTTATAATTCATCATATTCCATATGAATACCCTCTAATGTTATTATTCCTAACTAGAAAATAATAATTGAGAATCCTAGAAAGGTTCAATATACTTAGAGTATTCAGAAGCAAGTTTTCAAATTTAAAAGGATACCTATCCTTGAAAATCCACTCAATTAGTGATTTTCTTGTAGATTGGTATTACAAGAAAGTAAGAGTGTTCCATAAAGAACACCAACATAGATATCTTATACTCTAAGATGGGTTTTGAAGAGTCCTATATTTCACAATGTTAAACATCATATGTATGCTACTACATAGAATTATCATTATAGTGGTCCTTATGTTATAAAACCAAATCAATTTTTTGATTCCTAGTTGATACCAATTACTTCACAAGGGCATGATACTTTCCATTCATGAGAGATCATACTTCCTATGTTTGATACAAGACTTATTTATTATAAATATTTTGTAAGATTAATTATTTAATATGTTCCTTTTTAGTTATATATATTCAAAATACAAAAAAAAAATATCTTAGAAAATCCTAAAAATTAGGACCTATGCATGATATGTCTAGTTCATTTACATCAATTTATTTGTACTCAATATATTTATTATTTCTCTATATCTAATTTTATATCAAATAGGATTCACAAGATCACTTTATTTATTTTCATAACATATAGGTTGTCTCTTTTAGATGAAATTACAAGTGGTGATATTGTCTCAGACCCATAAAATTTACACAAATAAAACTGCGCTAATCCAAATAGTCACGCTCTACACCCTTATTAGATTCCCTCAAACTTGTCCCAGTAAATAGATGATATAATTTTTTAGATTTAAAATAGTCACATTCATCTTACATATTTTTTATATTTCATCAAATTCATTTTTGGGCATATTATATATAGGTTTTATCATTCTATGACTATCCCTATTGTTCATATTAAATTACATTTCATTACACAAAATCATTCCATTTCAGTCACTTACTTTCACATTGATATCTTAATGGATTCCTAAATTTTTTAATATACTCATGATATAAATTACCTATGTAGGTTAGTTTCACATATCCATGCATTCTTATCATGTTTGCTTCATGCTTTGTGTGTATTCATTGCTCTTAATTATGGACATTTGAACATGTCCCTTTTTTTAGCTCTAATCCTTCCTATGTGTTTTTATGTGTGTGAGTGACATTTTAACATGTCCCTTTTATGTGTCCCTTGAACTTATTTTATGTTTTATGTGTCCTTACATGTTCTTCATGTGTGTGTCATGCCCATGACTCTTGCTTGTTTCATTTTCTCAGTTTTGGATACCATGATAGATATCATGCATCTCCTAGTTTTGATTCCATTAAATATATAATGAATCCTCTCCAAGTAGTTTTATGTCATTTTTAAGTACCCATTATATGATAACTATTCATTATATTCTTAATTTATAAAATATATCTATACATGACACTAGTATGCTTGACTATACTTATATAGTATATTACTATTTTTCTCATATCATCAATATGATTCCATGATATCCAATGTTATCATTATTAATCTAGACTTAAATATTTTATATAACATCATTTTCATAATTTTTTCTTTTGAGAAATTTTTTCTACAATATTCATAACTTGCCTCAAAATAAGGGTCATACACATTGACATATCTTAGAGACTAAGTTGAAATAGTCCATTTCATAGATAGGAAAAGATAAAAGTTACTTGGTTAACCACACTTCATACTCATATTTTACTCAAAAAATAGTTTCAAACAAATTCGCACCACTTAGGTAACAATGTAGGTTGATTTTATCCATAACATCATGTTTTTATCTTAAAAATAAAAAATGTTTGTTAAAATTCCTTGAATCATACCCTGTTTACTTGATAGTTTTCAATAGGTACTTAGAAAGAGTTTTAAAAATTATATATAGGTTATCACATTTTTTTTTAGATTGGGGGCATCATGCATGGCATGTGTTTCAAAATTTTAAATTATTTTACCCAAAAAATCAATTGTTATTACTCAATTATCAGAATTAATAAACTTGGATATCAGATTAGGGGCATGTGTGTTACACATGATCACTTTCTTGCTCAATATTTTCCCTAATTTATGTAGAAGGGATGACAATGCATGTCATTCTTTATATTGTATACACTATAATTCAATTCATGACATTTTTCAACAATTTTTCACCAAAATGAAACTTATTCCATCTACAGTGGTTGATTCCCTCTTTTTACACCAATTTTGCACCAAAATGATCTATTATAATTCATAAAAAGATTCCAAGCCTTGAGTTGTGTGATGATGGATAAAATCACATATTTATTTCTCAATCACATTATCCTACTAATGAATATTAGGCCACGCACAATCCAATCCAAGGTTTTCAATGAGTAATAAATCCAAGGGTTCCACCCTATATAATCACAATTTTTTTACACTAGAAAAACACAATGGTTCACATAACCAAACATGTGTATTCATTCCTTATTATTTAATTTATAAGTTTTCTTGTATTTACATTCAGATTTTTATCTTGAGTAAAATTTGATTTATACATGTTTCATTGTAGGTTTGCAGGAAGCACAATTTAGTGTGTGGCATGCATTTATGATTGTTCTTCATAAGTAAGTTCAATTATAACACTATTATTTTTACTCTAGTACTTTCACTTTATTACTTTTACTAGAATAAAAGGGCATGGGGAGTTAAGACATGTGTGGGTAGGGTATGTTGATATTAAAATTGACATTTTATGATAAAATAATGCACCTGTGACCACTCCTTATACACACTTTACTTATGCTCAATTCAATGATTCTAAATTGTTATTCCTCTACTTCTATGTGGATGAACCTTACCCTTAATCAAATATGATACATGGTTTTCTGATTCCTTTGAAAAAATATCCTAGACTTACTATTTAATTGGTTCACCCTTCCACTTAGTTATCTCTATGACTTAGACAAGGTTTTTCCTTCAGGGAAATCCTACTTGGTGTTAGTGTCTAAAGCTGTCAATTTCATCCTTATACCAAATAACAACTAGTTATTCAATTTCAAATTTTCCACAATGAGTCATCCCACACATTTCACAAATCTCATTAGAGGAAATCCACTATATAAATACATTTAATATTCAAAGTTCGCTAGATGGCAAGAGTCTCATATGACTGAAAAGTAATGGAATATCTAATTATACATTGGGATGAAAGCATAAATTCTTCCCAATTATGAGTCCCTACAATCCAAGTATCCCTGAGCTCAGTCTAAATACACATCTAAGGTCACAATCTATCATTGAATAATTTAGTCACTCTAATATTTTACCAACATATATTATTGTACTAGTATTTCACACACACCATCATAGCATGTGATAACTACATGGAATTTGATACATATTCAGAGTATTGGTATATAGGCAATGCTCAACACAATTGAGTGTTGAGGTTAATTACAACTTCAACCGCTAACCCTTTTTCCCCTTTTATTATATTTTTTCCCCAATGTCCATTGAAATAGGGTTTTAAGTGAATAAAAAGGCACATAGTACCTCCCATAGAAAATTGAAATCTCTTTCATAGTCACATAGTGCCTACATGAAAAGTTTCACCCATGAGTTTACACAAAGAGGGTAAACCCCTACTCTACATCAGCATGCCTAAAAACTTTAGCATAGGCTGACCTTGTCTAAATATCATGGCCTTATCCTATAAATAAATGGAGCCATGTTATTGATTCATAATGACCTTACATATTCCCATAATTGATAATAGTCTCTATCATTATCTATCAGATTTGATTTCTAGATAAGTTATTTATTTTATTACCTTCCCCTTTTAGAATTTTTATATAAATAGTAAGTTTCAAATAAGTCTTTTGTATTTATTTCATATATTATACATTCTAATTTTACTTATTTGTTTATATAAATTATATTATATTTATTCTCTCATGTCAATTTTGCATAAAATATAACCATAAGTGTGCTTATCATTGATTTCCACTTCTATAACATAGTCACAATCAAATAATCAATTATAAAATGTAAATATCATATTTTCCTTATTAATTTATATATTGAGCACATGCCTTAATCAAATCAAAATAATCAATTTTTAATCATTTACATTCAAATTTTATGTTTAAGTGCCATATATATTAATCTAAATTATATTTTAAAGTTTTATCTTAATTAGATTAATCTAATCCATTAATCCAAATTAGGTTAAAACATATTGGTGAATCCATACACATATAGGATAGTGTAAAACCCTAGGTATTCCTTTAGGTTTTCATCTTTATAGTGTTTTAGATTTCAGCTTTGGGGTTTTTTATTTTTCTATAATAATATACATTAATAATGTCCATGTTGATTGAACATTATATACTAACAAAATTAATGAAATTTATTTTTTTCATATAATTTTACATTGAAATTACATTTCATTTGGATTGAATATGTAGACAAATGGGTAACCAATATCATGTCCAAAATCACTACTAAGGCTAAGCTTACCAATGAACAATCCCAAGTCTTTCTCCAATCCTATTGTTGTAACATCCAATCTGAGATGCATATTTCTACCACTATATTCCAAAGGCTTGCCCAATTCCTTTTTCACTTCCTACTATGTACTACATGACATATCCTATCCACCCTATCAATGGAATCATCATGAATATTATTATTGATAATAAAACTAATATAAACCAAAAAAATGCCCTAGAAGATAAAAATTCCATTTAATATATTAATATGAATCCACAACATATTGATGTTATGTTATATATATCAAGATATGAGTAAAAATATTTAGCCTAAGCATCCATATCAATTATCCATACCACTACGATTGGTACTATTCCCATTCCTACACCTTTAGTAACCTATGTGACATCCACCCAAATTTTGGGGGCATCATAAGGCTTTTAATGTATTTTGATGCCTATTATTACACTAGTAACTTTCACCCCATATAAGATGGATATGCATAAACCATTTCCAACCTTTGCTAATGTACATCCCCTTAATAAATTTGTTACAACTCTACATACCAAGGTGTTACAATTAGATCAAGGTGGATCATGATATAGCCATACCATAGATTTGCATGACCTACTCCATAACCAATTAGCACCTAAAATAACAATATACCCCTTACCTATAGGTTTCATATCTCACAATATCTTATTATATGAATGTAAAGGCAATCATAAACAACATTTTAGATCATTTCATGCAACATGTTTGGATTATGCATGTAACAATAATATATTGACCAGACTATTTTCAAGAAGGTTTAAGGATATGATCTCCCTCTACAATTCATAAGAGCATTTACCCTTTGGATGACCACTTATTAGCACACTTTCCCATAAAAATTATGATAAATTATTGTATTAAAAAATTAAGTTTTTTAATGTATGGAGGGATTTCAAATCATCATTTATTTGATCTAAAATTGAAGCTATGTATCAACCAATTTATCCCAAAACTACTAGGTGTTAATATAGTAGTGTTATAAGTGGTACTCTCAACCAAAAATTGTATATAAAACTTCAAATATAAAACCACATGTTTTTTGGTCTTAATTAATGTATGCCTAAAATAAAATAATAGAGAGAAAAATATGTAAAAATATTTTCCAATAATAACTATGGTGACACACTATTGCACCATATTTACTAGTCAATAGGGATAAAATTAGCTGATTATAATAGAACTTGCATAAAAAGTGAATGTTAAATTAAGACCTTAATTAAAAATAGATTCTAAGATAATTGAAAATATACTCAAGAGAATAGGTTTGACTTATTAATAAGATATGTCCATCATGCAAGATGTCTTTCTTAGAAAGTAAGAAACACATGCACACTAAAAAATTTAGGTGCCGCAATCCCTAAAAAGTAAGAAATTAAGTGAAATAACTTTAATTTTAGTTAACTCAACTCTAAAAAATGTGCCCCACCTATTGGTGATGAATGGAAAATGATTTGATCTTATTTAAGTACACATTCAGTTAGCTTAACTCTAACTAATACTTCTAATTATTTTTAGGAAGTTCCTAAAAAGTGTCTAAAATTGAAAAATTAATTAATCTATGAAAAAATGAGTTAAATAACCATCATAAACTAATAAAACATTAATAAATCTAATTTTAACATCAACTATAAATTTTTAACATTGGCATTATCCTAAATGTTCCCCCCTTTGATGTAAAGAGTAGAAACACCTATCATCTCCTTCAATCTTCCATGAAACTTCTTCAGTAATCCCTTGGTGAAAATATAAGTAAATTGATCTTAACTTATCACATACATGGAAAAATGATGTTTGAGTTCAATATGTTTGGTTCTAGTATGGAAAATTATATGGTTGGATAATTGTATTTCCCCATTGTTATCACAAAAAATATGTGTTGGCTCAAGTTGGGCCTCTTTGAAATTAGATAAGAGTATTCTCAACCATATTCCTTGTGAACAATCTGATGTAAGGTTTGTATATTCAACTTCAATATAGGATAATGCAGTTACAGCCTATTTTTTAATGACCATGAAATTAACCCACATGCCAATGTGAAGAAATAACCTAAAGTTGACTTTTTATCATCAATATATCCTCCCTAATCTAAATCTAAGTATCTAATTAGACATAATTAACTTACTCATATAGAATGAGTGCCATTATTATAATTACCATTTAAATATCTATAAAGTTTCTTCATTGCTTGAAAATGTTTGAGTGATAGATTACTCATAAATTTATAAAATGGTGAAACCTCATAATTCATATCATGTAGTTTCATAGTGAGATACATCAAACCTCCCACCATGATCCTAAAAAAATATCACTTATCGAATTAATCACATCCTCTCTCATTATCTTTTCTCCACTTGTAATTGGAGTGTCCACAGGCTTAGAATTTTAAAGATTGTACCTTTTTAACATGACTTGGGCATATTTGGATTGAAAAATGAATCATTATTCTTTATTTTGATGGACTTATATGTCGATAAATTAATTTATAATTCCAATATTAGTCAACTAAAATTATTATTTCATATATTCCTTAAATATATTCAACATCTCCATGAACTACCTATAAATATCAAGTCATCTACATAGAAACAAACATATAACACATTAGAACCCAATGCTTGTATGTAAAAATTTATTTAATTTTGAATTATTAAAAAGCCACGATCTAATAATCAACTATAAACTATTTAGTACCAATATATTTGATATTTATTTAGATCATAAATATCCATCTTCAACTTATATACCCAAAATCCTTTACACTTTACTTCAAAACCTTGTGGTTGTCCCACATATACCTCTTCTTCAATCACTCCATTTAGAAATGTAAATTTTTACATACATTTAATAGATTTTCCATACTTTATGAGAATATATAACAATAATTAGTATTATATTATCTTTATATGCCTTAAGTTCATAATTTTCTTCATAGTAAACCCCATATGTTTATGCAAACCCTTATTCAACTAGTCTAGCTTTTAAATTGTTAATTGTATCATCACTTTTAACTTTGGTATTGTAGACCCACTTGGTTTAAATTATATAGTTATTATATATAATATAAGTATTATTCCATGTATCATTCCTTTCAATTGAATCCATATCAATTTTCATATCATCAATCCACTCTTTTTTTTACAAACTTTTAGGTTCACTAGCCACATATGACAATGTAAACATAGTATTTTCATAATAAACATCATCAAAAAAATTAAATTATTGTTTTTTAATATTTTTTATCCTCCTCTCATATTAATTATCTTTAATTTTAATTTTTGGATGTGGATTCAACAACTACTTGTGTTTTCTTGGATTTGATGAAGATGGATGACTAATCTTTTGGGCAGAGCTAGTATTATTTATTATTGAAATTGAAACATGTGTAGGACTTTGTAAGACATCAAAATAAATCTCAATAGGTTTTATAACTTAAATTATTAATTATGTATATAAATTTTAATAATTAACATATACTTCATTTTTAAAATAATTACAATCCCTAGAAACAATGGTTGATTTACTAGTAGGATTATAAAACTATTTTGATTTGATTTCATCACCACCTATCAAATTATGATAAATACTCTTAGGATAAAAATTTGGAGAGAAATAAACATCCTTTATTTCACCCTTACCTTAAAAATTTTTTTAATTCACATTTATCTTTCCTTCAACTTGGATGGACTTTCCATCTCCCAATTGCACTTGGACTTTTGAAGGAATCATCTAACTTGTTGAATTTGTCTTTGTGACTTGTCATGTAATTTGAGCAACCTAAATCAAGAGATAAAAAATTATTTACATCATATATTTCCAAAATACATGTGAGTCAATAATATGAGTGTTATTTCTCCTCATATTATTTATCTTGGAATGTCTTCTCTTTATCCTCTTGATTAGCTTAATTCTTAGTTGCTAGTAATACTACAATATTTTATAAAGTGTCACTATTTTTTGTAATAATTACAAGTAATGTATATATTTATTTTACTTATGAAGTTATTTTGATATTTTATATTTAATTTTAGTTTATTAAACTCCTTTGATTTTATGTGATTTTTAGTATTCTCTTTGGTCTTTGAAATTATTTCTTTGGTTTCAAGTGCATGCTCTTGATCCCCTGTATATAGTCCCATCTTATCCTCATGGGACAAGAGAGAACCCATTAATTAATCAACACTTATAGTGTCCATGTCCTTACACTCCTCAATATTTATCACAATATACATCTATTTTTTTAAATAAATATATCAAAATTTTCCTTATTATAACACTTTCTTGGATAGTTTCTCTATAAACACTCATTATATGCACTAATTCATTTATCCTTATGAACATTCTCTAACTCTTATTATCAAACATTCTCAAATTTTAAAATTTCATTTTAAGAATTTGGAGTTTCTTCTCTCTACTTAATATATCTTTGATATGAATTTTCCAAGGCATTTTGTGTCTCATGGGAATTTTTTCATCTAGTAATTCATGGATAGATGCTTGGGTCTATGACACTCTAATTATGGAAGAAATTTATGCATCCACCTTTTTCATCTTTTTTTTATATTTTATAATATTATTTCAAAGTATTTCAATATATATATGGTGTGTACCCATGGATAAATTTATCCCAAACTCTCTTCCAAATAGGCATTCTTCAAATGATCTTCCAATATTAAAATTTATCACTTTTGAAAATATTAATTCATAGAAGGATTCATTGAAGTCATGTTCCTCCTGATAATAGCTTAAAACCCTTTTGAATATTTATTTAATAAGGATATGATACCAAAATAAAGTTTTTAATATATTAATTTAATGAAAATAGTCTTTGATTTTATCTAAAATTGAAGCTTGTATCAACCGATCTATTCCAAAATTATTATTTGTTGATCTAAAAGTGTTTTATGTGAGATTGTTGACCATAAATTGTACATAATAACTTAAAATATGAAAATCACATCATTTTTGTCTTAATTTATATATCCTATAAGGAAATATTATAGATAATAATAGCATAATATTTCCAAAAATAACATGGTGTCACACTATTGCATCATCTTCTTATAGCAAATATGGCTAAAATTGGCCAATTATAATAGAGTTTACATGACACATGACTGATAAATTAAGAAATTAATTAAAAATAAGATAAATAAAAATATACTCTAATATAATCAAAAATATACTTAATATAAAAAATCTGAATTATTGATAAGATAGGTCATTATGTAAGATGTCTTCCTTAGCAAGTAAGCAACACAGCACATTAGACAAGTTAGGTGCCCAAAATCCCCATAAAGTAGAAAAATTAATAAAATAATTAATTTTATCTAAATAATATCTAAAATATGTTCCCTAATTCTTTGGTATGAATGGATAATTATTTGATCTTACTTAAGTACACATTCAATGAACTAGACTCTAACCGACATGTCTAACTATATTTAGGAAGATCCTAAAAAGTGTCCAAATCTATCAAAAAGAATTAATATAAGACACAAATGAGTTAAACAACCATGATAAAATAATAATAAATATAATTATAACATCAACTATAAATTTTTGACATTGGCATCATACTCAATAACAAATTTCCAAGCTAAAACAAGGATTCAATGAACCACTCAACATTTATGTACTTTGATTCAAGACCAATTAACCAATATGACCATTGTTATGGTTGATTATGAACTAAAAATATATATTCAAACAAATAATGCTATAAAATTCCATGAATAAATCATATTCAAGAGATACAAATATTTTATCGATCATGCCATACAGTGAAGGACTAAGAATTCAAGATAATTATTTGAATGAACTTAAGTATACATCAACACCTGTGACTACGTAAATAACTAAGTTTCAAATCAAACCAAATTATAAGTTCAAATAAATTTATAAATTTATAATCCTATATTCAATGTATTATCATGACTTATAAATCAATTACAATTAGCATATCCATAAAGAGGCAATTTTCATGATTACCATCACCTCCCCTTGTGCTTCTAAATAAAATCCTACAGTGTAACCTAATAATAATCCTCATTACACAAGAGTTTGATCCAAATATTCATATATAAATCAAATATTATGGAAATTTATATTTGATTATTATCATACTACATGGCATTTAACAAATAAGTGTTTCAAGTTAAGACACAAGATATAAGATCTCATTGATGACAACATTGAGTTGGGTACTCCAATAGAAGAATCTCCACCACAACACAATGAAAACCAGATGTTGAATATTTTGAGAAATATCTTCCCTAAACATGAGTCAGTAAGACCAATTATACTCTATACGTACATCATGCATTAACATGCATCCTCCACTAGTAACATACAATCATCCACTAGATACTATCATTGGTACAATCTATAATGCCCCACTTCAATAGCTTATGATTATATTTGATGACAATAAGATAGTTGATGATGAATGTGTGTGTGTGTGTGTGTGTGTGTGTGTGTGTGTGTGTGTGTGTGTGTGTGTGTGTGTGTGTGTGTGTGTGTGTATATATATATATATATATATGTATGTATATAATTGTATATATATGTATATATATATATATATATATATATATATATATATGTATATATATATGTATATATATATGTATATATATATGTGTGTGTATATATATATATATGTATATATATGTGTGTGTGTGTGTATATATATATATATATATGATTAACAGTGACTCAAGTGTGAATGTGTGCATATTGGCACTTCTTCAATCTCTTGGATATACACGACATGATTTGGAAGATACAAAAAAATAATTAAGGGATTCTATAGAAAATGAC
>JARHVA010006760.1:757500-830000 GCA_037957365.1 Torreya grandis | reverse complement strand
GCTTAACTATGTAGTGAATACACTAATTAAATTGACTAGAAATTTGATATAAAACAAATCTATAAGGTAAAACCTCTTAAGGATAAAAAGGAAGAAACTACAATGGAAAATACAATGTCACAAAAACCTTATCAACTCATTTTATCCATTGCACATTATCGATAATTTACATGATTACTTAAGTATCTATCTTTGTTAATTTCAAATCTAGTGGAATATAATCTCATATATCACCCTCCTTCTATGGTGGTTGATATGAGACAACCTTTATCAAAATGATATGAGATAAATGTTTATTGTGACTACCAAAAATTTTCTAGGAATTATATAAATATATTTTTTGAATTGGTAAGCACAAATATATGACCTTATTGATACCAACTCACCTTATATGATTCTCCAAAAGATTCATTATCATAACCTAATGATCATCAAAATAAAAGGATATTCAAAAATACATTACAAGATCATTATAAGGTAAAAGCACAATTAAAAATGTCATATCATGCACATACTCCTTAATTTAATTATGGGAACCCATTAGATGGGATTGTTCATATACATACATGCAATACACTTCTTATGGTTTAAGGGCCTTTCATATTATTTTATGATAGTGAGATTGTGAATGATGTCTCATATATTAATTCTTTATTTGTTACATAACATATTTATTATTAACCTATAAAAAGACTTATGGTTGATAATTATTACAGTGAGAATATATGTACCATGACATTACTCACAAATTTCAGATAAAAACATTGATTTTTCTTCCCTTCAACTAAGACAGTAAAATCACTCGATGGGAAGACTTAACAAGTTTTTAATGAGATTGATTTACTTATACAAGTTTCTCTAGCACATGTGGCCACAACATTTCTAGTAATAAGTAATACAAGAGTCTTTGATATGTTATTGGGATGATTTTTTAATTATAAAATTCATTGAGTACCTTCCATAGTGCATGGTTGTCTTAAATATATTCATTCCAATAAGTAACTACACTTTCAAGGATTCAATGTGAATATCCATTCTAAAAGGGAAAGTTTTCTCTATGAAAACTATTTATAAAATGTACAAATTTATTCATGACTAAAAGGGTAATAAAAATTCAATCCCAATTTTTAGGCAATGAATATTTGAGAGGCTATTGCATAAAACATATACATTGGATTCTATGATGTCCTCATTTACACATCCATGACCTAGTAAATTAGTGATAGTAGAGTAGCATGTTTTAGAGAGGGTAATAGTATAAAAAATAGACCAAGGAAATCATATATTAATAAAACATGGGTTCCATGAAGCATTCAAGCTTCTAATATTGCTTCATGACCACATAGTCCTATGTGGCATACACATAGTATTATAAATTTTGTAGATTTAAAATTGGCATATATACATGATTCTTGGTAGTATGACCAAATTATTATATTATATTCATATTATAGATAACCCTATGAGAATCCATTAGATGGGGTAATCAGATATAATTTTCTCTTTCCAAACATCCAAAAAATAAAAATTCTCAAAAGAATGATCAAATATTCAAGAAAATATAAAATCATTGAAATAAAGAAAAAATACAAAAGTATTTAGCATTTCACATGTTTAATAACTTTCACATATGTTTCTTACTTTAAGTTAGTATATAACTTATCATTTATATACACACTTCTTAGTTACTTGAGTGTGCTACAAGCATACATTAAATCCATGATACATGCACATGCATGTGATGGACCTTTCCTCTTCCCACAGGACACACTATGTTGGGATCATTTTTTTTTTCATCATGATTGATACATATTTTATTATTTTAGGATCATTCTAAATTATCATATTCAAATTATATACTAACATTTACACAAGTCTATACTCATTCTACTGTATTACACAATATACTTGTTATGTTATTCTAAAGGATATTTTGATAACATATGTATGTAGGGAGTAGTATGTCATGATTATTTTAGTTTCTTAAATTACATGTACATTTCATCTCTTCCTATGGCTTACATGATTTAACTTATTTTTTGCTTCATTATATTAATTTCATAACATTTTAACATTTGCCTTTCTTGCTAGCCACATTTTCTTGAGTTTTTATATTTTCATTGGTGTGTTGACATTTGAATATGACATACCCTTGAGTGTGTTACATTTGAACACGAAACTTATTTTTGGTCACCCTAGATAGCTCTTTCATGACATTGAGTAGTCTTCTATGTATGATTGATTTTTTTGGTGAACTTTTTATTTTTATACATTACCATGATCAATATCATACATCTTAGGGATTGTTATATATTCCTAATATAAACTTCATTGATACTTCTTATTCGACATGATTCCACTATATATTATTTATTACATGCTTGACACATATATATCTTGGTTATCTTATCCTTCTAAGATAAGGTGATTTTTACTTTTTATTACATTGACATTTGGTGGGGTGGGATGGGGTGTATATCATAGATACTTTAATCCACATACATATAATTTACAAAATTGGAATAGTTTTATAACATTTGTATTATCCAAATATACACTTTGGATAAAATATTGTACATTTAACACAAATTTTGGAAGCAAATTATAATATTTTTGACACATGTTATACATAGTTTATAGGAAATATTTAACATTTTGATAGATACTTCATCTTGAGACACATTTGAGTTGCATATGCCATGAAAATGTACCAAATTACAAATACATTATTCATACACCAACCTTATAAAAATGTAAAATTTGATTATTTACCTACTATAAAAAATAGCTTCTTTAAATAGTGAAATTAAGATTCAATGATCTCGATTAACATGGAACTAGTTATATTTATGGTGGGTTCATATGGTTACACCATTTGACTTAAGTAAGATTGGCTAGATTATTTTTACACTTGAGTTGTGTAATTGATATACATTTCTCTTGATGGACTTGGAATAACACACCCTCATATCAAATTAGGGGAGTAATCACCCTCTAGTTCCCATCTTCACAACTCCAAGGTTCAATTATAAATCTCTTACTAATTATTTAGCTAGTAAAATCATCATTACCAAATAAAATATCAAGGTACAACATGGTTACATCAACACATATGTGTATTACTTACTTGCTCTCTTTTATTTCAAGAAAATTTTATTCATTTTTATATTATAAATACTAATTACATAGATAAAATTCTCTTGGTTTAAGTTCATATACATAAAATAAATTCAAACATGACTCAAGTGAAATCAAGGTATGTTATACATACCATTATATGCATTTAGTTCATTTAGCTTAGTGATTTCATCGTTATGCATTACTAGATTAAATGGAGCCAGATATAGATCTTAAATCTAGAATAATATGTAAAACTAGTCTTGTACACTTGGAAAATATCAATCATGACTTTATCTTTCAATTATTAACTTTCCTTACAGTCTAATTTCTCATGTTTTCCATATCATTATATGTAATAGTTTATCAAATAATTTGACCCTGATATTATAATTATCCAGATCACTTGTAGCCCATACTATGCTTATAATTTGATATATATCCTTCATCATAAATTATATAACTTCAAAACCTTTCCAACTAAATAGACACATGTACTAATACTTGGACACTAGCATTAATTCTAGTGGCCCTAATCCAACGTAGGTGTCTATACCTTACAAACATTAAAATTTACAAATATTTGTATATGTATAAGTCATCCTTTTTATTTATTTTAACCATTCGATTAGATTTTTTTTTAAATGTGTGTTATAAAAAAAATTTAAATTAGACTAATTATTCATATAATAAGAACTTCTCAAGCTTACACTAAAGTACTGAAAATAAATTTCATAACTAAGTTATTTTACTCTATTCTTTCTATTTAGAAATTAGTCATATGAAAAATTTAATTTGAGGTCCGAAGCATCAAAATAATATCCTATGGGCTTTAATTTTCAAGTTATAAGTTATATCACTAAATGGACTCACATACTCCATTACACCATTGTTCACACATAATTCTACATAAACGGGATAACTACATCCATTTGAGACCCTATTAAGAATATATGTCTATGTAGGTCATGTTTACTAACAAAATTATATTACAGTTAGATTGACTTCACTTGACCCCATAAATCCTAGTTTTAAAGATAACATGCCCTAGTTAGAGGATGTAGAGTTTTCATCTACACATTGATATCGAAGACATGTGTGTGATATTCAAATAGATAATTATAAAGGTGATAACCAAACCTAACACATGTAGTAAAATTAAATAAATAAATAAATAATATATACAAGGCACTAGTGGATGAATCAAAACACTAGCATCGATGATACTATGCATAGGGTGATGCAATTATCCAAGCTAACAGAAAGAAAACATCCAAAATTTAATGATAGAATCTAGATCTTCATATAATCAAATTTTGCACCTATCCATCATTATATAATATAATTATAGTTTTTCCTTCATATTTCTATTATCATAATATTGAATGTTATCTTTTCTATACAGGGAATATGCTTAGAAAAAGTATATCTTATCATAATATTAGTAAAATACAAATTCATTTAATTGGATTAATTTTTAGAGTATATAAATAATTATTTTATTAGACTAATCTCTTTCATGTTTATTCCTATTTCTAAAAAGAGTTAAAAATAATAAATTATATCTCCCATCATCATTTTATTGACCAAGTATCATAAATCTTGGTCATACAGGGATGTTTTTAATGGATACTCTTGATTAATTCGTGAATATTCAATTCTTTAAAGTTGGGATTGGGTGATTTTTTAGGGTAGTCGACAGTAAAATATTTCCTAAATTTTATGGTATAACTCAAACTTAAAGGTTAGCTCACCTAATTTTTAAAATAAATTACCTCCTATATATGTATGTTACAAACACTAAGAAATTCAATATGAGGGAATTCACCACTATATATAGAATATTGAAATTTATATAACTAGAAGGAATGTGACTATAACCAAGTTCCAAATGATATCAATCCAATCTCAGATGACACCAACTAGGTGTTAAGTCATGATATCAAGTAGGTGTCTAATGACAACAAATATATTTCAGATGACTGCAACAAGCTTTGAAATGAAAACAAAAAGTCATCAATATTTTATAGTATTGATTTGATGGATTATTTTGAGAGTGTTAAGGAATAAAAAAATACCAAAACCTAAATATTACTACATATTTGGATTCCTCTAAAAAAGTCATGCAATTATAAAAAAATCATTATAATTTGAGTTCATATGCAAAAGCTATGGCCTATAGAAGATGGGGAGTTACAATTTCACTTAAAGATGAATGACTACAGTTGCATGGTGACATCATTAAGTCATCCATTTATAAGTGTAATTTTGACTCCCTAGCCTCCCAAGGCTATAAATTTTACATACAGTCTTAGATTATGATAATGTTTTTTGAAATCGCGTAACATTTTGATAGGAATCCAAATACGTAATAATATTTATGTTTAGGGAAGTTTTTTTTTAATGTGATTATTTATCTTCTATAACTTCATTCACTAATACAATTTACCACCTAGATCTATGGATGACTAAATGATGTAGTTGGGTGACTGTATTCTATAGTTGTGAAAGTATATTATTTAGTCAGGTGACTGCATAATATAGTCAAATGGTTAAAGGATGTAGTTTCTTGACTACATAGTGTAGTAAAATGACTACATGGTGCTACCTCATAATATTTTGTGTACCACCTCATAATTATCCTAGACTATTTTAGGCCTTCTAAATTGATTCACCACCATTGTAAAATGAATTCACCTAGTGACCTCTAAGTGTTTTTAATATGGGCCTCTAAAATTTTCCATTTAGTGATCCATAAATAGCTTAAATGGAGTGTCCAATAAGTAGATACTTAAAAATTACATTGAGTTATTAAGGCCTTCATCCCCTGGTTATGCAAACACTAATCTAACTATTATCCCCAAAGATCCAAAATGAACATAAAATGATTTGTTCCAATGAGGAAAGACAAAATTGGATGTTGTAATTAACATTTTTTCAAATATATGAAGGATTTATATAATTAAAAATTTCATTTATATTCTATATCTTTACAAAATATTTTTTGTAAAGGTGTTAAAATGGTTACATGCCCATAAATGAACTTGTGATAATATGTAGTATGACCTAGAAATGTTCCCACTTTTCTTGAGCTTGTAGGTGGTTTTTGTTCCATAACGACTATAATTTTCACTTGGTCTAATATAATTTAATCATTACAAAAATGTATCATAAATATGTAAATTGGTGTGAATGACATGCACTTATTTATATTTAGTGTGAAGAACAAATCTTTACATCTTTCCAACATCAATCACATCTTTGATAGATGTTCCTTTGATAATGAGAAATATATCGAATAATATAAATGGACTTATTAAAATTCATTAATAAAATATTTCAATGAAGTAAAAATTACTCTATAAAAAAAAGTTACATTATAAGCAAATAATCCCCATTCTATTGTAATTTTTTTAATCTTTAGAAATGATAGGAATATGATGGTATTGTGTGGATCCATGTGTAATTGAAAAGACCTAATGACCAGATATCGATGATAGTAATTTATCCCTAGAAATAATTTGACATGAATCATTGACACAAGCATAATTCAATGTATTATAATCTAAAAAAACCTACTTCTCTTATGTATATTTAGGCTATACCACCATGGGTCTAACCTAATATGAACTTCTTTCATCTAATATATATTTTACTTTAACTTCATTGTCACATTTGGATTTGACCTATAAGGTCATTTTTTATTGAGAATGTGCACTCCTTACCTTAATATGCATCTCGACTAGTGAAGGGTATACATCCTTAAATTTTGAGAACTTGGCAGTAAACACAAATTTGTAATCTTATAAAAACTAAATATACTATTATATATAATATTATGTATAATAGTCATCAATACCTTCTAATTTTAAAGTTGGTTACATACCAAACTTCTAATTTTTCTTCCACATTAGTTCCTACTAGATTTTTCTTATTTCTCCCTGAACATAGTCCATTAATTTCATTAACATCATTTATTCTATGATATTTAGGTTTCATAGCTATTCCTATTTTGTATTTTATATTTTATTTGTTTTAATATCCTCATCGCCCCTAGCTAGTTTGTAAAATCCTTTCAAATCCAAGCCTTTTTTGCTTTCACTATAACTATGGTCTTATATGTTATTACAACTTATATTAAAATATTTTGATAAAAAATCCTCTTTCTCCTGCTTATAACCATATTAATTTATAGTTATATGAATACGTGTTCTTCTCTTAGCCTGAAATTTCTATTTTTTCATGGTAGGAATATCTTCTTCTCATAGATGACATAATAAAAATTTCAATTTCTGTAGATCCCAATCCACCTTAAAATTTTCATCTTCAAAAATAAAAGTTTTAACAATGTCTTATTCTATTATGGACAATTTTTACTCTCCCTTTTGAATTCATGATGTATGTACCTAGTTTTTTATATAGGACCTAAGGTACATTTAAAGCATGTACCTAATATTCTAGCTCAACTACACTTTGATTTATTTTTGAACATATATTTTGGGACATCGTGATTCTTAAAATAATGTCCACTTTTTAGTGATATAATTTACAATTTGAAATATTTATCTTAAAAAATTTCATAATTATTATTAATGATGTTTGTTAGATATATGAATACCCCACCAACTCAAAACAACTTAATTCAATGCATAATCGATAGACTAAATTCTATGTTTATATCTTGAAAATGATTTTTATCCCACGAATAAATTGTGTTAGATATTATATATCAAAATGTTGGGGTAGTTATATTTTAAAGGAATACATAATTCTCAAGGGTCTTATTTTATGATCTTCTTGTACACAACTTTTATATTATTCAGCTATGCACAAGCATATATAGGAAATTCAGGTGTAGAAATAGTCAAGATGGTTCTTTGACGAGATTCAACAGATTCTAGAAATTAGCTCTCTATTAGCCTTAACACTACCATCAAAATAAGGACACTAATGTAGATTTTTCTATCTAATATTTTATGTTTTTGTCTTGTACAAAATACATTTACTTTTATATAAATTCCACAATCACCTAGTAGGGTCTAATTTAACCTTGCATATTCACTTTTTTGATCATGTGCACATGTTTTATATATTTGTATGTATCTCAAAACCCTATGTCCTATAATAAGGGCATGAAAAATAAAAAATTAGGTGTTTGTCGACTCAAGTGAAGTTGATCTAATCTCAAAAACCCTATGTAAGTGAGTTATACCTATATATAAAATACTCATAATAAGTCCTCAAACTGATGTAGTTATTACCCTTATGTGGGATTCTTTGTGAACAATTATGAAATATGTTATATGTGGGTGCATGAAGTGACCTATCTTGTAACTTGAGAAATACTACTCATGGGATTCTATTCAAAAAATTTAAACATGTAATAAAACATATCATATGATTGATTTAAAAATAGGAAAGAATAAGGCAATAAAACATAGCTTTGGGAATGATTAGGTGAAAATGATAGGTCTCTTCTTTGTAATTTGTAGATTATTAAGGTTCATTAGGATTTACTTTTAATTTTTACTACACCATTTGAAATTATCACATTGGAGAGTTAATTAAAAAATGTTTCAACCCATAAAGTTGAATTATCTATAAATTTTAGTGTTTATAGGGTACATACACTAGCATTATACTTGGGACACTGGCATTGACACTAATGTCTTTATTTGGATGGTAGAGTCCTGGAGTATATATAATTATTGAAGATATGTTACTGAAAGTCTAAGATATAAATCAGGTTTAATCATATTTTAGGCTATAAGTGATCTAGGTATTCACAATATTAGGGTTAAATTATAAGACAAGTATTTGGGAATAATTAGATAGTGAACACATGCCTTGTGGTAGTGGAAAGGTCTTGAATTGGATGGTTGAGACATGATTTTCTAATTTTTTTAATTCTTAAAGATGAAATTAATAAGTTAAATAAAAATAAATTTATATCATTATGTATACACCACAACTTTATTTGACTTGATCCATGTTTTTTTTATTATTATTATTATTATTATTATTATTATTATTATTATTATTATTATTATTATTATGTATTACCTACAACTGAGAGCATGTTATAATGTAATTGGTGCATATAATTCTAAAAATGATTGAAATAAAAGAGAGCAAAGAAAGATTAAACTTATGTGTTCATGCATTCATGTTTCCCATTAGTAGTTTTTATTTTGGTAATGATGATTCATTTTTAAATCATTGGATAGATGTTCACAATTGAACCTTAGATATGTGAAGAGTATAATTAGAGGACGGTCATGCACCTAGACTGGTGTAAAGGATGAATTTTTAAAAGTCAATTTAGGTCACAAAATCTAAATCACACAACTCAAATGTATAGATAACCAATCCAATCTCACCTAGGTTAAATGGTATAACCATCTCAATCTACAATATATAATTCATGTCAAGACCATCATATGATTTGAATCTTGATCACACTACACAATGGATCTAAATTTTATAGATAGATAAGAGCTAAAATGGTGCATCTTGGTACGTTTTGTGCATAAATATGTATATAATTAAAACATTGATCTGTGTTATTGGTTTATTGTCATGGAATATGCATCCCTAATGTGTTTTAATTAGAATTATTTATCAAAATATAACCCCTGCTCTATAAATTATGTATTATATATGTCATAAATATAAAAAACATTTTCCAAAATCTACAAAAATAAGTTCCAAGTGCATAAGATTATGATCCAAGTGTATAAATGACTAATTAAACTATGTCATTCCCTAACTCATATGCCCTTCCCTTTTGAGCTGAGCAAAATTATATCTGATAGTCACCTTATCTAAAAAGGATATGAAAACGATGATGTAAATGTATCAATCATGTAGTAAATAATTGTATATTGGAATCATATATAAGTAGATATGTAAATGAAGATAATTTTATCAAAACATAATAGGCCTTAATATGCACCATATGGATCATTAAAATATATGGAATTCACAAGCACAAGCTTAACAAATAATCAAGCAAACATATAATATTACTCAATGTCAAGTAAAAAGGTCTAAGGAGACCAAAAATAAGGTTCAGGTTCAAATTTTACACACTCAAAGGAGAGGACATATTTAAATGTATATGCACCAAATAAAATACAATTAGTGGCATTGGAGCTAAAAAATATGGTAGAAAATAAGTACACTCAACTAATCCATGTGATGATATGAATAATTTATGTATAAAATAACAACATAATCATATCATATTTTTCCATACATACATGTGTTAGCAAAATGTCCTTTAACATATCATATCTAGAACACTATTAAAAATATAATCTTGAGTAATAGCTAGTATATAAGTTCAACATGATAATGTAAATTGATCATACAACAATAAAACCTTCCAAAATCATGATCTATAGAATCAAATCCCTTTAATGTAGTGTGTCACATAGGTAGAGGTAAGTTATAACATTTGTATATACATGTATCATGGATATAGTGTATATTTGTATCACATCAAATACATGTGAAACATATGTGTCTATGGAAATTAAATGATGTGATATATACTATCATATTTAAAAAATATGTGAAAAAGTTAGTAAACATGTGAATGCTAAATAAATTTTTTTATTTTTGATTTATTTGAATGTTAGTTTGTGTATTATTGAATTTTTAAAAAATTAGGCATGAGAAAGCTAGATGATGATCCCATCTAAGGGATAATCATAAGGATCTCTATGATTAATATGATATATTAAAAATGCTCATGATGCCAATAATCATGTATATGTGTCCTATTTTAATTTATAGAATATGTAATACTCTACCTATATGTCTCATGGGATTATGTGGTCATGAAAAAATTCTATAAGCTGTAGTGGTTCATGTAATCCATTTTTAAGTTCCCGATGACTTATTTAGTGTAACTATAACAATAAGTATTTGTATCCTATGTAAAACATGTTCATTTATTCTTAATTATTGTTCAGGTTGTGTAGTTATAGATTAGGCACCCACAAAGTCTACTATGCGTATCTAAAGCACTAGGATCTCAAAAATTGGTTTCCTAGGAAAGAGGATTACCTTTTTTAACCCATTCATTCATGATTAACCTTAGTAGGCTGTATGAATATCTATCTTGGAATAAACCTCTTTTATTGTAATTTATTTTAATATTAAATTCATGAAATTATGTTTACACTGTCAACATGAATATAACTTAGATGTGTTTTCACTATGGAAAATATGCATGGAGCTTCTAAATATAAGGTCATCCCAATAACATATAAAATACTCTAGTATGTGGTATAACTAAAAAAATTATGGCCACATGTGTTAGACCAACCTGTAATGGTAAATCAATCTCATAAAAAAATTCTTGTACTTTCCCATACAATGCTCTATCTTGTTATAAGGGTATAGATCATCATGTGCATATTTAAAATGTGTTACTAATGTCACAATACATACATTATCACTAGAAACATTATAAACCATAACATTATATATAGGTTGATGATAAATATGTGCTCTAATTAATAATGAGTGTTGATCTAAATCATCATCCACATTTTCACAATCATCAAATAAAATAAATCCCTTTGAACCATATGAGGTATCTCACGTGTAAGTGTTCCAAAAATCCTAACTAATGGGTACATATAATGTGGTGGAGGAGGATGTGAATTATATGCCATTTTAATTTATAGTGTTTCCTTAGAATTATATTCTAATGGATTGTTCAATATCTTTTAGTTTTGTTGGTCACTAGGTTATGATCCTATATCCTTTATAAAATCATTAAATGTGATATTTTTTTTATCAATGAGGTCTTGTATATTGTGCTTCAATTTTATTTTATTTTTAAATTATCAACACATAGGTTATAGTCACAATAAAAATTTGTATCATATCCTATTTTTATATGTAGAGTCTTATCAACCTTTAAAAGAGGAGGGAGAGATATGAGATGACATTCTACTAGCTTCTTAATTAAGGGAGCTAGAGATTCATATAATCATGTAAATTTTATGTTAGGTGTATTTAATAATATGATATGATAAAGTTCTTATGACACTATATTCATCAATTTTATTTCTTCCCTTTTAGCTCTTATAGCTTTTAACTTATATCTAGGTTTGATATGAAACTTTGTATTTTATGTAGTTAATGTGTTGGCTACATACTTTAGCTTGTTTTATATAATAATTTTTAATTAATGATCTCTAATAATATGTCACAAGTCACCAAAATATTTAAACATCTTTAATACAAGATAATCATTAGTGGGGTAAGTAAAATTTTCTTGAAGATATCACGAATCTTTTTATTTTCCATTCCATTTATCATTTTTTCCAACATTGTTTTGTACCTCAAAACATATACCTTTATAGACTCATTGGTTCCTTTTCTGATCTTTAAAACTTATGCATACGACATCTTTTAAGTAATTTTTTTAGATAAATGTGTGACAAACTAATCTACTAGAGGTTTGAATTATTTTACTTATTTTATTGGTATATCGTAGAACCATCTCAAAGTATAGTGATTTAGGCTTCTTGGAAAAAAAAGTATCAAAAGTTTATCATTGAAAGCGTAATCAAGGCATGCAACATAGAAAGATCAGATATTATATTTAGGATCAGCCTTTTTATCATAAGTATGAAATTGTGTGATATAAAAGCTTTGGAAAAAGTAGCAAAGATATCTCAAGTGAAAGAGGATTATGTAATACATATTGTGAATCAATACCATGTGTTGATTTTGAAGCATTTTGCTCAATATTTGTATTCCTAGCTTCCAAAGCTTGAGTAAATTGGAAAATATTTTTCACAATAAAGCCATTGAGATTAAGAATTTATATTTGAGAAGTCACTAAATAGGATGTAGACATTGATTATGTAGTCCCATGCATTAAATTTGGTAATTGTGATGATTTTTTTTTTCAAGGATGATGTAGCAATATTTGTTTGATATTAAGGGAATAATGGCTTAAAAACATATTATGTGCCCCAACTATATGTTGGAATCAATGGTGTTATCTAAGAAAAGGGTAATGAGATTGATATTTGTTAATCATAGCCAATATCCCCAATATTTGTGTTAATTTATAATAATGGTTTTTAACTAACACTTTTGGATTTTTAAGTTTCTAGTAAAGTATTTAAGATATTTTAGAGTTCTTCAATATTTTCATGAATATGCTCTCAAGATATAGAAATATTTTTAATTTTCAATTGATCTACTTGTTCATATATTTCATGATTATGTGGTTCACTATATTCATGACTAAATTCATCCTCCAAGAGGAATTTATTAGTATTTTAATCATTTTAATTATTAGTACTCTCATTATTGGAAAATTTTGAGAAAGTATTATCCTGAGACAATTTAGATGGTAAAATGGTAATATCAATATGTTCAATAGGTAGACCATATATTGGATAGCTATTCTTAGGTTTCATAAAAATTAATAAAATCAAAATATGAATATGTACTAAAATCTATAAATCTAAATGGTTGAAAATCGTAGGGAAACCTAGGATAGGAAAAATAGTACTAAGAGGTTGGTCTGACCAAATGTACAACCCTTTTGGAAATAAGGGAATGGAGAATAGCCTAATCAACCAAGTAAAATAACATTCTATAAGTAGGATAATTAAATAATTCAGATTCACAATATAATCTGATAAAAATGTTAAATTATGGATATATGCTAAATATAAAAATTAAAATGCCAAAATGGTAATTTTATTGATTAAACATGAATAAAAAATTATATTTATATTTTTCAATGATGTGTAGGAAAATATTGGAAATACAAGTATATAAGTAGTCAGGATGATGCTCGGTTATGATTCATCAAATTCTGAAAATTAGCTCATTGTCAACCTTAACACTATCATCAAAATAGGTCAATTAGCATTTACACTTATGTGTTATGCAAAATCAAACTATTATGTCATGTATGAAATACATGTCCTTTTTTTGAAATTCCACTTGTGCTTCTTAGGATTCACTATGATCTTATAGATTATATGTTCAAATTATGCACATAAGTTACAGATATCTATATGTATCTCAAAACCATAGGAACTCTAATTAGGCCATCTAACCTTAACAAACATGGGTTTTGGGCCTCAATTGAAGTCAATATGATCTCAAATATGCCTCTATCAATGAGACATATGCAGGCTTGTGTGTGAAAAATTATGCAATATGTTGTATATGTGAGTGTATGTGGAGATTTGGATTATATGATATGTACCATGGGGCTCAAGACCAAGAGTTTAGGGGACAACTATGTTTTGGTTATGCATATCATGTTAGTTCCCAAATCTAGTTAAATATTTTTTTCCCTTCATGATAAAGTGAGTATCTAAAAACCTAACTATTTCCTCTTGAAGGAGATCTACAAGTGTGTACCTAGAACAAAACCCTACTTTTGCAATCAATTTATGAAAACCCTGCTCTTGCATTTGTGTTGTATAAACCATTCAAAACATGTTTTAAACCAACATTTAATGCTTTTATGTTTTAGGTGTGTTTTGATTACATGATCCATGGTCTCCATTGTAGAAGAAAAGGTCTCAAAAAAATTTAGTGTAGGTAAAATATCATATTGAAACCTTTAACTTGTAAATTATTCAATATGACTTGTAAATTATAGCTTGGAATTAAAATTCCAATCCATGCAACTCTTTACATCATGAAAACTTGTGTCATGATACACCTAGAAATCTGAGATCTAGTCACAAAAAGGTAACTTGTCAAAATGGGTATTAAAGCAAAGATACCACGCACATCTTAAGTCCCACTGGTAGAAAGGTCTATGTGGTGCCAAAAGGACAAGCCCACACCATTTGTTTTAGACCCACACCCACGACATACATAAAGTGTAGGTCTAAAGTCAAAATACAATACAAATTGTTTAAGGGGAGTGATGGAATTTGTAATCCAAATGTAACTTTACATTTTGCAAACTATAAGTTACAAATGAAGTTATGAAGTCCATGATAGAGATCCATGGTAGAGATTCAATATACATTTGAAACTATAAATTGTAATATGTAACACAAATCTCAAATCCCACATGGAAAAGTCAGAAAGACCATACATGTTTGAAAGTGGTGAATGGTTTAAGGTCAAATGCTATAAAACTTCTCAATGAAAGCATCGAATTGTCAAATTTCATCAGAATATTCATCATGAATGCAATCCTTAATGATTAGAGGGAAGCAATCTTAGTGTAGATTACAACATCAATTTGTAAAATCTTGTTGTTCCCAAAATTTGTCACTTGTTTTTGGGGATAGCATATCGACTATTTTGGTCCTAAAGGTCAAAATGATCTCTTCCATTCTCAATAATGTTCTGAGTATTCAAATTCTTCAATTATTCAAGTCTTCTCAACTAAAGAACTCATAGGTTCAATAGGCAAGCTTTCTCAATAAGAAATTCCAACACTTAGGCATTTTCAAGGCTGGTTCAACGTCGAGGTTCAATCAAAGGTCCATTGACAAGCTTCAAACAAATAGAAGGAACCACTTTGAACTATTGAACCATTAAACCCCACCTCTACAAGATTAAAATGTTTAATGGGTTCAAAGGTTCAAAGACTTCAACAGACTTAGAGAATAAAAAGATTCAAAAAAAGATAATGAACTGTTGAACCGTTGAACTTTGAACTGAAATGGTTCAAAGGTTTAAAGGTTCAAAGGGTTCAAAGAAGTTCAAAGTGCAGAAAGGAATCTTTGAGCAAATGGAAGAAGTAGGAAAAGTTCAATAAGGAGTTAAACCAAAGGGTTCAAATAATGATTGAACCAAAGAGCCAAGTGAACAGACAAGCCGATTGAACTACTGACCATTGAACCACTTTGAACCATTAAATAGATGCACTCCAAGGTTAAAGGTTCAAAGTAGTTCAAGTGACTAAGTTATCATGACGTCCCCATGGATGTAAAATTCAATGTAATGAAATATCTGTTGATTTTCAAATATGGCGTAGATCTTGTGAACAAATTCAGTGACCGGCCAAAGAAGAAGCTAAAGGAGCCAGCAGAAAGTGAGAAGATAGCTCAAGAGCTTAGATCGCTAAGGAAGGACAAGATGTGGTGAGGAAAAAGAGAACAACTATAGGAAATCTATAAATATGTATAGGAGAGTTATTTCTAGTAGGTGAAACATTCCAATAGGTGGACATCAGAGAGCATGAGGATTTAAAGACGTAGCCTATTTTTCTACATTAAGTAAAGGTGAATGGATGGCCATGTAAGCATCATAAAGAAAACCAAAAAACCCATGCTGAAGAAAGGACATTTGATATGATTTAGAATGCCAAAATTAAGGCCGATGACTTGTTCCAACATGGCTCTTTTACAAAAATACATTCCAGTCATTGAATGCAGCATGGGTCATTTTCATGAAATAAAGCGCCCAAGTCTTTCTTGGAGTGTTATATATTGTAATCTCTCTTATTATTTTAAGGGGGTCTCTCTTTTATCAGAAGTGAAACTCTACCCAAATTGAAAGGCATTCTTGAGACTTTGAGCTCAGACTGTTAATCATATTTTTTTATTTGAATGAGAAAACAAGTGACCTTTCAGACTTTGTGCTGGAATAGCTTATGCTATTTATGAAATTGTTCTTATGTCTATTTCCTAGAAGCATTCTTGTCCATTTAATTTAACAAGCAGAAATAGTAAAAGTAATTAGGAAGGTGTCCTGAAGCCAATTGTGGAGAGACTTTGTGTTGAAACAATGGTCTTTAGTGTGTCATTTTCTATATCTGTGTAAAGGATTTTGGGATGACTTTGTGCCCCCATTGTCCTTTGTATATTTTACTCTTCGACAGTTGAGGTGCAGACTTTACACTACACTTCATCTTGCTGGCTATTGTGCCTTGTTACATTTACTATCCAGGAAAGAATCTGGCTATTGACTGAATATTACTTCTGAAAGAAGAGAAGTACCTTCATCAATCATCCTAGATTTCTCTTTGATTTGTGAACATCATCTCTAAAAAAAGAGAGATGGATGGTGTTTTCCTACACCTGAGTGTTATTTTCAGCTTATATATATATAGTATATAATATTTTATAGTTTTAGGGAACCTCCCCTTGATGAGAGGAGATATTTGTCCCATCCTTATGTGGTAGACCTACACGTTTTGGCTGATAAATCTCCTTATGCTATGGTTGAAACACCTATTTTTCTCATCAGTTAGCTGGTGAAAAAATATTCACCCAACACATCTTAACTTTCAAATTTTGAAGAGCACCCAAATGTCTGAAGCCCAACACAAAGCACCAAGAATGTTATCAGAATGTTTAGGCAGAATTACAATATGTAGATGCAAATTTACACTTGCAATTTTAAAATGGAAGTGAAACCCATAGTCAATGCAAGAAAGAGTTCAAAAAGAAACGTTGACTTAGGTACATGGTGGAGGGATTTTTGGGACATTCTACACATTTGCAATTTGCAAATGTGCACGTTAGGATAGAAAACCTATGACATTGTAAAGCGTCCCTATACAAGTATGATGTCACACCAAAGGAAGAATATGTTGCATGTTTTCATTGGGTCTAGTGGCAACTTTAAAGTAAATAATATGCCAATTATGGTTTTTATTTATCTCCACATTGCATTTGAATGCCATTGATTTATATTAGCATCGCTACCTTGATAGCAAGCGCAGTTAGTTAGAGGATTAAAAGAATGCAACCAGCTTGATATCTAAAAATGATAAAAGGGTTGAAATGCATCATTAGTGTGAAAAAGAAGTGAGAATCTACTCACTGTCTCCATAAAGTAAATTAGAAACAGTGGTATTTATTGGAAGTAAAGCTGGTTCTCCTGGTTGAAGAGGTATTTTAAAGGCTTCCCTCAACCAATGAGGTAAATTATTTGTGACAGAAGAGCCTCGATAACCTCCTCCTTCATTCAAAATGAGTGGTTGTGACATGCAAATACTAGTCAGATCAACATGGAGAAGAGAAAGCATTGTCATTTATAAAAAGTTTAATCATCAGAAGGATCCACTATTCATTCATGATACGAGTTTTAATATGGAAAGGAATCGACTGATGCATCTTTTTATAAGGAATATCATAATTGATATCCATACGATTCTATTTCAAAAGGAAATGGTTTAGATAATGTTAGGAGGCAATATCTAGATACATAAATGCAAGAAAGCCCTAAAACATTTTTGAAGTGCAGACATAAAATGATGAACATAATAAAAATGTTCCTTCAACTCTATTCATTCAAATGCAAACCCTGGGTAGTAATGTAGCGTGTTGTGTTTTGAAATCCATGTTATATATCTTCTATGATTATTTCTATGAAAGTTAAAATACCAAGGTTGAAGTAGATATTTCTAGCAGGAATGCGACATGTATTTGCAACTTTTAAAATTCCATATTGCAATATACATTCCAAGGTCTGAAGCCCACTAGTCAAATGTAAGGTCAAAAGCTCAATAAAGGGGACTGCAACATCAAAATACAATTTTAAAATTACAGTTGGAAGCCAAAAACCCATATCATTTAAATTTGTAGTTGAAGATCTAAATCCCACCAAGGATAAAAAGGTGTAAAATTTTAGTTGGGTTTATAAAGCCGGCAAAGGACAAAAATGTGGAAAACTACCAAAAAAGGCATAAAATATCACATAAGGTGCATACCATCATTAGGTTTGGAAGAAAAAGTAAAAAAGGAAAATGTGAATGGGTAAAGTCAAAGGGAAAAAGGAAAAAATAAATGTCTGAGTGTTATTTCCAAGACAAAAGCAATGTGGGTGAAAGATTTTCATTGAATAAAAATGAATATGTAGAAAATGCAATGAGAAGATATCAAATAGAGAGGTTTGCATCTCAATCATGACTCCATTAGGTGGAGCTTAGCTATGTAGGAAAGTATAGGATTGGCATATGTCGATTGACTAGCCAAATAGACAAAATGACCGGTCAAAAATTATATTCTTTGTTCTTCCCTCCATTGTTTCATTCCTTATTCTTTGTAAGGAAAGAAGTGACTAGATATTTAGCTATTAGGTCATCCACAAACTTATAGTTGGGCAACTAATTAGTTGGAAACATATAAAAATAGTTGCATAAGAAGACAAGTTTTTTTTGCACTTAGAATGAATATTCTCCCTCAAACTCAAGTGTGATGAATGTCCAACTAGGTAGATCAATGTTTATTATCAAACCTCATCATGACATGGATAAACACTTAATAGAATCATAAATTTGCAAAGCATGATAGTCTCCCTATATGTTCAAAGGCATCTTCTAGATGAAGCATCTTGGAGGAACATTTTGGCTGAGAAATTTATATAAGTAAATAGGGTTTCTCCTCTTTACAGAGGTTGTTGGCTCTTTTTCAAGTTTAGGCTCTTCAAATTTCATAAATATGGTGCATGTTTTTATCTCTGTTTCTAAGGTGATTGCAACTATATAATCATTAAAAAACTTTGAGAGCATTTTGTGTATGTCTCCCATGTTTTAGAGGGAAACCAGCATGCTTTTCACCATTGTTATGCATTATAAACATTATGTACATTGATCTATTTTAAATTTAATGAAAACATCTATGATTTTTTTATGTATATTATCAATAAAGTGCAATGGTACATTAATAATTGGGTATTTAGTTTTATGTCTATTAATGATAGTTATTTTGGACATGAATCTAAGTTATATAATCTTTTCTACATTGTGATTTGGGAATGTCATGCTGATAGTATTTTAAGGACACCCTATACTTATGGATTTGATATAATAAAGTTCTTGAAGATTTATTTGTAGTGTATGCTTTGGGGTTTCAACGGTCATTTGAATGTTATCATTGGATTGGCATCAATGAATGCAAACCATTCCTTATAGTTTTTTTATCTTGTTTACTTAGTATTCTACATCTTGAAATGAAAAATAGCATGGTTATTGAATGAGTTCCTTGTGATTGAAATACACCACCACCTCTTTATATATACTTAACTCATCTTACATATTCTACCCCTATAAATAAGGCATTTTGTTTAAAAAGTTGATTGTTATTTGCCTACAGATGCATGAATATTTTAGATCTAATATGTGTCTCTATTTGGTCTTTTAAAACTAACATTGTAATCTTCCATTTGGCCCCTAGTTGTCAACAATTTCTATAGAAATGAAAATTTCAATCACCCTCCAATTTCTCTTTAGTAGATTGCATCTAATTTGAAAGCATTTAACCTATTTATGTGATAACTCTTCCTGAGTGGATTGAGTAAGTTTGGTTATGCCTTGGTCAAATTTATTTATGCCAATATCATCTGAGAGATTGAATAGTAGTATCCGTCCTCATGATCAAGCTACCCTGTAAGTCCATTCACCTTGGTTTAGGTAGAGTTAGAAGTAGTAGGGAATTAACCATAGCCTCTAGTATCTTCCAATAATTGTCTATGTTTCATCCATCCATATTCTAAACCCTTCCCCAAATATAACTACTTCAATTTTATCATCTATATTTTCCATTTTTTCAAGTGTGCAACACTAAATCCTATAGGTGTACAACTAGTAACCAACACATAGTTGGCGTCATTGCTAGGGAGTGATCCTTGGCACTTGTGTTTCTAGGGACTCTTGGAGAGAGTTTTGGTTAGTTCATGATCTAAATTTCTCTATCTGAAGTTTTGTATTCTCATCACTAATTAAAAGAAAGCATAATTTTATAATGTATCACTGTCTATTTGTAATCTATTCTCTTCTATAATTTTTCTTCTAGTGGCAACTTGAATATTTTATATGGTGTTTAAAGATCAATTCCCATTGTAATAAGTTCAATTTTGAGTGTTATTTTATTTACAAAACTAGAAGGACTAAGATCTTCCTTAAAATTTGACTCATCAAAATAGCTTGTCTTTAAGTTAAATGTTCATCATAGAAGAAGGAGACAAATTTAGAAGTAAATTAAAGGACAATATTCTACATCAAAGGACTGTCTGAATCATCATAATTTTGGTACACCTAAACTTCTTTTTGTTGAAATTCCTTTAATTGAAGACTATCATAGTTCTCCTAATAAATCATAGCCTTATAGTCATATTTATTACCTAACACTTTCTTAACAAGTTGAATCTCTTCCTCGGTTTGATCCCCCAAATCCACCTCTCTCACCCATCACATCCCTTTATCATCTAATCTTGGGCCTACCAATGAACTAGTCATAATGCATAGAGATAATGATGAAAAATAATTCCCTACATTATGGATTCCTAGATTCAAACTTATTAACATTAATGAAATGGAGGGCTACCCCAATGAAGTTTGAAATGAGCTAAGGAATTGACTCCCTAAGTTTCAAGGGAAAAATGCAGTGACTGGAGAGTGGCATTTGAGAGCTTTCCACATTATAATTGAGGACTATAAGGTTGAGCATGAGGATGTATATATTAAAATAGTTGTGCACATGCTGGAAGAAGATGCATGTGAGTCGTTCAATTATCTTCCCCATAGATGCATAGATTCATGGGAAGAAATTAAGAATGTTTTTAAAATATAGTATGGTGATATAATTGATCCTAGGTTCCTTCTTGTAGAATTTTAAAATAGAAATAAGAACCCTAATGAGTGTGTGTAAGACATTAATATAATGTTTATTAAGACTATGATTAGGTTGACTGATAATATTAGTGTAGTGATATTGTGTGCTTGATCAAATATTACAATGTATTTGACAAGAAAGATACATACTTCTTGAGGGATAAGGCTCCCAAAAATATAAGGTTGGCATTAAACATGGCCATGCAAATTCAAAATAATATAAAGGTTGTGGTGAAGTTGATGAACAAAATGGTTGATGTAAATTTGAAAAATATTGAGAAAACTCAATTTCATAAGATTGCCAACCTTGATGGGACCATGAAAACCTTGGAAATTGATATCAAAGTGATGTCATGGAAGCTCTCTAGAGTTGAGAATGGGATCCCACCTGGATCTTCTAGTCATAAGAGAGCTCAAAACTAGAATGAAGTACAAGGGAGACCCTCTTTCCATAATAGAAATAATGAGAGAGTAAGGAGACCTACTCGTGATGAAAGAAATGACAAAAATTAGAATAGAGGAGTTAGGAAGGAGGTTCCTAATCCATTGTACACCAAGGTTAATGTTGTATATTATGATTTAGATATTGATAGGTATGATAAATGCTTCCTCCCACATCCTCCTTGTGATACTTATAAAATAATTGATGAAGATGCAAAGTTAACATGAGTTTGCATTTTAAAATAATAATATTATGATGTTTGATTGTCAAATCCATTGAATTGAAGTGTTTGCCTCCACAGAATTGGTGAGTGCTACCATTGTTTATCAATTTTGGAGTATAATAAAAATGGCATATGTCCTAAATTTTGAATTTATTTGTGATGAAAATAGGACACAAGCATATGAGCTACCTAATAATGAATTTGAATTTTTAAGATCTATAATTATTAAAAGTATGATGGGGGAATTCCTCTATTTGAGGATATCTAGCTATTAATTAATACAATAGTTGTCCAAGAGAATGAATATAGTCTAAGAATAAAGCAATAAGGTATTTATCATTAAGATACTACCCCTAAAAATCCAAGAGTAGGGGATAAACATAAATAAGTTAAGAAAACTAAAGAATTCCATAATTCATCCAATATAACACCCACTTCCAAAATTGTCAAACTAAAAGGTGCTCCATCCAAGAATATGAAACCTTTGTTATCAATTATTCCTAAGGATATAAATGATGTGTGAAAAAATCCACCCTCAAAATATGTTTTTAGGAATGTTGGTTCATCCCATCATGTTCCTAATCTAATTTTAAATGACTATATTCCTATTTAAGGTGTTTTCACCCTTCCTCCTAATAGTCCACTTCCTCAATATAGTGTGTCTGTGATATGGCCAAAGTATTGAGTCAATTGTAAATCACTTTCCCAATTTTTGAATTGTTATGAATACCATAACATAGAAGGATGACATTTTAATATTATGAGTTTAACAAGAATATAGGTACTAATGATATTTCTTCACTCTGAATGCTCCTTGATGATAGTGAAAAGTCACATGAGGTTATTGAACTGGCTCTAGAGGTTTATTTAGGGACTATATTAATAGAGATTCAACTAGATGTTGACCCCTTTTACACAACCCTGTAGATTATTGGTTAAATTATTCATAATTGTATGATTGATTCTAGGTCCTCTTGCAATGTGATGCCCATAGGTGTACTTAATGAGATTGGAGTAAATATAAGATTAAATTTTGGCAAGTACTATGCCATGGACTCAAGAGAGGTACCATTTGTTAGAAAAGTTAAAGGATTGGTGGTGTAATTGGTGGTTCATCTAGGTAATTTATTGAATATGGATGTGGTAGTTGTGGATTATCCTCCCAAGTGGGGGATGTTGCTATCAAGAAAATGGGCTACTAGTATGGGTGGTAGTGTTCAGATGGATATTTATTACACAACCATTCCTTTGGAGTGTAAAATTTTCAAGCTTAATAAAGAGCCTAAAATGCTACATGTAATTGAAGATCTAAAATCTGCTCTAAATGAGGTTTTGTACACTAATATTGAGTTTGATAACTTCATTTGTAATATTGATTCTATTAAACAATTAGTTGTTCTTGATTATAGTTTTGACAAAGAAGCTAATGATTTTTGGAGAATGTGTTTTCATGGGTCTTGTTCTAATCTTGGGAATGGACTTGAGGTTGTCTTTTTTGTCCCCAATAAAAAAATTATGGTTAATTTCATGTTGTCCTTTGAGTGCACTAATAATATTGTTGAGTATGAGTCACTCTTTCTTGGTTTGAGAACTTCCCAAGAACATGGAGTTGAAAGTCTGATTGTAAAGGTTGATGTTGAGTTAATGGTTAATTAGGATCAAAATGCTTATGCCACCATAAATAAAAGGTTGAAACAATATATAAATTTTGTATGGGATTTGTTAAAATTATTTGACACTTTCAATATTTTTTATCATGAAAGAAGTTTAAATGAAGAATCTCATAGCCTTGTAGGGTTGGGTGCTTAGTTTTAAACTAAAAATATGAATCCTCACTATCAGTGTCAAGTGGAGGTGCTTGTTAGACCTTTAGTCCCAAACAACATTCATCATTAGCAAAATTGTTATGATGATGATCAGATGAAAAGGTTTCTCAATTACAAAGCTAAATATCAAGACCAGATCATATACATGGAATGCATGTTTCAGACCTATGATGGGAAGGAAAACTTGTTTTGGAAACACACTATTAAATTAAAGATAAACACTATGCTAAAAGGATTGATGAGTTTAGAGCCATATTTTGATGCAACATATAGAATCAAAACTTGAGATATTTTTATCTCAGAAGATGTGACTGAATGCAATTTGGGATCTAAAGAAAATATAAGAAATTTATGGCTCAATACTCGTTTGAGTGTAGATGAGAAGCAATCCTACATTTAGTTTGTAAATAAGTATCAGGATTTCTTGGCTTGGTCTCATTTTGAATTAAAATCATACATAGAGGATTTTTTTCAACATGTTATCCCATTACAACCTCCAACAAAACTTTCAAGCAAAATCAAAGACCTATCAACCCCATCTTGGCCACCAAGATGCGAAAAGAGTTAAAAAGGTAATGGGATGGTGGGATTATTCATCCCATTAGGTATTCATCATGGGTTATAAACTTACTCCCTGTAAAAAATATTAATGGTGACATTTGCTTGTGTGTGGATTTTAGAAATTTTAATGAAGCTTCTCTTAAGGATAATTATCCCTTACCTAATATGGATAACCTATTGTAGAGTGTTATAGGATCTAATATATTGTCCACATTATATGTTTTCTCAGGGTATAAGTAAGTTTTGGTAAAATAATCTGAGAGACCCAAGACTACATTTACAATGCCTTGGGGCACTTATGTCTACGTAAAGATGCCTTTTGGGTTAATGAATGCTGGTAAAACGTTTTAGATATCTATAGATATTGATTTTGTAGGGGTAGTTAACAAGTTCATTATTTTGTATCAAGATGCCACTATAGTGTACTCAAAAAATAGAAAATAACATTTGGAGCATCTAGAAAATGTATTCCTTAGATGCAAGGAATTTGGTATTTCCCTTAATCCTAACAAATATCACATTAGATTATGAAAGGCCAAGTTGTTTGGATACATAATGTCTAAATGGTGTCATGATTGATCTTGAGAGAGTGAAAGACATTGACAAAGGGCCTATCCCATATTCCAAAAAGGAAATTCGTTCCTTCTTTAGATAAATCAACTTTGTAAGAAGTTTTGTGTCTAATTTTGAAGAGATCACTCTACCTATTACTTTCATGTTGAATAAATACCAAACCATCAAGTAAAAGGATAAGGACATATAGGATTTCAATGATATTACATGATATTTAATGTTTATCCCTAATTAGGCCAATCTTGATTACCCTAGGGAGTTTCAAATATTTTCTTTTGCATCACATAGTAATGTAGTTGTTGTTCTACTGCACGAGAATGACGATGGTCATGATCAGCCCATAGATTTCTTTAGGAAATCTATGCAAGGATCTAAACTGAATTATACGATCATGGAAAAGCAAGGTTTTTCCATTTTCAATGGTTGTTAAGATGTTCAAACCTTACATTCTGAGTCCAAATATTATTGTATACATCCTCAATACAATGGTTAAGGGCATCTTGACTTAGATTGAAGTATCAAGCAAGAGATGCAGATGGGTCAATAATTAGTAAGATTATGACATGGGGATCCAAACTAAAAAGTTAGTGAGAGGGATGGGGCTAGCAAAACTCATGGTTGAGACCAATTTCTAAGATGTGGAGGTAAACACTAATGCTTTCAATATTGATGATTCTTTGAGTCAAATTAGCATATCTCTGTGGTATAGTGACATTATTTACTAGTAAAGTTTGAATTATCCCATAACTTAGATAAGAACCAAAGGAGAACTCTTAAATTTTTTCCCCAAAATTATCTCTTCACTAAAATTGGATTGGCATGGAAGAATATAGATGGGGTTCTCATAAGATGTCTCGTAGAAGAATAAACTATCAATTTGATTAAATATTTTCATAGTGGAGTATGTGGTGGTCATTTTTCACCAAAAGTCACAGGTCATAAGATTATGAGAGATGGTTATTAGTGGTCATCACTATTCAAGGATGTTACATTGAAAGTAAGAAAATGCAAGAAATGTCAGTGCTTTGTTGAAAGTTTGAAATCCTTTGGTTCTCTCCCCCTGTAGCCTATATCAATTGAAGGCCTATTTAGACTATGGAAAATGGATTTTGTTGGGGATATCATTGAAACATCAAGAACTAGACATAGGTGGATATTGGTTGCAATTGAATACTTAATGAAATGGATTGAGGTGGTCCCTATAAAGAAGGCCACACATCAAGTGATCATGGAGTTTCTATTGAATCACATTATTTGTAGGTTTGGTGTGCTTGTCAAGATAATTGCTAATAATACTATTAGAGAATAGTTATCCATCATAATAATTTGTATATCATAATGTGAATAATTATGATAGTAATAATTCACTATTATGTATATTTAATTTATTTCATATATATATATATATATATATATATATATGGTTAGTAATTAGTACCATAATATTATGATTATAGGTTAGTTATTGTTTAATATATAGTCAATTGTTATATGTTACTGATATACATATTCGAGTGGGAAGTTAATGGAGATATGATCTCCCCAATTATAGGAAATATCTTCCCTTTATATTTTTAATATCTCATATGAGCTTAAGACATAGAAATACTATGGTGTGTTTGAAATATTTTTGATATTGTCTATGTTCAGCTCCATTATTCTAGAATGTTCTTGGATTAATCATACGTTGATCTAAACTAAACCCATCATCAAGTATAAGATAAATATTGGTATTGCACCTATGATGGATTTTAATGGAATGGTTTTTTAGTCCATAGAAGGGAAACATTAGTTTATTACCCCAAATAATGGCATGTACCTTCTTGTTGTTGGATGGTATGAATATTCTTCATTTTCCATTCATGTGTCCATTTCATAGGATTTCATTTTCTATCCATTTGGTTTATGTATTATACTGTATTCAATTTATTTGTAAGTTGTCATTTAACTTTATATTAGACTCCATTCCTAATAAGTTCGTAGTTCACTAGCATTGTCACTCAGATCAGTTCAAGCCTTACATGCTTCATTTAATCCATGTATCATGTATTTATATAATACAACCAATAGATTCTCTATGTGATGTGTAGATTTGGATGCCAAGTCACCACTATAACTCTAAATCTAGTGTATATTGGCTTCATCATCTGAGCTTGTGCATATTTGATATAGGAAGGGCCCTGTAAACAGTCCTCCTTGAGAAACATGATTAACAAAACATTTAAACTTGCCTTCAAGTAAATTATTTGTAATTTATATAGTTGGTACATCAATCATAACAAATTCAAATTCTGTTAGGCATATATTCATGCATTGTACAAATTTGATGTGCACATCAACATTTTCCATGCATGTTCTCAACATTATCCACATTACACCTCCATCAAAACAGTTCATGCATCAAATTTATTTTAATTTTATAATTTCCTATTAGATTTCATTAGATTATTTTGTCTAATCATTTTTAGAATTTATTCATTTATAGTCTTTTTCTTAATAGGGTCATTTTATCATTTAAGAGTCTTGATAATATGCATTTCAAAGTCTTTAGTTAGTTTTGAGTTTTTAGTCATTTTCATATTTAAGTTTATAGTTTAGTCAATGTTATATCTTTTTTAGAGTATTTAAAAAGTAATTTTCATTTATTTATTTATAAATCTTCATGTTTTCAAAAAAAATTAAAATACTAAGTGTCAAAATTATTGTTATTGGTAGTGTTTATTTGGGTTTATGTACAAAAATATAAAATGTCGGTTTAAGTTAAGTCATTTTACAAATATTTTAAAATTGTTAAAAAATGAGTTAAAGTGTCACTTTTATTTCAATATCACTTGTACTCAACATAATGATCTAAAATTCATCAAATGTTAAATTCTTCCAAACTATGGGGGTCTTGTCAACAAGATCATGCATATGAGCTTCATGACATCATCAATTAAGTATGCAACAACCTACTGGAGGTTAGATGGCATTAAAGGTTTGAGGATATTAGAGGATAGATGATTTATACACCTCTCATCATCCACTAATGAAGGGGTGATTCTTTTTATAGTGTCACACACACACACACACACACACACACACACACACACACACACACACACACACACATTCATCACTTGTTTGTATGTGTGATAAATAAGAGTCGTATTTACAATTTTATCACATAGTGAAATACATTAAAAAAACCTATTTATGATAAACAAGAATGTGCTAGTAGTTAGGAGAGAAGCTAACTACAGAGATTCCCATGATTGCCTTACTTCTTTATAGAGATGACCATCCAGTGACACATTTGTTGTGATCACATAGATTTGATGTGGGATACATTCCTTCACATAGTAGTGGTCATGCACAACAAGATTGAGATAATAGTATGCAAACCTAAGAGTGTGTGTTAGCATATAATTATTTTCATGTTAGTTTTTGGAGATAGGTGTGAAAGTTGAAAATATGTTTCCTATCATGGTTCTCACATCGTATAGGTTGATGTGAATCCATTAGTGATTGGTTGATGGGAGATGTTGTTAAAAAATACAAGTTTTTATCAGTGAACAAGCAACTTCTTCAGCTTCAATTGGGAGTTCTACCTCTGGGACCTCCACCTATGAATATATCTCTTTGATCACATCTAGATAGGAAAATTACATGTTATGACATTTCCATGATGTTTGAATCCACATGGAGATGCATTTTTGCTACCATTCTATAGAGCAGAAACACTAATAATAAAGGTTGTTAAAGTTTATGTTGTGGTTGCATAACTCTTATTCGAATGCTTCCTGAGTGAAAAATGACACATCCAACACATTTAAATGAATGGATAATGTCTAGGACCTAGTTATTGGCTTGTTATCAGGCTCGATCGACAAATCTACCACTTATTCTGGCCTCAAAAACACCCTTCCCAATATAAAAAAGTGCATTTTTAGCCTAATTTCAACTACCCATAAAACCTAAGCTTCTCTTGGATTAAAGAATATATAAATCTTTACTGATAGTTCCAACCATGTTAATTTGGAATCTTATCTATCACCACTAACCTACAAAAAATTGTTAGTAAACAAGTAAAAATGAAATTTATATATGTACTACCTAGAAAATAAAAATGTTTTGGTAAAATTGATTACATCTACATTTGAAAAGTCAACGCACCTTCATATTTAAATCTAATGACCCAATAGGATCTATTCAAACCTTGATATTATCAAGAACAAATTCATGATCCAACTCCTGAACTTTCCATAGTTTTCTATTTAATGGCCTCCCATGATATTTTTGTAATTGAATATTCATTGCAAGAATCAAATTTGAATAGTGCAATATCTTCTTGTGCATTTCAAACTCTTTAAATAACCTTTGATCTAAATTTTTTATAGGATATCATCAAAAAAAAGTTTCAGTGACTACCATTGACCTAAAGGGATAGTTAATGTTTTTCCATCTATAATTGGGGAATTCAATTTGTATTTCTCTCTACATACTGACATAAGTAGTAATTAGTGCCTTCTTCATTATCCTAATCTACAATAACTACAAAAATATGCCCTATATCACAAAAAAGTATTTTTAATGATAATATGAAGATATATTAAATAATGAGAATAGGTTATACATAATGAAAAATATTCTACATAGTTGCACTAGATCAAATACATGGTCAAAGTCATCTGATGATGTCATATCTTTAAGTTGCAATACTATTAGAATTGGATATGTGTTTATTAGAATTAAACATTTGAAACTCCAATAATCCACCCACTCCTGTGACTCACATTATTCCTATTAGATTCCATGCATGTAAAATAGAAACATTCCAAGTGTCTCATATGAAAGTCCAAGAACATGCATTTGAGCTACGAAATGAGTGGAGGTCACTGGAACCTGTTAGAGTTATACAATTCTCATACATTACCAAGTTTTTTTCCTCCATTAACCAAAAATGTCTAAAAATAGTAGAATTTGGTTGAACACCATGAACCATGTTCTCATTATACTATTCAACCACAGTTTTTGCATCTATCAAATGAACACCCTCTTTAAAATTCAACTCCTCACTTGAAATAGCTCTTTTTACACATGCTCCAACACCATCATGTTCCCCTTTTCCATGGCCAACCTCAATGAAACTCCAAATGTGTTATATACAAGTGGTAGCATGCATCCTACTTAACTAATAAAACATCTATTAATTTTTAAATTATGATGTGAAATTGTCTGACCAAATGTAATGTTGATTGAAATTAATGTTCTTCTAACTCAACTATTCATAGAATTTATAAAAATAACCTTGTACGTACTCTAAATATTTTTATCTATCATCACTTATATATAAATGGTACTCCCTTAATATTTTTTATTGTTACTTTATACTATCAGGTACATGTATGAATGTTATATGCACAAATATGGCAACTTGTGATGAGTTGTAATACTGTGATTAAACTTCATTTGGGGTTTGAATCTGTAATTATCTTCAAAATCAACTATTGAAACAATGGAACCAAGTGGGAATGTATGATTGCATATCTTGAAATGTTCATCCAACCATCTAGCCTTATGTGTGTACCTTGCATAGTCATAAATAATCTTCTCCCTAAATTGGACCAAAAATTTAGAAATAGGTAGATTTTTTGTAACAAGCTCACACATTTTATATTATTTTCCATATTTTACTTGATAAGTCACTAATTTATATTTGATTAAACCAACTTATTCTTATCTAGTTGAACTTGTAATCTCCTCATGGATAATTTTTTTTAAATTTGTCAATCTACAACAAATGTTGTAATTTCTATTTAAACATGATTTCTTGTCAAATAATTATCCATTCGGTTTTTTGCATAACATATTTGGAATAAAGTCCCCAACTAACTTTGATGGAAATTCAATGCCACACTCTCGTAAAATGTTAGTATGTAAATTACAATGAATATGGCAAAAAAATCATAGTACATTGAAAATTCAACATGTTGACAAAAACAAGTGGTGCATGTGTGATTTATTTTAACATAAAAAAGGTTTTACCATCTCAAAATATCTTTAAAAAATATAAAATCATAGATGTTTTTTTTTTAAAAATTAGAGTACAATTATGTTTGATTCATATCTAATAAATATTTTAGATGTGGTTCATGGTTACAAGAACCAACTCTTATTTTCACAACATCTTTTGCATTGGGAAAAAATCGTGTTATCTTTCCAAAATTGAGCAACTCTTTGAGGGTATCAAATAGAGCATTGTCCTTTCATGTAGGTATATTAGAGAATTCCTAGATCTCATTGATATTTGGTTCATTAAGTCTTTCACATCTTTCAATTGCTTTCATTTTTGTTTTTCTTCTTATATTAAATGTTTGGCTTCTTTTTGAAACCATTCATTTTTTCTTTATTTTGTCACTTACTGCACAAGTTGTAAGGGTATGCCTGACAACTTTACAATCTTTGGTGCATGATTTTGGGCCTATAGTATGATACGGATCATGTAGATTTTCAATAATTTCATCATTTTAATCATCCATGTTAGACATTCTTAGTAGTAATGTGTATTTTATATGTCTCATATTAATCAATTTTATTAATGTAATAAATAATTGACATCTTTAATTATCATACTCTAAATTATGAAAGAAAGTATCCCATGTTGTTTAGCCAATCTTCTTCAATGGTGATCAGTCATTTTGGTATGCATTGGTTTTAAAATATTTTCATCGACTTCAATTAAGTACTTGTATTTTATATGCACAATTCTTGGAGGTGTTCATAATGGCGGCACATTTTGAGAGGGTGTTTCAAAAATGTTATTACTTTCATTGTTTAAAGGTGGGATGATATTAAATTCTTCATTGTTAATTTATTCATTATATGTTTCCATGAAATTTTCTTGATGGATAATTTCATCATTATTTGTTTCCATAAATTTTTATTCAGTCATGGGTGGTGAAGAATCATACATAGACTCATCATCTACAAAATCAAAAACTTGAAACTTTGAATTTGAACTTAAAATATTAACTAATTCATTATTTTCAATCTCATTATTATTCATTTCATTATGGTCAATTTCATTATTATTCATTTCATTATGGTCAATTTCATTAGTATTCATTTCATTATCATCAATTTCAACATTATTCAATTGATTATAGTCAATTTAATCATTGCTTAATTTATTATCATCAATTAGCACATTATCTATGGCATTTGGTTCATTAGGATTAGGATTTGTACCTTATTTACTATGATTTTTTTTTACATTTTTAGCTTGTGTTTCTCTCTCAAATATTCTAATTCCTCTAGTGTTTTATTCTTCAAAAAATTTCTCTTCCTCTTCAAACATGATCCAAAACCCATCAGAAGGGATAATTGATAACTTTTCAAAGGTGGGGTCAAGTACATAGGTACACAGATCTCATAGAAGTATGCAGAGAGTGCTTGTGGGGATAGAAGTCTCAATTTGGGCTAATAGTTGTTGAGAAGTGAGATTAATATATAATAATAATAATAATAATAATAATGTATTCATGTTATATAATATTATTGTTTTATTACATATCATGATTGTGTTATGTGTCCTATAAGGTCCTAGACCATCCAACCCATTGAGAGGCTTATATCAATAATAACATGGTCACGTTATGTCATAACTTGATCACATAAATGTAAATAGAAGCTTTTGGGTTGGTAATTAGCAATGAAGATTGAGTGATTAGGGTTTAAGTGGTATAGGGTTTAGGGTTAAATTGAAAATGTACAGGGTAACATAGGGTTTAATATATCGAATATAGGGTCCAATCACTAAGTTAATTCAAGAAATTTTGAGCTACTTGTGACACCTATTTATGACTTGATTAACTTCATGTTTACATTAATGATAAAATTAGGGTCAATTATTCCATTTACACGTTGCATACATGTTATACAATTTATTGAGCCATAAATTTTGTTTAGAGGCTCAATTTTTTTAGGATCTTGTAGGGAATTGCATAAATTGACTAACTGGATCAATTCATGATAGAAGATTGATCTTTTGACTTTTTCCCAAATCATACCTTGATTTTGAAGGGGTTAAAAATGGCCTCAAAATCATCCTTAATTAAAATAATCAACTAGATCCTCATCTTTGGATAATTATGTTGAAGGGGCTCGAAATAGCCCCAATTTACTTAACAAATGGAAAAATAGAATTGTACTCCAAAGGCTTTAGCCATAGGTTTAAAAAGTGTAATCTATAACATATGATAAAATTATTTATATAATAATTAATGTATGTGTATGTCATAGAGTGAGAATTAGGGTGCATAGGGCTTACAATTTATGTTTTAAGGATTAGGGATTAGGGTATAGGGTTTAGGTTTAAGGACCAATATATTAATGTCTAATCACTATATATGCCATGTGTTCAAATCGGATTGCTACTAAAAAGGATACTAATTGGGACTAAATTAAAGTTGGAAAATAGAGAAATTAGATGATTTAAAATTTAAGGTATAGTGTTTAGAGTTTATGGTTTATGGATTTTAGGTTTTAATGTATATACATGGTTTAGAGTACATAAGGTCAATCACAAAGATAATTGAGGACAATTTGAATCACTTGGACCCATTTGTGATTATAGAATGTGTTTTTAAGTTGTAATTATACCATGGATGTCATCATTTAGATTGAGTGAATTAGTCAACTAGGGTAATCAGTTATGTGATTTAGGCCAAACTAAGCCCTTTAAACTTAATTATTAGTCTAAATGATGTTAATTTGGGCTAAAATGATTGGTTCAATGTTTAAAGAGTTTATAATTATGGTTTACATTTTTAAGGATTAGGAACTTTAGGGATTAGTGTTTCGGTTATAGGTTTTAGGGTATGTAAGGTACAATCATGATGGTGATTGAGGTAAATTTGAGCTCCTTGAACATAGATATGTGAGTGAAGAATGTGAATTTGGGATCAAGTATCCCCCACATCATCACATATTGAGAATAAAAAATTAATTAAAGTAATAACTAATGATATTTTAACCAATTTCATCCTTGTGAACCTATTTCCTACTATATATAAAGGATGTTAATTGGGAATAATTTTATCCCATGGGCCTATTGAGCCTCAATGTATGGAATTTCATCGATATGATATAAATTGGGGATATAAGTGCTCACCATATTAAAAAATAACTATTTTTTCAATTTGATATTAAATTAAATCCAAATAATCCATGTGCATGAAATTACATTCATACATAATGGAAATTGGGCTTACTTGGCCCTGATTACATACTGATTTAATAGTTTTGGTAATATTAGAGTATTATTCCTATTTTAGTTAAAGGTCTCGAATAGTAAAATCAATAAATAATATTACAATAATTAAGCTACTAATTTATATAATTTAATTGTAATTTAAAACTTTTTAAAAGTAGTAATAAGTGAGGAGAAATATAACTTAGCTTAAACTAGACTAAGACAATTGAGATAGGGTTTAGAATTTATTATGTAGGACTAGGACAATATAAAAAAATAGGATCTCAATTTCATTTTGTGAAATAATAGGAGAAACAAAATAGGATACCCTAGGGTTTGGTGCTATATTCATCTTCTACCACTATTGTCCTAGAGGCCCGATCTTTTTAGGTTTTGTTTGTTATATCTGTGTGAGCCTGTCTGTGAAATTTTGGATGTTAGATGTCCATGGAACTCTCTGTAGATGTCATTTAGTCTTCAAACCCTAGACTCCATTATTCCTTGATGAAATTTGAGAAAAATGGGGGGGGGGGGGGGGGTTAGTTTGTGTAAGATGTACTAAACATGTATCCACACCCCTTATGTGGGTGCATTGCCTACATACCAATACTCTGAAGAGGGATTAAGCCATATGTAGTTCTCCTACTTGATGTGATTTGTGAAATAGTGTGTATGAAGATGTAAAATGCTAAAATTGGGTATGATTAAGGTGGATAGGGATTGATGTAAGTGTTTTAATAATCTTATGTTTGTATTTTATGGTTGTATGTAGATAATAGGGAAATATTCCTGAGTAGTCTTGCTTGTATTCTTTCTTGCTTTGTGATATTTGCCAACCCCTTCTAACTAAACATTGAATGAGATTTTATAGAGATCTTTTGGTCATGGGTTGAATGTATTCATGTTAGATTGATAAGAATAAGGATATTAATTGGAAGGAAGTGACCATTGGAGCTAAAAATGTAATTAGAAATGTAACTTAACTGAGCTGGATACATTTCTCATAAGTCTATGGATGATTGGGAATAAGAAAAAAGGTGTGTAAAAGGGTCATGATAGAATGCAAGAGGGACCTATTAGTTGGGTTTCATAAGCCACAATCAAGATATCAATTTTCACATTGTATATGACTAAATTTACCCTCCCTTTATTTCAGTGATGTAACAAAGTGAAATACTAGGATAAAGAAAAATAGAAAATGTACCTAAACTTACTTACAAGGGTAAAGCTCATGAAATTGTATGATGTTGGGTGTGCATAAAGAGAGCATGTTGTGAAGTGTAAATCTCCAAAATAAAACAAAGAGTAGATCATCTCTTACTAGATACACTATATCTAAAATAAGAATATACAAAGTTGGGTAAGACAGAGAGGAAGAGAAAGGAATGAATACACCTCATGGGGTACATGGACCAATAAAAAACCCATTGTGATGCTACGTAATGATGAGTATGTGATGAATTATGTTGTACCAAGAGTAATATCATGAATGATGCTAAGTGTTCAATTCTTTGATAGTGGCTCAAGAATGTAAAGGCTAGCCCTTTGGCTCCATCATCACCCAATAAGTGAAGTCATGTGATCATGCATGTGATAATCAATGTTTAGAGTGTGTGTCAAATCCATCTAAGTAGGTGGGTCTTGAATACAAAGGATAGCTAGTCCTTTGGCTCTATCATTACCCAGTGAAGTGAAGCTATGAATTGATACTAGTGTTAAATGTGTGTCATATGAGATGCATCCTAAATCTCATGAATGTTCTATAATCTGCATATGTAGCATGGATAGCTAAATGTGCTTAGGCTTGTATGAAAGCCACTCTAAAACTAGGCAATAGGCTTATGTGAAAGCCACTAAAAAATGATGTCAATCACTTGTAGATGTAATAAGATAACTAACTAGTAAGAATACCTAGTAATGTATAAAAGAAGTCAAATGTGCCACACACATTGCCCACAATCACTAGTGTCTAAAACATGGATTTTGATCTAGAAGTTATAACAACTACCTAATATAAAATTAGAAGTGAGAGCCATCATCCCATGCATGATTCCCCCTATATATAGATTATGTGAGAAAAACTATATTAAAATTGTTGATTCTAAACTGAACTATAGTTGATAAAACTATAATTGGTCTTACCTTTCTGTCTGTTTCTAAAAAAATCTAATTTTTTATATTTATATAGGAGTGTCAAAATAAAAAACCCTACTATCTAGTGTTGTATTCCAATCTTGGTGCTCTTATCCTATGCTAATTTTGACGACTATTCTATGATTTTCATTATCTACCTAGTCTATTATGCCTAGTTTAAATTCTAAATACTATTTTAGGTGTTCTAGAAGATGATTTTTTGATCGATAGAAGATCTGATCTTTGTGACAAAAACCCTAGTTTGTTTCCCCCTCTTATAAGGGTAAGAATGAAGACCCTAAACTGAATTCCCTCAAAATAAAGAGCCCTGCAAGTGTGTTATGCTACAAAATACATGATATAGAAATGATAATTGATCAAATATCTCAAGATATATCATGTTTTATATGATAGATTGTTATATCAATAGGGGTATGCCTAGATAGATATAACAATGTAATAGCATGTGCAATGTACTTAATTGAAGCTAGAAATGTCCATTGGTAGTTATTAGTTGTTAGGTGTCAAGGAGGGATGGAACATGATGTCCATCATGGCATCCAAGAATGCAAGATAATGCATGATGCGGGTAATGTCATTCAATAAAATTGAAAAGAAATCAAGAAACAAGCACACAAAGAAATAATAAAGAAGCATACAAGAGTGGCCAAGGGGCCAAGCAAAAAAGGGACATGGGCACATGTCATTTAAACTAGAAAACAATCATATAAGGTATGTTCAAATGCCGCATACAAATATAATTGAAATAAGCAAGGTTGGCGTGAAAGCCACAATCACATAGAAGAGTACAAGTAAAGGAAATTAGAAAATGTCCTTAGGCACACACAAGAATAGAAGTAAAGGACATTGGAAAGTGTCCTAAGGCACATACAGGAGACAAAATAAGGAATAAGAAATGTAATCACATCTATCTATGTAAAGTAAGAAAGTAAGGTGTGTAATATACTATAAATACAATCACATCTAACTATTCAAAGTAAGAAGTGAAAGTATACAAAACATGGAGTACATAAATAATGTACATCATCATGATAACTGGAGTATGTAGTGTAGGAATGTCATAACCTAGATGTTGTAGTCATGTAGAAGATGCCCCTAGTAGGTAAATATATCGATGTATGTCTCGAATATAGAATTAGGATGCCCCTTCAATGGGTAGAATGAAGAAATCATGGATATGAATGTCACTGTACACACACAAATAAGATCAATTAAAGCATGGTAATGTAGATAAATCAACAAACAATAACATAGAATAGTATAATGTAAGTCTTATCATGGTTATAAAAATGTAAAGCATGGAGAATGCATACAAAATGTATTTTAATTTTTGAATTCTTTGAATGTTTTTGGTATATTCTATGTATAATAAATTATGAGGAGAGTATGTATAAGAAAAATTGAGAAACTATGTACAAGTGAGCAAAAATAAACCATGTACGAGTAATTTGAAAGAAAGTTATATACAAGTAATTTTGAAAAATGATGTATAATAATTTGTGTGAAATGAAATGATAGACATGGAATCTACGTAGATGTATAATATTCATTAGGTTTTTTATTTTATTTCCTTCAAGTGAGGCTAGATAATACACTTTAGGGCTAAGATTTTCGGTAATAATGCATGGACCTAGCCAATTTGGTTTGAATTTTCCTTTGATTTCTTATTTGGCATTGACATTATGAATATTTTATTTTGAGAACAAGATCATTAACTTTGAATTTCCTACTATGAGCTCGTTTGTTGTAGGATAATTGTATACATTGTTATGAGATGTTTTGCTATTTGAATGTGTGTATGGTCTAACTACTCATGCTAGTGTAGACATTTTTCATGATATTGGTCATCAGTGAGAATACCTTTAAGGGAGACATGAAAGAGATATGATTTATAATTCCAATGGTAAAACTACTTTTGTGCCATAAATGAGTGAATAAGGAGGGGATCCTATGGGCATGTAGATACTTATGAGATCATCCCATAATACAAATACTTGTTGATTATTCCAATCATCTCCAAATTTGGTCATTATTTTGCTCAAAATGTCATTGATGGTTTTATTGGTAGCCTCTACTTGACCATTTCCTTGTGGGTAATATGGAGTGGAGAATGTGTGTTTAATCTTATATTTAGTGCAAAATTTCTTGACAATTTTGTTCTTAAATGATGTTTCATTATCAAAAATGATGGTTATAGGTAGGCCAAAGTGTGAAATAATATGAGTCATGAGGAAGATACAAATGTCCTCCCCTATGGTATATTGGAGTGGAATGGCTTCCACCCACTTGGTAAAATATTTTGTTGTTTTGATGATGAACTTATTCTTGTTGGTAGATTCAAGATTATTTTTTCCAATAAGATAAAATCCCCATAACATAAATGGCCATAGAGAGACAATAAATTGCAATTGTTGTGATGGTGTATGTTATAGGTTATTGTGTCATTGACATTTATCACATACCTTTGTGTAGTATTAATATTCATTTTCCATGGTGAGCTAGTAGCACCTTTATTGAAGCAATTTTTGTGACATGGCCTTTTAATTGAATTAACCACCACACTCATTATCATGTATCTGTGTAATATTAATTTTGGCTTCTTTTGAGGTTAAGCATCGAAGTAACTGTATGTCAAAGGATCACTTAAAAAGGTCTCTACCAATGATTACATAATGGAGTGAATTTTTGTAACTTACATTTATACTTTCATGAAAAAGTGTTTGGTGTAATATATATATATATATATATATATATATTTTAAATTTATAGATATTTTAAATTTATAGATATTAGATAAAAATTTTAGAGTTGCAAAACTACATGTAGTAGCTAAGATGGATAGCACAATCAAATCTGCATTAGATATTGATGGTGATTGTAATCATTTAATTATGAAAATAACTTGATCATCATTGATGTCAATAGGAATCAAGGATACAACACTTGACATTGCATCTATATGTTGGTTGTATTTTCTTGGTATACTTTATACATGAAATTAATCGAACTATGATGATAAGCATTGTACCATGTTTCGGTATGGGATAAGATGTTATTCTTTTGCCTTATAGACATCATTGACATGATTAACTATAATTTGGGAATCAGTGAAGAATTAAATAGACCTAATTAAAAAGGAATTGGTTGAAAATATACCTAAGATAAGTGCTTCATATTCTATAGTTTTTTTGGTGCATGAGAAGCTTAATCGATATGCAATAGGAACTATGTGACTAGAAGGGTTGATGAATACAATGCTTACCCCTGCGTCAGATGTTCATCGAGAACCATCAAAGAACATGGTCCAAGTTTCAAAATGAGTAGAATAAGTAGTAAAATCATCTCTAAATGTGTCATTAATAGGATTGGTGTCTAAAAGTGGTGCAACTACCAAATGGTCTACAATGATTTAGTCCTTTATTGATTTATAGATAACTATATTTAAGTCAAACTATGTTAATAAAATGACCCATTTTATGATGTGACCAGAGAAATGTGATTTACCATTAGAAACTTTAAGGGATCTTATTTTGTGATAACTTGAGTCTCATTATTGACCATGTAATGTCAAGGTTTTTGTGTGGCAAAAATTAATGCTAGACATAATTTTTCTATCATAGATCAATGTTTTTCATAATCAACTAATTCACAACTAATGTAATAAACTAATTGCTCAGTATGTTGATCATCATGTTGTACTAAGAGTTCTCCTAATGCATGATTTATTACTGAGATATATAGTAGAAAAGTTTTGGCAGGTATAAATGGTATTAAAATAGGTAGATGATGAAGATATTTCTTGATTATATCAAATATTTCTTGATAGGATTGGTCCTAGATAAACTTTATATCTTTCTTTAATAATCAAGTGAATGATCAAGTTTTATCAGCAAGTTGAGGTACAAAATGATAGATTGATTAGAACTTGCCTTGTAAGGATTGGAGTTGATTTAATTTTTTGGGAGGTGGCATATCAATAATTGTTTTGACTTTTTTAGGGTTAACCTCTATGCCATGCTAAGAAATAATGAAACCTAAGAGTTTCCCTAATGTAACTCCAAACACACATTTCTTTGGGTTTATTTGAACATTGTATTACCTAAGTTTTTGAAAGATCTTTCATAAATCAATAGAATGATATTGTCATTATTTAGATTTAGCTAATATATCATTGAAATAATCCTTTATAGTATGGTGAATCAAGTCATGGAAAATATGCATCATGATATGCTGATATGTGGCTCTGGCATTTTTTAACCCAAAAGGCATGACAATGTAACAAAATGTGCCCCAAGGTGTTGTAAAATATGTTTTATCTTGATCTTCTTTGATGATTTTGATTTATTTGTATCTTACAAAGCCATCCATAAATGATGACATTTCATACCTCCCTATGGAATCTATGATCATGCCAATTTTAGGTAAAGAAAAATCATCTTTTGGGCATGCTTTATTTAAATATTTAAAATCATAATGACATCAAAAAAATTTATTGGCGTTGACATCAAGGACTATATTGGAAACCCATTCAAGGTGTGATACTAGTCAAATGAATCCAACATCTAAGAGGTTTTGGATATCATATTTGACTAAGAGAGCTACCTTAGGATGTATTTTGTGAATTTTTTATTTAACTAGTTTAGCATATAGGTATAAGGGAATTTGATGAACTGCTATAGATATATCGATTCTAGGGATATTTGAGTAAGACCAGGTAAAGAGTTATAAAAAAATTGTTAATGTTTGATGAATATTTGTATATTATTTATTTTATAGGGCAATGGCTAATAAGACAATGTGTGGATCCTAATTGGTTCCAAAATTAAAATTAAATGTTTCCTCATTAAGCAATGTGGAATGATCTAGTGTGTATGGGGTTGTAGGAATAATTTAATCTGAATCAAAAGGTATGTCTTGGGGAGAATCTAGCTTTTATCTGAAGTATGCATGGGTAATTGTGTGATGAGGAAATCTATTTTTATCATATCAAGATTGGAGGTCCTCATATGCTCCAAAAAATTGTAATAGGGATTCATCGTTAGATAATTCATCTAATGTGTACATATCTAGTGAAACTATATCATCATTAAGATCAAGATAGATCAATGATAATGTTGAATTATGATTATCAGTGTAATGGGTGGACAAAACTTTATATGATATAAAGTAGTAGAAGAAGGTTTATTATGAATAAGGCTAAGCTAATATCCTAGCCCTTGGTTTCCATGTTGTGTAGATGCCTTGATAGGATTGGTGATTCCTTGTTCATGCTTTCCAAGATTTTTTCCATGATATCCCATTTTATTAAGACATTTAAGTGTAAAAGGGGAAGTAAACTGGTGATTTATTGTTAGTGTTATCATAGAATTTGGAATTGTCTAATGTGTTGCATGGTCTAAGAATGCACTATGAGTAGTGGGTTGTGTAGGTATATTACCAAGATTAAAGTGCAAAATATAATTCTATGGAGATTCAACAACCTAGTAGTATTTAAAATGTTTATTGTCTATTGGGCATGTGTATATGTAGCATTTGTGACTAAATTTTAGATGACCATGAAGTTTATAAGGGACTACATGCATATCATGAATCCAAGGATGACCAAGTAATAAATTATAATTAAGGTCATTTGGCATGACTTTGTAAGTAGTTGGCATTATTTTAGGTCCCAAAGTAAGATTTAGTGTTATTTGACCCATGAATTTCTATGGAATGTTATCAAAACCTTTCATGTTTATGTCAAAATGGTCTAGATCATGAGGTTGTATATTAAGACATTTAAGAAAAGAAATGTTGCAAATGTTGAGTCCTAAACCCTTATCAACTAACACTCTTTTTACCCCTACTATTAATTCTTAATTCAATATATAGAGGTAGATGTTGTTCAATGATGTGGCACAGGGGTGAATCCTCTTTCTCTAAGGAAATATGCTCTTCAATTCATTGCATTGTGTTGTGGATAGAGGAAACATAAGCTAGTTCAATGGAAATAGGAATTATAGTATTACGAAGGGCTACATACAACACATATTTATAAACATCTAATTATTGAATGAGATCAAAAATTGAAACTATATTGGAAGGGGTGCTAACCTTATTAATAAAGTTATACCCATAGATGTAATCAACATGCCTATCTTCACAAACTTGGGTGATAGCATGTACCACATGATCTACTATAGGCATATAATAGGTAGTAGGTATGGGATAAGATCTATATGTACGATGTTTAAAGGGATTAATGATTAATATAACTTCTAGTGTTTTCTTGTTTCTAGTAATGATAGTGGAATACTAAAGAGTAGTCAATGAGTTATATGCATATAGGTAGAAATCATGAATGTGAAATGAAATACATGAAATTGGAGTTATAAGTTGTATACCAATATGTTTATAATTATATTTCCATATGAGATATAGTAAGAAAGGGAGAGAGAGTATGAATTTGTTTATTAATGCATAAATAAATTTGACCTGTGATATGATATTTCTAATATATTTATCAAGATAAAATTTTAAAAAATTCCATATAGAGATGCACAACAAGGGGTAGAGATCATGAATTTGTTCATTAATGCATAAATAACCTTGACATGTGATATGATATTTATAATATGTTTAGTAAGATAAACTTGAGAAAATTTCCATATGAGAGATACAAACCAACTAATGAAATCTTGTATTAAAGTCTAGTAAACATTGCTTTGAAGGAGAGGGATACTATTATGTTTGACAATAACATTCTTTATATCATCACATATTATGAAAAGTAAGAATGAAATGCAAAGAATGAAGCTTTGTACTAACATATGGTAAAATCCATCATTCATGTGCATGATAGGACCAAGTATGGTCTCCTTATTATTTGTAAGAAATGCAAGAAATATGTGTAAATAAGCAAGATCTAGTTTTGCTATGATGTGAAATCTAATTTTAGATGTAAGGTGATAACTCAACCAAACAAAAAGACCTAGTATATCCAACTAGGGTTTGGAAAAATGATATATATATATATATATGAATATATATATATATATATATATATATATATATATATATATATATATATATATATATATAGGTTACTAAGTTTTTTTAATATTTAATGTGAATTTTTGATTTAAATATGCACGTAAAAAAAATTAGAAATTTATTGGAAATTTTTTTATTTAAAGGGACCTAGTAGATGAAACTAGGGTTGGAGGAAAATATTTATTTTTAAATTATTATGGAATTTTAAAAATTAAAGTGAATTTATAATTTAAATATGTTGGTAAAATTTTATACAAAAAATTGGAAAAATCAGTAAGTAATTTACCCTAGGGTTTCTAGGCTTTTTGTGTGCAAATGAAGTTGGGTTTACTAAATGATTTAATAGTTTTTGAAATATTAGAGTATTATTATTAATTTAGTTAATGGTTTGGAATAGTAAAACTAGTAGATAACATTGGAATATTTAAGATATTGATTTGTATAATTTAATTCTATTTTAAACCTTTCTAAAAATAGTAATAAGTGAGGGGAAATATAACTTAGCTTAAACTGGATTGAGATGGTTGAGACATGGTCTAGAATTTGTTGTGCAGGATTGGGATAGTGTCAAAAATCAAGATATAGATTTAATTTTTTGAATGGATAGGAGAACCAAAATATGACACTTTGGGTTCCAACTCTATAGTTATCTTCTATAATTGTTATCTTAGAGGCCTGATCTTTCTGGATTTTGTCTGCTACCTTTGTGTAAGCCTACCTATGAAATTTAAAATGTTGGATGTCTGTAGAACTCCTTTTAGAGATGATTTATTATTTGAACCCTATATTCTATTATGCTTTTAAAAAATTTAAGAAAGAGGGAGGGTTAATGTGTGTAAGATGCACTAAATGTGTATCCATACCCCTTGTCTGAGCATGTTGCCTACATATCAATACTCCAAAGAAGGATCAATCTATATGCAGATCTCACACTTTAGGTGATTTATGAAATACTTTTTATGAAGATGAAAAATTCTAAAATTAGGTGTGATTAATTTGGATATGGACTGGTGTAAGGGTTTGATTAAGCTTGTGTTTATATTAGATGGCTATTTTTAGAGAATAGGGAAATATGTCTAAGTATTTTTTCTTGTTTTTTTATTTGCTTTGTGATATTTTCCAAACCCTTCTAAATAAACATTGAATGGGATTTTATAGAGATATATTGGTCATGCGTTGAATGTATTCACATTAGGTTGACAAGAAGAAGGATATGAACCACAATGAAGTGACCATTGGAGCTAAAAATGTAATTATATAGGAGCACAAAAAATGGACACCCTAAGGTATGATTTTATAGTTTAAGTTGGGTGGTATTATCTTATCAGTATGAGACTTTGGGGGTAGAATTATCATAGGATATGTAATCTAGCTGAGCTGGAAACATGGCTTGAAAAGCTATGGATGACTAGGAATAAGTAAAAACATGTCTAGAAGGGTCATGAGAGCATGTAAGAGGGACCTATTGGCTGGGTATCATAATCTACACTCAATCTACCAATTTAAACATTTTAAATGACTACATATACCATATTTAACCAATCAAGTATTTGGTTCCATATGATACATAATTGGGATTAGTTGAGGATTACCCAAGAAATTAGGTCAACATAATTTTAATTAGGGCCCTAATTGAGTGTTTGGTTAAATATAATATGAAATCAAGGTGAATTGATCCCTCTAGAAGGATTTACATCCATCTAATAATATTTGGGATTCTAATTATGCACTAAATTCAACTAAAATAATATTTGGTTCAAAATGATCTATGAAATTTAGTCCAAACAAGCCTTATGTAATAAATTTCATCGTTATACTATCAATAGGGGGCTCTATTGGCCCAAAATAGATAACATATTTAATCAACCAAGTATTTAGTTTACTTGAATATTCAATTATGGCTAACCAAGGCTCATGCAAGTAACTGAATACATCTAATGTCAATTACAACTTTGTTGGCCTTGATTTTAAACTATATCTAACTAATCACGCATTTGGATTTATATTATATATAATTGGGGATAACTGAGCCCCATGAAAGTAATTTTGTCCATATAATTTTAAATTTGGGCTTCATTATCCCCGATTACACACCATATTGAACCGATTGGGTGTTTAGGTTCAATATGATATGCAATTAGGGCCACTAAATCCCCAAGCGAGGAATTACATCCACCTTATGTCATTTGGGGCTCTAATTACACCATGTTAAATTAATTTATATTTTTTCAATAATATACACAATTTAGGATAACCAAGTCTTATATAATTAATTGATTCCACCTAGAATATCAATCGAGAGATTTTTCACCCCATGTAATAAATTGTGTGCATCTACTGTCCATTGTGAATATTTTTCCCTATGTGAACATCATATTTAACCAATTGATTATTTTCTGAAGTATAATATATAATTAAGAGTAATTGGTCCATGTGTAATGAATTTCTTCAATATAATGTCAATTAGGGCCTTGATAGCACACCATATTAGATGAATTGAATATTTACTTCAATCTAATATACAATTGGGGTTAAATGATCCTTGAGAAAGGAATTATGTCCATATGATATCAATTGGGTCTCTAATTTTACACCATATTATAAAAAACCAAGTATTTAGTTTAGTTTGATACATAATTAGGGCTAACCAAGCTCCATCCAAGGAAATATGTCCATCTAATGCCAATTTGGGATCTATTGGCCCGTTTGCACACCATATTAGAATCAAAGGAACAATAAACTGATTCATAGGTTAATACATATCAAATTATCATTTAATGCTATCAATTCTTGACAAGAACATTGGTCCTAAATAATAATATTAATATGAAACCAATATTTGATCTTAAGACTACTAGGCCTAATTTTTCTTATTCATGTTTTAAGATGTTGAGAATATGTAATACGATCACATTATTAACATGATTGTGTTATTAAATACCTTGATAACATTAATAACCCAATTAATAATGCGATTGCATTATTAATGCAATTACATTATAAACATGATTGCATCATTTGAATTTGAATTCAATTCATATGCGTTTTGGATTGAGAATGGCTTGCATTCTTGAGCCAAAGGCTTAGACTATCAATGTACATCCAAGTTTTGATAAGTATGAAAATAAACAACAAATTTCCACTTTGATTGCTGAATACACTAAGAATTTCAATGTGAAAATTCAAAAACTTGATACCATCATGATGAGCATGATGTCTTCTTTCCAAAAATATTTTTTTAATATTTTTTGGACTAATTTAACATTTAAAACTATATTTATTTCTAACTATACCTTTTTTAGGCCACTACATGCCACAAACATACCTACCTATACATGTTCATATAATTTGTCTTTCATTGATTCAAGCGAAAAAAAATTATATGGTGATGTAGTAGGCCTAATTTTACACATTAAAAAAAAAATGATTTTCATTTTATGTTGAGGTATTTATGCGTGTCATATAGATGGCATCCATTTATTTTTTAGTTTTTAGGATCTATTTACTTGAAAAAATCATAAAAAAAGTATTCATTTAAAAAATAAAAACAAATATAGGTGACATCCTAGAATATTTTATCTAAATTTTCCCCAAAGGGTTTTAGATAATATTAAACATTGCACAAAAAATGATGTGCATCACATCCATCTATCTACCATGTTTTCTAAAAAAAATAGCAGTCCATATTAAAATTTTAAATTTTTGACCTAGTTATACTTAACCAATTTTTTTTAAAATAGTGTTTTAGAAACTCGACTTGAAATTCTACATTTCATAGTTTTACACGATCTTCAAATTTGGAGTGTAGATATCTCAAATTATCTACAAAATTTCAAATTTATGAAATTTTAGAAAAATCATGTCCATGAGTAGGCCACTTTTTGTCCCCCAACTTTTTTGCACTTACCCTAAACAGGTTAAGTCAAAGGGCAATAGGTAAAAACAAAGAGATAAGTGTCATTTACAAGGTAAAGGAAATGTATCTAAAATATTTTCATCAAAGAAAAATGAATATGAAAAAAAAAATCAGAAGATACCAAACAGAGAGGTTTACATCTCAATCACGATTTCATTAGGTAATTCTCAGCTTTGTGGGAAAGTGTAGGCTTGGCATATGTCTATTGACTACAAAAATGGATTAAATGACTATCTATAAATTCTATTATTTGTTATTCCCTCCATTATTTCATTCCTAATTATTTATAGGGAAAGAAGTGACCAGATCTTTAGCTAGAAAGTCATCCACAAACTTCTAGTTGGGAAAATGCTGAGTTAGAAATATGTAACAATAGTTGCATAAAAATACAAGAGTTTGTTTTATAGTCAAAATAAATATTATCCCTCAATACCAATTGAAAAAAAATCTATTCAAGCAAATAAAAGTTTGCTATTAAACTTAATCATGACATGGATAACCACTTACATGAACGACCACTTTACAAAGCATGAGAGTCTCTAGGCATGTTCAAAGGCATCTTCTCGATGGCGCATCTTAGAATAATATTCAGGGTGAGAAATTTTTATAAGTAAAGAGGGATTTTACTCCTTAGAGAGGTTGTTGGCTCTTTTTTTGGTTTATGCTCTTCAACTATTAGAAATATATTGTGTGTTTTTGTCTCACTTGCTAAGGTGATTGTAGCTATATAGTCATTAGCAAAATTTTAGAGCATTTTACGTATGTATCCCATATTTCACACAAAATCCACCATGATTTTCACCATTGTTATGAATTATAAACATTATGTATAGTGATCTTTTTTCAAGTTAATGAAAATATTTGTGATTTTTACTTTATCTTGTCAATTAAGTGTAATGGTACATTCTTCATACATTATTGATTGGGTATTTAATTTTATGTCTATTAGTGGTAGTCATTATGGGCATGAATCTAGGTTATAAATTCATTTCTACATTATAATTTTTGAATTTCATGTTGATAGTATTTTAAGGACACCATGGACTTATGGAGTTGATAGAAGAAAGTGATTCAAGCTTTATCTGTAGTGTATGCTTTGGGATTTTGAGTGTCATTTTAATTCTTGAATTGGATTGTCATCAATGAATGAAAATCATTCATGATAGTTTATTTATCTTTTTTAGTTAGTCTTATACATCTTGAAATGAATGATAGCACATTTATTGAAGGAGTTATCGATGATTAAAACACACTACCACCCTTTTATATATACCTAACTCATCCTACCTATCCTACCCCTATAAATATTGTATGTTTTTGAAAAGGTTGAGTGCTGTTTACATACAGATGCATGAATATTGTAGATCTCAGATGTTTTTTTATTTGGTCTTTGAAAACTAACATTTAATCTTCCATTTGGGCCCTAGTTGTCAACCATTTATATATAAATAAATATTGAAATCACCCTCCCATCTATAGTTAATAGTTTGTGTCTGATTTAAAAGCATCTACCCAGTCTGTGTGACAACTCTTATTTAGTGGACTAAGTATGTTTGGCTATGCCATGGTTAGACTTATTTGTGCTAATAATCCCTTGGAGATTGAACTATAGTATTCCTCTTAATGATCAAGCTATCCCTTAGGTCTTATCACATTGGTTTAGGTAGACTTAAAAGTAGCAAGGAATTAACCATACCCTCTATTAGTTTCTTCAATTCATTATCTATGTTTAGTCCATCTAGATGCTAAACCCCTCCTTAGCTATAATGACATAATTTGGGTTTATCATCTATGTTTTCCATCTTCTTAAGTGTGCAAGGCTAAATCCTAAAGGTGTACAACTAGGAACCAACATAGTGAATGGTCAAAGCTAATTTAGAAAGAAAAAACTTAAACACATTCAATGGACAAAAAGTTTTACTTGCAAGAAATACAACTTATATTCATTATTATAGAATAGGGAAATCTATTACAGTGTGATATAACTCATGTTTGATAGATTAGATACACGTAACATGCTATTTGTGTTATGATTGTGTGGAACATCGACCTTTTGGATGGATGTGTATATTACATATTTATAAAATTAGAATACAAGAATGGTTGAAACTATTTTCAATTACTAACAAGAAGACTATGTCAATTCATCTTCAAGTCTAGATGATGGTTAATTAAACACTTAGATCACATGGCCAAGACAAGTCGACACATGGATGTGTTGTGTCATCTAATAAGTTGGAAAGGCATGCGAAATAATGAGCTATGGTGTGAGACTTGTTGAGTTATGTTTCTAATGTTAGTGTTGAGTCATTGATGTTGTTATTGATTTCATATTTAAATATGGGTGTAATGGTCAAGATTTGAAGCCAAGATTGGTGGAGTGGTATAGAAGTCTAATGATATGATAAGAGAAAATTTGAAGGAAGCCTTTCATTTATATTTTGAGAGATAATTTTAATATAACCTATAAATTCTTATAATGTTGATGTCATGTCAAAGTTAATATCATAATGTAAGGTAAGCTACTATTTAGTTCTAGGTGTCTTGAGAAGACTACTTTAGTCCTATGAAAAGGTCTATGCATAGAGCATAGTTAATATTGGTGAATTGTATCAATACATGAATGAGAATGTGTTTAAAGTTGTGTAAATATGTTAAAGAGGCAATGAATCCTTTAGAATATTTCAAGGTTAGTTTTGACGCTTAGTCATTTGATTGAGAGACCTAACGATAGCGCATAGGCGTAGTAACGTGATGAGATGAGCAGTGTGAGACTTGTGTAAATAAGGTTGGTAGTGTGTGAGCATGATATATGTTTACATGACATGATTATGAGGTTTTAATAATATTACAAGTGGTTAAAAAGTTTTTTCAAGGCCTATGATTGGATGTTCAAGACCTAGTGTGTAAAGATACCTAGTGTGACATAATGAGGGGTCAAGTTATATTCCCAAGGTGAAAAATATCATAATAAAATTTTAATATGTTTGATATTTTTCCTTAAGTGTGTTTACCAATTTTTAGTTCATATCCTAAAGGATAAATTATGAAATCAGTGTTGAAGTCCTCTATGTGTACAAATTGAGGTATTGCAAACCCAAGAATTTTTTTTGTTATTATCAATGGCATGTGAAATATTTTCATGAGATCATAATAAGTTAATTGAATTTTTGGAATGTTAGTATCTTGAATTTCCTATCATTATTTTTGTATTTTATGGATAATCCTTTATGAATGGTTGTTAAGAAGGGAAACTAGTTAAAACCCTCCTAAACCCTACATAATGACCCAATAGGAAAAATCTTGCCAATTATGGCTCAGAATGGTTTTTTTGACCTATTTTGATGATTTAAACATATAAATTCCTCTAAAATATTTTTATAGGTGGTTTTGGTTTGTCAAAAGAGTGATTAGAAGCTACAAAAAATCCCTTATTTCTAAGAATTTTGATACAACAGGCACGGTTGACTAGGTCAAAGCATGAAAATTACTAGAGGATGATCTGTGATACTTATATATTTTCTATATTAAAGTGTATAGGAATTTATTATACTTATATATTCTAAATTTATCCTGAAATTTGACATATCGACAAATAGGCCTAATGAGGAAGATAGTGACAAAAGTAGGAAAAATTGAGAATGAGATTAGGGATTGGTACTTAGGATTAGGGATGGATCCAAATTCATGGGGTAATTTTTAAATATTTAATTCACATTTAAAACTTTAATATAATAATTTATGACACACATAAACAAGTAAAACATTTTTCTCAATGTGACCTGTCTAACACAATGAGGTCTATGTAGAATAAAGAAATGAGATTGGTTTTTAAGACCAATATTGATATTTGAAATTGTAATATATATGTTATAAGTATGATTATATATCATTAAAACCCACTTTAATTTCATAAAATTATTCACACAAGTGTTTTAACATTTGATTTTCATGACTGGATTTTTGGAGCTACATGTAGTTTTTTGTGTATGAGTGAGAATGTTGTTCATGAGACCTTTTACATAGAGTTAAATAATCCAATGAACATGAAGTTGTTATAAAATTATCATAGGTTAATTTTAACACATTTTTATTCATTATAAACTCTTATAAATGTGTAAAAATTTAAAGGCTTTTGACTAGGTTCTTAAGGCCTATGTGCGGTTCTAAGTGAGCATATGAAATTGATCAGTTTGAGGTATTTTGCCCTATTTGGTGAAACATAATGAATATTATGTTGAAATTTAGGTCATTTATATTATATAAATGTAATTTTTGTTTTTTTTATGTGTCAAATTTTATTATATGCATCATTTTTTCAAGATAAACTTTTTGGTTGCGAGAAGGCCTAATTATGAGTAGACCTAATTGAGTGGTTTAAGGAGTGAAATGAGATAAATTATGTTGGGGATATAATATTATAATATAATGGGTATAATTTAGTAATTTTTCAAGTTTTTTATCTCTTTTTTTAGGCTCAAAGTATTCCAAGGAGACCTAAGTGAAACTTGTGCTTTGAGAAAGCCTAATTGCATTAGACCTCTATTAGGCCTAATGGTGGTTTTAGCACTTAAGGGTAATGACTGAGATATGTAGTGGGTATTTAAATTTTAAAAATTGTTTTTTAATATATTAAAATGGTGATTAAATTATTAATATTTTATTTTCAAACCAAGATCGATGAGATCAAGAGTTAAGAATAGAGAGAAGGCCTAATAGGCCTAATTTGACTAGTTACAATATTAAGGAAATGAGAAAATAATATAGAGTATTTGAAAACTATGTAAAAGGATTTAATATCATAAAATAGGAATGATATACATATCATTAATATCTAACTATGTTTCTAAAATTTATGAGAAAGGTCATATGACCTAATTCTACCACGGAAAGGGCCAGTTGAGTCAGAAGGGCTAATAGGTTGTTTGAGAGAGATAAAAGAGTGAGAAGACCAAAATAAGGAGTTAATATTAAATTAAGTGAATAAAATTTGTCCAAGGGTGATCAAATATTCAAGGTAGTTGATTTAGTGCTGATTTACCTAGGGGTTTAGTGCCTCCATGCAAGTCGGTACTTGCTAAAGGATTAGTTGAGTTGGTGCTTCACTAGTGAGGGTTTGGTGTTCCTTAAGGGGTTGGTACCTAAATAAAAATTTAATTAATTAATTATATTATTATAAAATAATATGTGTATCATTGTTTTTTATTCCATAAGAGGGTTTCACACATATATCCTATGTTTTATGTTGTTTACATTCATTGATGTTTGTGTATGTATTAGTTAATATATGTATATGAATACTTCATGGATTTTAAGTGAAATTGAAGGATTGTTTTAAGACAAATGATTCAAAACCCATGGTGCCCCTCCGCCCCCCCCCCCCCCACCCTCAATATATATAATTCTAACATTTTGTATCAGAATAGGTCCTTTGAAGGAGGAATAATAGCCTAAAAGAGATCATACGCAAATGAAGATGGCTAGTCAAGCATAAGGTGGTTTTCTACAAGAAAGGATTCATTTTTTAATGGATCCATTTATAATATTTGGAGTGTCAATATGTAGACATATTTTATTTAATAAATTCATGATGTTTTTCATATAGTCTTGGATGGATATACTGCACCCCCTATTCCTCATATAGATGCAACAGACAAGAAGGCTAGTGATAATAATTCAAAAGCAATGAATGGTATTATGTGTGGCCTATCAGAGGTAAAACTTGTGAAGGTGATGTATTGTATGTATACTAAATAAATGTGGGATAAGTTTAATCCTATCCATGAGAGAGACTTCAAGGTAAATTTGGCTAAGTTCTAAACCCACAGAAGATAGTTTAAAAGCCTAAAGATGAATGAAGATGAGACCATTGTAGCGTACTTGTTGAGGGTTTATTTAAAGTGATCAACATCATAATAGTCATAGGTGAATAATTAAAAGGATATAATATTATTCAAAAGGTTTTAAGATCTATAACTCTAAAATTTTATTCTAAATTATCTATGGTTAAAGAAATGTAATATCTAGACAAGCTAGAGATAGATGGATTTCATGGCACCCTAATAGCCTATGAGATGAGGACAAGTGATGGAAGACCTAAAAATAATGAAGCTACATTCAAGATAAAAAATAATTCAAAAGAGAAGAAGACACAAGGTCAAAAAGTGATAGATAATGATGAATTTGATATTGATGATGATGAGTTGATAGCTATGTTTTCAAGAAAGTTTAAGATATTCTTAGGTAAATACAAGGGCAAGCTACCCTTTAAATACTTCAATTATGGAGAGATTGGACACTTTGGCAATAAGTTCCCTCATAATAATAAGGAAAAGGATGATGAAGTTCATGATTATCATAAAAATTCCTATAGGTATGATAATAATAAGAAAATCTTTAGAAGGTATGAGGAGGAGACGAAAATTTTCAAGAACAAAACAAGCTTTTAAACCAAGAAATATTGTAGATCATCTGATAAGAGTGAGAGAAGTGATTCTGAGTGATCATGAAGGTGATGGTCTTGATGTAAACTAATTACTCTTCATGGTTGAGGAAATAAGTTGTTCAAATCAAGAAGAGTCCATATGGATTGGAGGTGTTGTTGGTGATTTTGATGAAAAATAAGATGAGGTAGACTTTGAGGTTGAGTTGATGTTTACTCTAGAAGAACTAAAAATGGTGAAGAATAAGAATAGGGTGATGATGTATCTTATAAAATAATATGAGGAGAAAATAAAATTATTTGAAGATAGACCAAGCAATAACACAAAGGAACAAGAGGAAATAGACAAATAAGTGGAAACTCAACTTGAGATTGTGGCTGCAAGCCTAAAGGCCAAAGAAAAAGAATGTGCAAGGTATGTAATTGAAGTGGATTTATTAAGAGATGAATTGAATTAGGCATCAAGTAATGTTAAATATTTTTTGAGGTTCGAAAATAGTATAAATGATCTAGATAACATTATTAGTAGTTAAAATACTACTAATGGCAAAATAAGCGTTAGTTTCAATGGTGGCCAAAACAAGAAGACTAATGTAATTGATAAGGTCAATGGTCAATCAAAGAATGAGGGTGATGGAATAATGAAGGCTAATCCTACTAAGCAATCTAATAATATAAGGTATGCAAACCCTTTCAATGGTTATTGTTATTCATGTAACCAATATTTTTTATAGAGCAAGGCATTGTAGAAGGCCTTATAAGAATGAATATGCATGAGAATATGAGTCAAGTCATCAATTAAGAGGTATGGGTCATGGTGTGTTTCCATCAAAATAAATAGTGTGTTTTAATTTTCAAAAGTTTGTTCATATTAGAAAGTACTATAATCATGGATTCTAAAATCAAAACAAGAAAGTTGATACTCCTAGAATGCAAGAAAGAAGACAAGACAATGAGTGGAAACCCAAGGTAACTAAGATTGATGACTAGTGTATAAATCTAGGAGGACTATTTACCATGGTGGAGCATAGTCCAGATGTGAAAGAATGCCAAGAATTATCTCTATCATCTCATATTGTGGATCAAGAAGTCAAGACCAATAGACCAAGTTAGAATGTTGTTCAAATAGAGATTGAAAAAGTCAGTAAAAAAGTGCTATTCAAGCCTGAGAGGATCGTGAAGGAAATTTAGTCTAGTAAGTACATGGAGATCTAGTAATCTCCTAATTTTATGTTGTTTTAGTAGTCAAGAGAGTAGAGGTGACTCCATTAGGCTTCATGGAGGTACTCAGCTAGTGAGAAAAACCATGAAAGATGCTTGTTATCAGGAGGATTTTTTTGTGTCTATTCTTTACTGGCATTCAGATCCAAGTTTCAGTCAAGAGTATACTATAGGTGTGATCATAAGAGATAGGTTACAAAACATTTTGTATGATGAATTGGTCAAACCAAGTCACAGTCTAGATAATGTATGAAAATCTCATGGAGGTAAGGGAATCCAATCATGCCTCAAGAGTAGGTATGTAAGCCTAATATTGTTAAGATTGTTTTGAAAGAAAAGGTGTGTTTCTTCAGTTCTAAAGATCAAATAATTTCTAGGAAGATTACCCTTTGTGATTGATGTCAAAGGGGGAGAAAGTTCCAATTTGAGAGAAAGGTTAGTTTGAAGTAGATACAACCTAAATATTTGTGAGTGATTATCTCTACGAAAATGATTGCCATCAATAAAAAAGGGGGATATTGTTGAGGTATGTTTCTATTATTGATGTTGAGGCATTGATGTTGTCATTGATGTCAAAGTCAAAGACGGGTGTCAAGGTCAAGGGTTGAGGCCATGCTTGGTGGAATGGTATGAAAGTCTTATGATATGACAAGATAAAATTTTAAGGAAACCTAGAAATTATTCTTAGGATGATGGCACGTCAAATTAAAGATCATGATGTGAGGTAAGCTATTGTTTAGTACTAGCTATCTTGAAAAGCCTAGTTTAGTCTTGTGATAAGGTGCATGCATAGAGAATAGTTAATCTTGGTGAATTTTTCCATTACAGGGGTGAAAGAGTATATAAAGTTGTCTACATATTTGAAAGAGGCAAATAATCCTTTAAAATATTCCAAGGTTAATTTTGATGCTTAGTCCTTGCATTGAGAGACCTAGTGAGAAGGCAAAGGCCCAGTAGCATGATGGGATTAGCAGTATGATACTAATGTAAATAAGGTTGTAAATCTGTGACTATTGTACTAGGTTTTATGATTTTAGGATGAGGTTTTGAGAATAATAAAAGTGGTTTCAAGGTGTGGTAAAGTCTAAGTATGATTGGTAGTTCAATAACTAGTGTGCAAAGAGACCTAGTATGACCTAATGAGGGGTCAAGTTCTATTCCTAAGATACCAAACCTCATTAAAAAAATTTCATAAGTGTGATAGGTTATGATACATTTTTTGACAAAATTTTAAGTCATATATTGAATAATAAATCATGAAAATTGGTGTTGAGGTCCTTTGTGTGCATAAAATGGGGTGTTACAAACCGGAGAAGGTTTTTCATATGCTCATTGGCACATGCAAACATTTCATGAGATTATGATTAGTTCATGAATATTTGGGAATGTTACTATATTGAATTTCATGGCATTACTTTTGTATTTGAGTGGAAATCATTTATAAGTGATTGTTAAGAAGGGAAACCAATCAAAACCCTCCTAAAACCCTCATAATGACTTGATAGGAAAAATATCTTTGGTTATGGATAAAAATGGTTTTATTAATCTAGTATGATGTTTATAACATATAAATTACTCTTCTAAGTTACCCCAAGTGGTTTTATTTTGTCATAAGAGTGACTAGATGCTACTAGAAACCCCTTGTTTCTAAGAATTTTAATATATAATATAGGGTTAACCAGGTCAAAGCATGAAAATTATTGGAGTATGATGTTTTAAACTTTTATTTTGTGCCTATAAAATTTTATGAGTAGGTTTTAGACCTTAAATAGGCTAAACCAGTCATGAAAATTGACCTATCATCAAATAAGCCTAATGAGGAAGATAATGACAAAACTAGGAAGAAGTGAGAATGATATTAGGGATTTGTTGTAGAGGATTAGGGATGGATAAAAAGTATGGGTTCATTTTTCAATACCTATATCAAATTTTAACCTTTAATATAAGTTTTGATTATGCACACAAAAAAGAAAAAAGTTGTTCTCACAGATTGGTCTATAAGGCCAATATTGATATTAAACCTTGTAATATATCTTTTCATATATGTTATAAATATGATTAATGATGATTTAAACCTATTTTAATTTCATAAAAGGTTCTTCACATGTATTATTATACTTGATTTTATGACTATGTTTTTGGAGCTATAGGCAGTTTTCTACGTATGAGTGAGAATATTATTCCTTAGTCTTTTTTAATATATTTAAAAATTAGAATGCACATAAATTTGTTAAATAAGTCTCATAAACTATTTTTAACTCATTTTTATTAATTATAATCTCATATGAATGTGTGAAAATTCAAAGGCCTCTGAGTAGGTTCTTAAGGTTTGTGTGCAGTTCTGAGTGAGCAATAGAAGTTGATTAGTTTGAGGTATTTTGATTTATTTTGTGAAATATAATGAATATGATTTTTAAAATAAGGTTATTAATACTATTTAATGTGATCTTATTTTTGTTTTATATGTCAAATTTGAGTGTATGCATCATATTTTTAAGACAAAATTTTTGGCAATGAGAAGGCCTAATTGCTAGTAGACCAAATTGAGTAGTTCAAAGAGTGAAATGAGTTAAATGATGTTGGGGACCCAAATTGAACTTATAAAGGGTATAATTGACAAATTTTTTATTTTTTTCATTTTTTTTTGAGACTCAAAGTGTTCCAAGGAGACCTAAGTGAAACATGTTCTTTGATAAGGCCTAATTGCATTAGGTCTCTATTAAGCCTAATGGTGGTTTTAGCCCTTAAGGGTAATGACTGACATATGTAGTGGGTGTTTTACTTATTAAACATGTTTGTTTATATATCTCAAGGGTGATCCAAGTATAGATAGGTAATAATCTGACCAATATGGATGAGAGTAAGAGTCAAGTATAAAGAGAAGGTCTAATAGGCCTAATTTGACTAGTTAGAATATTTAAGAAATGAGTGAATGATATTGAGTTTTTGAAAACTAGGTAAAAGGATTTAATAAAATTAGAGAGGTATAATAAGTATATAATGAAGATATTAATATTTTTTTATAGGTGATGAGAAAGTTCATATAACTTAATTTTGCTAAGGAAAGGGCATGTTGAGCGAGAAGGGGTAATAGGTCATTTGTGAGAGATAGAAGAGTGAGAAGAGAAAAAGGAGGTAATCTAAATTTGAGTGAGAAATATGGGTACAAGGGTGATTAGAGATTCAAGGTAGATGAACTGGTGCTGAGTTACTTATGGGTTTGGTGCCTCCTTACATGTTGGTACTTGTTAGAGGATTAGTTGAGTTGGTGTTTGACTAGTGAGGGGTTGGTGCTCCTTGTGGGGTTGGTGCCTCACTAAAACTTTGATTCATTCATTATATTATGATATTAAAATTTGTGTATTAGGTTTTATCCCCCAAAAGGGTTTCCCACATATATCTTGTGTTCTTATGTTATTTGCTTTCATAGATGCTTATGTATGCATTGGTTAATGTATGTATATGAATACTTCATGGATGTTAAATGAAATTTAAATATTTTTTTAAGGAAACTAAGGCACTCCCTCTCAATATTTGTACATCCAAAAATAATACGAGGCATGAAAGTCTATGATTTGTAGAGGGCATAAAAATTAGTGAGCTAGCATGAAACTTGTGTATTTCATGAGATAGTGAGGCATGCATGTTTTTGATGTGTTGTCAAACTACCAGGTGCATGAGACTATGAGATATGACATACGACTATGAGGTGAATTGTACTATAGGTGTAAGGTTCACAAAATTCATTGAGAAAGCATAAGACTTGTGGAATGCATGGGATTGTATGTTTTAAAGTTCATAGTAATGAGTGTGTAGTGTGGAGTGCATAGAGGTCAGCATGAACAAAATAATATGATATGGCATAGGACTTATGTATATGAGTTGGACCAAAATTTAGGCAAGGAGTTTGTAAGATTAGGTGAGAGGTGTGTTCCATGAAAATTAGAGTGAACAAAGAGTAAGATCAGCTATATGAGAACTATACACATATAATTTTTCCTTTATTGAAGATAAATGGTCTCCATTACATTAGTGTGCAATCGAAAAAACTACACCTGAAGTTTTTGTGAAGTGTACTGTTATCACTCAAAAGTGTACACTTACTGAGAATTTGTGCCTGTTATCACTTTCATTGATACAATGCAAACTCTCAAAGGTGTGGGTGACCTTATGATGGAGATAATATTGAGATAAATAATTGGTTTCCTTTATTAATCTCACCAATTTATATCTAAACTATATTTAATTTTATGCATTTTTAATTAGGAAAAGGGTAGAAGAAGCTATGTTAAAGTTAAAAATGGAAATGAAAATAAAAAGTTTGGATGATGCACTAATATGAAGGTCAATTATGACTATACTAGACAACTTTTGGAATATAAATAACTTGAAAACATTCATTTAATCTTCATATAATTACCCTTTCATAAGTATTTTACACAGAGGTCTTGACATACAACTACACTAGCTTGAGAGGAATGAACAATGGTTGAATTCACAACTAGACTAGGTATAAATCATACTTAGAAACTTTATATGAATTATAATATTTATCATTTTTTTCATAGAGGTGATAGATTCAGATATAAACATATGAAAAACAATCATTCATTAGGTTCTATTAATGAATTAAGAAAACACTTCATGGACAACTTGAAGATGGAGGAAACATTCAGCGCTTTATTGATTTAAAGGTGAAGTAGTACAAGTTTTGATAATTTTATAATAATCCAAAGGAATAATATCCATAATCATTAAAAAACTTAAATTAAATATATGAAATAATAAGGAATACATAAGATAATAAGTTTAAGATAAGTCCACATGCAAGTCTTAGTTAACTCTTGCTTCAATTGAAAATTGAACTCAAAATTAAATTCCACCTTCAACTCCAATTTCAATTACACCTAAAATTAAATGTGAAATTTTATTTTAAACATTATTTCATAGAATATATATTTTCATGTGAGAGGCATAATATAATTACATGTTATAAAATTCAAAGGGCTCTTCATGTATCTTGAATCTTGAGTTAATTTGTTGCTATCTTACATGTAACTTTTGATCTTCTTTAGTTAACTCTTTTTGGTATTTAGTTAACACATCTTGGTATTTAATGAATAGTAACCTTACACTCTAATTAAATCTATTTAATCTTTAATTTATTATAATTTTCTTGACATCACGCCTGGAGTTCAACTTCATTGATCTTGACTTGCAACTTGACTTTTTTGAATTTTCTAAACCTAGCCTAAAGGAAGGCATATAAAGAGAGGTATTTCATGATTATGTTATAAGGATTATTTTTTATTAAAATAGGGCCTCAAATATTTACCAAAACTATAACTTAAGTTATCTATTTTAGCATGTTTTGAACTCCACTTATCTTGACTTGTAACTTTGATAAGCTTCTTGAATTCGCTATAAGAGCCATAAAATTTATTTATATTAATAATTAGAATATATGAGGATAAAAAATATAATTTTACCATAATCACCATGGTGTCATATACCTTAAAATAAAATTTCATCTCCAAACTCCATGTACAATTCAAAAACCATTATTTTATGCTCTCTTGTTCTCAAGAAACCCTGATTTGGATCAGGGTGACTAAAATGAGTTCCAAGCCTAAAAAAACACTCCTAATATTATTATTTAATAGGTATCAAAGGTTCATACCTTTTTTTTCAAACTCCAAAATTCTTCACCAAAATCCATAAGCAAAATTCACAAAAATGTGTCTACTTACTACCCTCAAAACGACCTAGAGATGTTTTTCAATGAAATGAGCTTATTTATAATTAATTTTAATTACATGATTTTTTTTTTTACCTTTAAATTAATTATTCATACTCTCAAATAACTTTTATCCATTTGAAGGACCTGAAACACCCATTCCCAACTATATTTGTGAGTTAAAAAGTGAAGAAACCTTCATTCCCTTCATGATCTAACATGTATATTGATATTATCTATATTAAAGTATAAAATGAAACTAACACTAATTTAAAACATTAAATTATATAAAAAATACATTAATTAAAAATTTTCAATATTTTTCATTCAATAAACTCAAAACATGCACTTTTTGGTGTTGACTAGCTTACCTTATTTTATTTCTAAATGCTGGTAGGTCTGTATTTTACTATTTTATTAAATATTATGAGTCTAAAAGATATTATTATTTTTAAATTATGACATAAAATAAAATCTATTATAATTATAATAATTTTATGTTCTCATAAAATCACTTAAACCTCTTAAACATTTCCTTTTCTGACTGTCTCTCTTGCTTACTTAAAACCCTAATACATGATACTTTGCCTTTATTCATAATTTTCCACATAATTTTGAATTATTAATCTGTATAAATGTATTATATTCATGATAATATCTCAAAAAATCTTTATTTTTCAATATATATCTAAAAAATGCAAACACACTCCTTAAAACTAGGCAAATGAGGATTTAAAAAGTGTTTTAGAGCCCCTGTTCTTCTTAACGATTGTTATAAATGTTAAGACACTATAAAATAAAAAATATATATGTATTATTGATTTAATCAGGTCTAAAAAATATTTCTAATAAATTTATATCCAAATCCTCTTCACCTTCATGTACCAAGCAACATAAAATTTCCATCATTAGCTTGTAAATAACTAGTTAGAGGAATAAAATAAACCTCTCTCAAAATTTGTACATGTGAGTTGTTATTGATAATAATTTTTTCCTAATTATTATTTTATGATTATTTTAAACCTTTTTTTACCTTTAATTTATGAATTTAGTCTTCTTGAAAACTTACACATAAGCAACTTTGAACAATGGTGGCAAAATTATCAATATTTTTGGTGATTTTGTTGGGATGTTTGTCTGATAAACACTCAAGACCATTAGATATATACATTATTATATGGATTCATGAAAAATATAAAAAAATATAAAATCTCTTATTTAATTAATTTTATAACTTGTGCATAAGCACTTATTGAATTGAAAACTAGAACAACTATAAACTGAAATATGTGCAAAATAACACTGAGAGAAATTGAAAACTAAACTACTAACAAAAAATGTGAATAAAATTTATTTAATAAAATTAAATATAAAAATACTAATATAACCTATACTACCTATTTTAACTACTAGAATTAGTCCTATACAAAATCATTAACTGGTAGTGCCAAGTAGCTACCCTTCTTCACCAAGCTCATGTGACTAGAAAACTTGATGACAACCATGAGAGAATGAAATAGAGGAAACTATATGCTAATAATGACATATTTTTATTTTTTAAAATAAACATTATACACTTTATCCACTTTTATTTACACATGAATAATCAAAAGTTCACATTACGGCTGATTTTGATCATGTTTATGCTCTTCTTCATGTTTTGAAATGAACATGATAGGTAGTGGTTTTTACTTGTTATCCTCTAATTTGGATATATATCTGATAGGAAATTTTCTTTTCATAGTTTTTATCTCATCAATATTATCTTCGTAACCAACCTATACCTATTCAAAACATTATTGCTCAATCTGAATAAACAAAGATGGACATTGTGGTATACATGTAGGATTGGCTTCAAGAGGAAATACAGCTAGCTTATCATATCCCAAGAGTGAAAAAAAATATTAAAAATTATTAATATGTTGATAACATTACTTAATAACATCAAACAAATCATTATTATCTACAATTAACTCTTAGAATGTTAGAATAGGAGGACCAACACTTTCTTGCTTGTTGTTTTGCTTGTCAATGATGCCCTTTTCTGTCTTTGCCAACACACATTCTCATTTCATAAGAGTTAAACCTAATCTAATTACCTCAAACAAGTCTTTAAACCTCATTTCATTATCTTGTACATCAATTAGGTCATCTTGTGTCTCATAAATTTTTTGTTTGAAGTAAGGGAGAGGCTCATCAATTTGAAGGAAAAAATGAAGTTAAAAACAAAAATTTACCTTTTATTGAGGGTTATCAACTTCTAATTTATTTGGAGAGATTACAATCCCAAATCTATATTCATATTTATTGTATTGAATTGAAACTTATAATTTTTTAGACTGATCCTCAATGATTTCAAAATGATATCCTTTTATGCAAAATTGAAGTTCATTTTACCAACACAAATCTTGATAATCTTCTATTGAAAAATATTCCATTTTACCTAGATGTTCTTATTTTTTATATCGTACAATATTTCCTCAAAAAAGTCAGATGGTAGGAGGGCAAGATATTCTATTTTATGGCATATAAATATAGGTCATTATTGTTTGATCTTAAACCTTAGCCACATGGTGAAGCTTCATTAACTTAACATGCTAATTTTTTCTCTCAGGGCTCATCAATAGCCCTACTCTTAGATATTGTAATGGTTATGAAAAAGTTATTTGATTTTTTAGGCTCACTAATATGATATAATAACACATGATCATCAACTTTAAAACTCACCAAGATTACATCTGATTGTACTTGTCCATGATTTGATTCCTCTTATGTAATTTGAAGAATTTCCATATTTTGTGCTAATAAATCCTAATTCTGCACATCATTGATGTTAGAAGGCTACCAAATTGAATCTTGTATTAAATCATTTCTTACAGGAACAAGGGCTTTGGTTGAAGATACATTAGAATTAATTTCAACATATGGTTTAGCTGGTACAATGGTTCCTTGAGCTTGATATCAAGGCCTATAGGCTTGATATTATTGATTATTCAACTCGACTAATACATTACCAAAATATTCTAGCATAGTTTTTAATTTATCAACCCCACTAGATTGACTATGTGGAGCTTGATCTTGATTTTGAGGTGCTGGAATTTTGGCTATTGATAGGGCTTGAGGAGGTATAATAGACTAAAATTTTTAAAAAATTGGCATTGGATACCAAGATACATGTTTAATCTCTTGAATTGGATTATTTATAGCATTAATTTCAACATCATAGGCATCTGTGAGTGTTATACCACCCATAGACTAAATCATAACTTAAATATCATAATTCAAGGCTCTCAAAAATTATAGGAAATCATGTTCAGGAGATAGACTTATCATGGGAGGGATTCTATTGAATGTTTTTTGAAATATAAAATTGAAATCAATCATAAATTCATGTAGTGTTCTCTTTATGGTAGTGAGATGCTAAACAAAGGATAAATGGTCTAATTTATCTTCAAATTTCCTATATAATGGTTCAACTAAATCATCCCAAGAGGCTATGGAGTTTAAGGGAAGGTTACTATACCATTCCAATACCTTTCCCTATACGGACTAAATAAGTAAATGGATATCAATATTATTTTGGGTAACATGGTGGAATGAACAAAAATTCACCACATCTTCGGTATGATCTATGGATGTAGTTTGATCTTCACCTATGAAATATGATACATTTTTTAGGGTTGAATCTTGAATATCATCATATTGGGCCAAATTTTGAGTGCTTACATTATTAAAAGCAATAAATCCCTTATTCCTTGGGATAGCTATGTTTATTTTTTGTGAATTTAGGCATGAAACCAATATTTCTTGTTTTTTCACATGTACTTTTTTTATCTTCAATCTGTGTCCCATTGGGCAAGCCCAAAACTATTATAACTTATAAGTGCACCCTTGTTGAGAACATGTGTTTATTCTCACTTCCATTTATTTAATGAAAAATTTATAGGGTTTTTTTTACCATATGATGAAGATAATCTCTAGGTGAAGGGTTGTTTTCCTTTAGTATACTCACCTATTTATATCTAACTTATCTAATTTTGTGATTTATTGACTAGGAAAAGGGTAGAAGAATCTATGTTAAAGTTGAAAATAGAAATGAAAAGTAAAGATTGGGGTGATTCATCAATGTAAAGTTTAATTATGACTATAACAGGTATGTGTGGAAGTTATATAACTTTAAAACAATCAATTCATCTTCATACAATTATCCGTTCATAATTATTTCACATAAAGGTCTTGAGAAACATTTATACTAGCTTGGGATGAATGAACAGTGGTTGAATTCAATCCTAGATTAGGTAGAAACTAGAATTAAAAACTTTATATAACCTATAATATTTATAGTTTTATTCATAACGGTGAGAAATTAAAACATAAACATAGGAAAAATAATCATTCACTAAGTTGTATTAATGAATTAAGAACAAACTTCATGAATAGTTTGAAGATGGAGGAAAAATTCAACTCTTTATTGATGAAAAGGTGAGGTAATACAATTTTTTAAAGATTTTTAGTAATAAAAATACATAATATCCATAATAATTGAAAAATTAATGTACATATATAAAATAATAAAAGAGAGAGAAGACATGAAGATCCAATTGAGTCGAACTGAAAATTCAACTCAAAATTGATCTCCACATTCAAATCCAATTTCAATTATATCCAAATCCAAATGTGGAATTTTATTTTAAAAATTATTTCATGGAATATTTAATTTTCATATAGAGGGATACTATTATAACATGTTTGAAAAGTTAAAGGGCTCTTCATGCATCTTGAATCTTGAGATAAATTGTTGTGATCTTGCATGCAAATTTTAATGTTATTTATTTAACTCTTTTTGTTATTTATTTTAATCCCATTGGTATTTAATTAGTATTAAATTTATACTTTATTGAACTCCACTTTCATCTTGACTTCACATTTAGAGTTCAACTTCACTTATCTTGACTTACAACTTGCATGCAACTTGATTTTTTTGACTTTTGTAAATTTAGCCCAAATGGGGGCATAGTAAGAGAGGGATTGCATGAATTTGTTATGAGTATTTTTTATTAAAATAGTAACTCAAATATTTAATAAAATTCTAACTCAACTTCTCTATTTTTGCATGTTTTGAACTCCACTTATCTTCACTTACAACTTTAACAAGCTTCTTGAATGCACTATGAGAGCCATAAACTTTATGGATATTCATAGTTAGAATAGATGATAAAAAAATATCATTTTTAAATAATTATAATGGTGGAATATACCTTAATAAAAAAATTTAGTGCCAAAATCTATGTACAACTCCAAAAAACACCATTTTATGCTCTTTTGTTCTCAAGAAACCCTAATTTGGATTCGGGGGTCTAAAATGAGTTTCAGGATTTTTTTAAAAAAAACTTATAATATATTTGGATATTTATGAATGTTTAAGACCTGTAAATTTTTTAAAATCTCCAAAATGCTTCACCAAACTCACTAAACAAAATTCACAAAAAAGTGTTTGTTTGATGTCGTGGGGATGATTTGGAGACGTTTTTCAATGAGATGAGCCCAATTTTAATTGATTTTAATTTAATTAACATTATTTTTTACCATTAAAATAAATATTAACACTTTAAAATTAATTTTTTATATTTTAGAGACATGAAACACCCATTTCCAACTCCATTTTCGAGTAAAAAAATGAAAAAACCTTCATTTTTTTCATGATTAGAACTGTATATTAAAATTTCATCTCTCATAAGGTATAATATAGATATAAAATAAGTTTTAAATATTAATTTATATCAAAACATACTTTAAATTAAAATTTTAAGAGTTTTCATTCAATAAAACTCAAAATATGCACTTTTTGGTGTTGACTAGCTTGTCCAATTTCATTTCTAAAAATTTATAGGTCTATGTTTTACCATTTTTAAAAATTTTATGAGTCTTAAATATATAATTATTTTCTAAATATTAATTTTCATAAACTATATTATCATTCTAATAATTGGGCGTACTCAAACAATCACTTAAACCTCTAAAAAATTACCTTTTCGAATTGTCTCTCTTGCTTACCTAAAACCCTAATGGTTGATCCTTTACCTTTTTAAATTATTTTACATGAAATTTATATTTATAAATTTTTATAAAGGTATTATATCAGCCATAATATCTTTAAAAACTTATATTTTTCAACAAATAACTCAAAAATGCAAACATATTTCTTAAAACTGAGCAAATGAGGGTTTGAGAAGAGTTTTAGAGCACCTGTTCTTCTTAAAGATTTCTCAAAAATTTGATCTACTTTAACCTAAAAACAATGTATGTAATCATGAGGGTATATGATCCCAAAAATTACATTTAGAATATTTTAACCAAATCCTCTTCACTTTCATGTATCAAGCATATATAAATTACCTTCACTAGCTTGCAAATAGCTAGTTAGAAGAATAAAAGAAACATTTCTCAAAATTTAGCCTTGTGAGTTATTAATGAGAATAATATATTTGTTAAGAATGTTTTATGATGATATTAATACCATTTTTTACCTTTAATCCATGAATTTATTCTTATTAAAAACATGCACATAAGCAACATTGACCAATGGTGGCAAAATTATTAACATGTACCACTTGACCTAATCAACATATTGTCCAACCTTGAATAATCAAATTTTTTTATGTGTGTCATGTTAGTTTTTTTTGTTTTTAAATTTAATTATCTATCCCTTATCTATGGGACATAAGTGTTTAATAGCTAAATCAAAAGGATGGTGTGTCATAGTTTATTGAAGAAGTGGTAGAGTGTAAGGCTTGAGAAGCTCCATGTTTAACACTAGGTGCATGACCAAGTATCGAGGAAAATAGAAAATGAAAAAATTATCTCCATATGTGTTAAAAATTGTGTAATAATCATAACATAAAGGATTTATCTTTCAATGTGGACCTTTGAAGTGTTTCATCTAAATTTATAACCAAACTTTATCACCAAGTCAGAATACACGAGGTGTGCGATATGCATCATGGCACTCCTTGTACTTATCTTGAGCGAAAGATAGAATATAATAAACTTATTATAAAATATAATGGATGTGGCATAGAAACTTTTAGTTTTTCTTCACATCTTGTTCTTATGCACATGACTCATTTCTTAATGGTCCATGGTAGGGGATGTATAGAGCTATTAAAGGTTAAACCCCAATGTCTGGAATGGACTATGAATAGTATAGATTTGAAGATCCATGTTTTAGGTAAGTTTTATTTAAAATAAATTATCATCCTAGGTTTGAAAATGTGTGTGGTTATATATTCATATAATATAAATAATAATAAGATTGACCACTTTAGTTTTCTCATTTGTATGAGGATGAAATCCATCGATCGATCCAGTTGTGTACCCATAAAATCCCATAATGCTTAACAAAAGTATATTATAAATAATTGATCATGGTTAGATATGATAGATTATAGGATCCTAAAATGAGCCCAAACATGGTTGAAGAATGTCAGCATGGTGCTAACTGCATCAATGTCTTTTTCCATGCAACTATGATAGCCATCTTGGAAAATTGATCCACTACAACATAGTGTCATGTTATCATCTACTCATAGGCATTATAGTCATGAAATCCATGATAATAGATTCCAATGGTCTTGATGGAACTGGTAGAGGTGTGTAAAGTCCTAATTTCTTATTTATGGGCTTGGGTATATAACAAGGAATAAATTACTTGATGTGTCTATCCACATATATACATATGTGTGTCAAATATAAGTATGACTAAAATGTAGGTAGAGCATTTGTCATGCTAAATTATCCTAAGCTATTGGAATAGTTCACTTTGCAAATGATTCATTGATAAGGTGTGCTAGAGGGAATATAGAGATGGCCAAGCTTGTAGAGAAGCTAGTCAGACAAGAAGAACTCCAAAACTTGTGTACATTACATGAGGCTACTATAAGTTACTAAAAATTCATGGTCATCTAAGTACGAAGGAACCTAGTCTACAAAATTGTGGCTATGCATGTCTAACACCATGATAAGTGTGTAAACTAGTGGTGGGCTAAGGAAAAATATTGCCTTGTTATCCTTCTATTTTTTGAGATTGATCATAAGATGGAATTGTTTTCGGTAATTCATCCATCTCATGTGGCACACATTTTATATCTTATTTTACAACTATAAGAATTAAAGTGGTTTATGGTATGAATGAATAATTGACTCCTTTCCAAGAATGTTGTGTCTCCATTTATTAATTACTTACACCTTAACATAAATTTCCTTCTCATAAATACAATACCTTTTCACCATGTTTTTTATCATCTAAGAGTGGTATGTGACTAAATGTCCATGTTGCATTAGCACTGAACTAAGTGTATAGTCAGATTCATTAGTGTGAATTTAAAAGTTTTGTGTAATGATAGGATTTGATAGAGCATGCATTACATACAGGTAATTTTTAAGTTCCTCAAAACAGTAGTGTGGTGCATGTGTTCAATAAAAATTCACTTTGACATGTGTGATCTATATAAGATCCCAAGTGATTGTGAGAAACCAAGGACAAACCTATAGTAGAAGTTATTAATTCAAGTAAAACTCCTCAATTATTTGATATTGTATAGAGTAAGTCAATCTTGGATTAATTTGATCTTCTTTGGATCTACTCCCATGTCATTACAATCAATGATAAGTTCCATGTATTGGACATGTATTGTGCCAAATATACACTTATTTAAGGTGGATTGTAGCTAATGTTTTCGCAAAGTGTCTAAGACACATGAGATGTGCTCCATATGGTCCTCCCAAGTATTGTTGAATATGATAATGTCATCCAATTATATAATGATAAAGGAGTTCAGGAATGGCCTGGATACATCATTCATAATGTGCATGAAAGTGGTTGGTATATTGGTGAGGCCCAAAGGCATGACCTATAATTCATAAAACCCTTATTGAGTCTTCAAGCTATCTTCTAAACATCTTTAGGATAGAATAAAATGTCATGGTAACCTATCTTTAAGTTAATCTTGGTGAAGTATTGTGTGCCTCAAAGTTGGTCTAGAAGGTTGTCAATCTTAGGCAGTGGATACTAATTTTTCAACATGATTTTGTTGAGTGGAAAATAGTCTATGCAAAGTATATAAGACCTATCATTATTAGGTGTGAGGACTATTAGACTCCTACAAGGTGAAGAGTTAGCTCTAATCTTGCCCTGATGAAGAACATATTGAATATGTCTCGAGACTTCATCATTATTTTAAACTAATCTACAATAGAGGGGCCAATTCACAAGAGGGGATTCAAGGACCAAATCAATGCAATGCTTTAATGTTTAGTGTGTTGGAAGGCCTTCAAGTTATATGATGACTTTGCTACTCTACTCTAGTAACATATTGATATAATTTTATTTTGATGATGTGTGAGTGTTATTCAATGGCAAGGTGTTTTTCATTTTTGATTGCATAAATGTATTAAGGTGGAACATGAGTAATATGAACTTTTGCACATGTGATATGAGCTTGTGACATGATTTGGTAGATACTAAGGTCAATTTGGTCATGGGTTCTAACTCAAAAATATTTTAAAAGTGATCTTGTATGCAAATAGTCTAACACTCCAACTTAGCTCTATGTGTAACTTCACAGTCATACACATTTGGTCTCACTAGTAAAATTCTATAGACCTATAGAGGTGTTATGTCATAAGTGATGTTATCCTAAATATGCTTGACTTTTTACTAAATAGTGCACCATCACTAGACCTATATATCTTTCCCCTATGATAGCCACTATAAAGAGTATAGCTTGAGATACACATCAGTGGAAAGACCAAGGTGATGAGTTATGGATTATTCGATGATGTTCTTCTAAATGCCATTTTTGATCATAATGTGGAGAGGCTTACCCTTTACCTAAAACTAGGTATCGAAGAGATGTTCATGTTATTCAAAAATGCCAATCATAGTGTTATTGGTGCTTATACAAGAGGCATATAGATCACTATCATCGATCAATGTGGGTCCTGATGTCGATAGTACAAGTAGGGATTGCTCTATGTGGCATTCACAATCATTGTGAGTGGATGAGTGATGGAGATGATACCACTTATCATCAAATTGATTATTCATTCTTTTCTCTTGATAGAAGACATTATAGCCTTTGATCATTGAGAATTATTCCAGTGCTACTCTCATTTTCCAGAAGTGTGTTATTTGTTCTACATGGAGGCTATGATGTGTAGTTTTTTGAAGGTTAAAACTTACACAATGTGTTAAATTAAGAGATGACATGTTTACCCATCACAACCTCGGATTCAATCATGATAGTTTTATGATATGATTGCCCTAAAGTGTTAGAATTTAGTAATTAAATATTCATGTGGATATAAATGAGAGCCAACTAATGTACTTTAGCACCTTATGTTGTTCACTCAAGTTATCATGTAGGTATGCATATTAGTCATATAAAATGTTGGTGTAATATTTCATAAAACAATGTTTGCACTATAAATTTTTTTATAAATTAATGTATTCATATTCAAAATGGCACAAAGGGTAGTATTCCTCCTTAAACATAGCAATAAAAGTCTTCCATGATTCAATTGGAATGCACTCTTGCACATTTTGCACACAAGAGCTCTTCTAATAGTGAAAACTTATATAGAAATCTTCAATATTGTGAAGATGATCTTATTAGTAGTGATGAAAGAATTGACTAAGAAGTACACCTCAAGTTGTTAAATCTAGGCATCAAATGCTTTACCATTAATCTTGTCTTTGAATAAAGGTATGCTGAAATTGACTCAAACCTTGAAGAGGGTTTGTTACTAAAAATGTTATTGATAAAAATATGGAGGCGTGGTAGAAACCATTGCATTGAGTTGTACCATCAAATCATAGATTTGGCCAAAACCTTTAGTACGTTGTGCTTCGAGTGCATTGTATATGATCTCTGATACCTCAATGGCTACCTCAATTTATTTATGGGTTTCATCCTTATTAATTTTGATACATCATTATTTAGAATATTTTGAAATATAATTGATTCACAAACCTTCCTTCTCAAGTTTTGTTTCTATGTTTATAGGCATAGAAAAGGAATTGAGCTTTTTCACTATGGTACAAATAATCCACACCATGAGGCCCAGGTTCAAGTGTGTAGGGTAAAAATGATATTTTGTTACACACAATAAAAGGTTAATGGTGATTAATAAAATAAACTTAAACACTTTCAATGGAGTGGAAGTCTTATATGTAAAAAAAATAAATTATATTAATTAACAAAGAATAGGGAAATTTGATATAATGTGTTATAGTACATGTTTTATATATTAAATATGTGGAACATGACATATCTGTTATCACAATGTGGATCATCAAATTATTTTTAGATGTGTATATTAAATATTTATACAAGTATATATAAGTGCATTTATAATTGATGTTAATTACCAAGAAGACGGTT
>JARHVA010006760.1:692500-750000 GCA_037957365.1 Torreya grandis | reverse complement strand
ATCATAGTTCTACTATTTCCAATACAAAAATAGAGTACATATATAATGCTAGAAATAAACTACTACTCTTCACTTTCATGACATTTCATCTACAATATTAAAGGAACTATTCAACTTACATGTGATTTAATATCCTACATTATATTATTTTTTATAAAAAATATATTATGTCATACACTTTTCACCTATTTATATTAAAAAATTATGCATCCAAATTATGCTTTACATCTCCCTACTAAAATTTACTAACACATCAATTAGATCTCCTTTTCATTTGTATGTGCTTCAAATTAGATCAAATAGATGAAAAAAAGGAGAATTATTTATATTATAATTCTTAATACACAACTATATAAATTCTATTATTATATAACTATGTAAATTCTATTATATATTAATAATATTAACATTATTAATTACACACATACATACACTTACTTCATTGATAATTTAATAGTATCAAATAGTCATCCAATCTCCATGTCATTGGTATGTGCTTCAAATTTTAAATAAAATACATGCAAGAAATGGAGAACTATTTATATCATAATTCTTAATATACAAATATACAAATTCTATTATTATATAACTATTTAAATTCTATTATATATTAATAATATTAACATTATTTTATCACACACACACACACACACACACACACACACACACACACACACACACACACACACACACACACACACACACACGTGTGTGTGTGTGTGTGTGTGTGTGCGCGCACGCGCGCATGTGTGTGTGTGTGTGTGTGTGTGTGTGTGTGTGTGTGTGTGTGTGTGTGTGTGTGTGTGTGTGTGTGTGTGTGTGTGTGTGTGTGTGTGTGTGTGTGTGTGTGTGTGTGTGTGTGTGTGTGTGCACGCGCGCGCGCGTGCGCGTACACATGCACACATGCACATGCATGTATATATAAGATTCATTCATAATTTAATAATAACAAATAATCATCCCATGTTATAAAATAACATGATATTAAAAAAAATCAATGAGAATGCATATAATTATTTTTTTATTCAATGATAGATCTTACCTTTGATATGGAACTAACAAATCTATAATATGTCCATGTATTTTATAATGAAACCACTCTAATGACAAAATAGAGCTTTGCCAAGAATTAAATCACAACCCTACAGACCTATACAAAATTTTATGAAAAAAATGTATTAATTTTTTTTTTTTTTTTTAATCTATGTTTCAATAACAAAACCAACACAAAAAAAATATTCTAGCAACATTCATATAATGACATCAAACCCAGGTAAAATAAATTTAAAATGAATACATTCCCAATCTCTTGTTTATCCATGCTAACCATGAAAATAACCCAATATTTCATACCTACAAGCTATTTTTACATAAAACCTAACATGAGCCATAAACAATTCACACATATTTGTTTACAATAAGTCATTGACTAGAAGCCATCTATCAACATATAACTATAAAAAACAATTAAGACACACACATTGTATAGAGGACAAATTATACCTTCTTATAACAGAAGAGGGATTTGGAAAGAATGAATACACAACCTTGAAAACTTGTACATAAATTCGTAAGAAGAAACATATTAGTAAGGGAACACTCATCTATATGTATAGAGTTATGAAAATAATACAATTTTTCAAACCCATAACCTATTTTATCAAAATCCCTAAAGAAAGTTGTAAACCATTCATAAAGCTCTATTCACAAGAAACCAATAACTCCATGAACTCAAAAAACATAGTACTATAAAAAAAATTAAAATAAGGTAACATCTTTGTCAATAAATAAATTGTGATCATGTAGACTGTACATAATTTTATTATATGAGGAAGCATATTTATTAAAATAATTGACAACATTATCAACAAAAAACTTAGACAAACAAACTATGCTTTATGCATTCACTTAGTGACATTGTTTGAAGCTTTGTCCACCTCACAATGGTTGCATGTTGAGTCTCTACTCTATGCATATCGATCTTTAAAAAAAAAATCATTTAAACCCACAACCTATTTTATCGTAAATTTAGGAAAATCCACAAACCATTCACATAGGTCTATTCAGAGGAACCCAACGATTCTATATTGTCAAACAACATACAATTATAAAAATTAAAATGAAATAATATAAAAAAAATCAATGCAAACCTAGTTATATTTTCCATTCAGATCGCACCTATTACCTATGAGTGACAAAATAGGGCTTTGACAATTTGAATGAAATTACGACACTAAAAACTTGTACAAAAGTTTCTAATAGGAAGATATGTATTGATTTAAGAAATGACATAACTTTCAAAAACAAAACTGAGATAGACAAAATATTCTTTTCTCATTTGTGTAGAGATGTTGTTTCACGCTAGATAAATTCATAATGATTATATTTCATGTCTTTGATTTGTGAGTGTCAAGCTATAAAAATGACACAATATTTCAAACCAATCTATTTTTACATAAATCCAAGTAAGAGCTATAACCCACTCATAGACATCTATTTACAAGATACCAATCTTTTGCGTTATTCAAAATATAAATTTTACCTTGATTTTATGATAACCCCAAACACCTTCTAGTCACAAGACATGGCTTTGATAAGATTAAAATCGTGACCCTATAAACCTGTACACGAGTTTACAATACCAAAAAAATTATTTATTAAAAAAATTGACATCATGGTCAACAAAAAAAAGAAGACAAATAAAATATGCTCATCACATTGATCGAGAGATATTGATTCAAGCTTAACTCACCTTAATATTACTACATATGTAATCTCTATCCTAAATGTACATCAAACTATCAAAATAAATAATCAAACTTTCTCTCTATATGATGAGTCCATATATAATTTATTATTATTATTATCAAGATGCAATTGAGAGTAGCATTAATTTTGATTATTAGCAAATCAAATTAACCTCAATATCTTTATATATACATTGAAATCTTAGATAAAAGAGTTTAATTCCATCAAACATAGTAGATAAATATCTGTAGAATAGATGTGCCATCATGGAAATCAAATACCAACATGCAATCATATCCATCGTTCAAATTTAAATGAAAACCATCAATTAAATGCATAATGAAGGGCTCATTCCACTCGGTGAATGCCCATTGATTTAAATATATCTATTAATAATGAGAGAGACGGTTCCGCTCCCCCAACCCCGCCGTTTTGATATTTTGTTATTTTAATAACACTAAAGCAATTAAGTCTTATATTTTTTTTACTATAGATCTTATTCTTTCTTTGGTTTTACCTGACTCCAACATAATGAAATATTTTTTTTAATAAAAATTGTACTTAAATCTATTAAAAATAATAAAATATTTAAACATTGATTTTAAAAAAACAAAACAAACAATGAAAAAAATTATATTTTAGAATGCACACCACATTGAGCTTAAAAAATCGTAGAGAAAACATTTTCACATTAAAATATACAAGTTAAAGATATACAGTAATTTTAGCCATAATAAAAATGTGGTTCGAAAAATGATAAAAATAAGAACTAAATGTGTACATAGAATTTAAATAAATTTCATAATTCTTTTAATGAACAACTTCAATTATCCAAGTGGCCCGATTAATATTTATATTTATCGTAGTCTGTCATTGTAAGATTCGAAACATAAAAATAGTTTATAAATAATCTTCTGCATAGGATTCCCTTACATGTGTAAATACATATACCAAACTGACATCCTACATAAGCTCTTCCAAGCACCAAATCAAACAAACCACCTAAACTCTTCGAATTTGTGTGACTGTCACAAGATTTTTACGTCAGATATATTTTCATGACAAACTCCTACCTAAGATTCGTCTCGCACATTTAATGTGGAATAGATGCTAAAATAATCATATTTGATGACAAGGAAATAGACTTAGTCGAACCTTCAACCAAGTCTCTCAATGGGACGCACGTGCATTGCAATGGTCCAAGGATAGTTTACCGGAAATGGTTTAGGTCAAATTATAATATCAATATGACGAAACTATTTCACAAATTGTGGAATGGATTAGCGTCATTGACGGTTTTGTTGGGCTCCTGATGCTGAGGAGCTAGAGGTAAGAAGAAGTAAAGCATTGATTAGAGTAAACATGTATTGAAAGTTTTAATCGATGATGCGATTCATATCTATTGATGTTTTCATAAATGACTACTCCGGGTGACAGTTTATATGAACCACAAAAAATAAATGGTGAATTTTTTACGTGGACATTCAAATGTTTCGACCTGTAAGTGTTACAGCTATGTACATGGTTCATGATGTTTGTGTAGGCTCTATTGATTATACTAAATTTACAGTGTCATGAAAACATATGCATTGTTTCTGTTCTAAATGGATCACTGATGCACTACTCATGGTTCATGATGTTTGTGTAGGCTCTATTGACTATACTAAATTTATAGTGTCATGAAAATATATGCAATGTTTCTGTTTTAAATGGATCACTGATGCACTACCCAGAAACTTCGTAGTCAGACAAAAAAAATTTTACATAGTTCATGATGTTTATGTGGCCTCTATTAACTATATTAAATTTATAGTGTCAAGAAAAAATGTGTTTTGTTTGTGTTCCAAATAGATCACTAATGCACTACCCAGAAATTTTATAGCCAGATAAGTGTTTTTGTACATAATTCATGATGTTTGTGTGGGCTCTATTGAATATATTAAATTTACATTGTCAAGAAAACATGTGCATTGTTTATGTTACAAATAGATCACTGATGCACTACCTAGAAACTCCGTAGCCAGGCAGGTTTTTTTAAAGAGAAAAGTTGACAACACTCCATATAAAACTAAAATCCATTTACTTTGTTTGGTGTATGTATCATGTTTTTTCTTTTCTTTTCTTGCTGCGTTCTGATTTATTAGGACCCAGCATTTGACTAGAACATTTGATGATCGTTGTTTTCGTTGTCAATCTCACACCAAATATTTTCGCATTTCATGCAGATTAAATGGTAGATGATGATGAGGCATTAAAAATTATTAGGTAGCAAGTATGATTAGCAGCTCTTTCGGCCCAGCACAATGGTTACATATGAATAAAGAATGAAGAACTCCCAACCAATTTTATTAATTATATACATTTCCATTTAAAAATATAAAAATACATATACATAATATATTATAGTAGTATTTTATATTTTGTAATATCATATATTATTTAATATTATATATAATAAATTATAAAAATATTATAATATTCATTTTTTTACATACAATTAAAATTAAATATATTATATTAATTATTTACACTTATATTATATTATTATAACATTAAAAACCCTAAACGCAGTTGTTGCAGGACCAACAGCTTTGTCGATGTGTCTGTTAATGCTAAACAAAATATTCTTATAATTGCTCATAAGATTAATCATTGCTTACAACTCTAGTATTTCCCTGTTCATATCTTCCACCATTGCCTCTATTTTATCCTATGCCGCCACCCAATTTCTCAACCTCTCCAGTTTTTTACAATTAATTCTTTCCCAACTCAAAATGTTATCTTATTATCACTCCTCACCATTATCCCATTATTTTTTATATATATACATTATCCTCAAGTCTCATCATTCTTAAAAATTAAATGGTAATTTCGTTTCGCTATAGAAAAATAATCCATAATATGTATTTCTGAAACGATGCAACAACTTTTCCATGTTTGATGTTTTGCTTTTTTGTTTCCCAGTTTTCATACTTATTAATTTCTATCTACACTTACTTTTTTCGGTTCTTACCCATTCAATTTTGACATCTTGACACTCTAATTTTAATGTCATATTGTATTCACAAAATAAAAATCAGCAGTCACTTGTTAAAAGAATACCTTTTGTTTTCTTACATCATAGTCCAGCCATAGACAAGGTATTTAGATTTTTTTTTTTGGTGCTCTAATTTTTTATTGGTTTGTAAGATTATTTAAAATTCGTTTTGATAAGTTTTTGATGCTTACTGGGAAGAAAACATGAATCTTTTATTGGTTTTCTCGGAAATCATTAAAAATTCATTCCGAGAAGTTTTTGATGCTTACTGGGAAGAAAGCATGAAGGAGGGAAAAATAAATATCTGAAACAAAAATAAAATACCTCTCTAGGCTTTGTAATCGATAGGAAATTGCACCATTGAAAATGTCATAGACACAATAATTAATTAAATCCACAATCATCTCAATTTGATTCACAATCATCTCCAAATTTATGGAGTCATTATTCACATCTTATATGAAAACACCAGTAACATCGGCACTTGGATTTTCTATACCAACCTTTTTTCCTGCTATAAGCTCTTTGGCTTTGTCCATCAACTTTGCCTTCTCCATCTTCTTTGCAAATCTCCACTAAAACAGCACAATTGAAATTTGTGTTATTATGTGCTTGTTTTTCAGATGCATATGGGTATATGTCGACCGAGAGATCATAAAGATAAGGAGTACACATGGTAATTATTATTCACATTGCCAACAATTTAAGTTTAAAATATTATAACTTATTGATATATTTGGTTGTTTCTTTCCAAAAAATATTCTAGTTTCTAATGTGATATCATGAAGTTGACACATTTTTTAATCTATCTTATTGTATAAGGTAATTTTCGAGAGATGATAATCATTATGGCATGGAAGCTAACTACACATAAATCACAAGGAATGAATTTCATTAAGGAAATAATTGACATCAGAAACACCGATCATCAATGACTGACCTTCACTTTAGTATTATAATTATACATATTGTATAACATACATATCTCCCCTGCATTGACCTTGGACTACTATGCAAGAAGAAATGATGGTAAATAAGTAAATCAAAATAATAAGAGGAAGCATGACTTTATGCAAAAACTCTTCCACTACATTTACAACTACTGAAATTTTCCTCCAGAAGTATAATAAAAGTATTCAACTCATTTTATCTTGTTGATTCTTAGTAGTATACCAGTTTGCATAAATTTGCACTTAAAAACATTGTTTTATCAAAACATAAAGTCACATCCATAATGGTGTAATCATGCATGATATACACAAAAAATATTGAAATGACTTTTTTAAATTCATTGCCCTGAAGAAACACTCTCAAACATATGTTGGCCATGAAAATATCTAGTTGATAAAATGCTTTAATAAGACACTTATTTTCATTGAGATGATACTTGTTTCAATTATGTATCTAGTAACTAAAAAAAATATTTTGAAGCTATATATTCGATTGGCATATGTTATAGGCCGTTGAAATTTTATCTTGTATCTAGTAGGCTTTTTGGAATCCATCACTTGAAATACGATATCATCTCCCTTCACTATCACAACCTATTTCACCTTTAAATCCTGCACCACTTTCATGTTATGTATGCATTTTCCCTTCCTCTTCATTTCACCATTTATTAAGTTCATAGTGAAATGGAATCTCTTCGCTCAACACAATTCTTTTCAATCTCATATGAAGGAACGTACCACCTCATTTTTCACTTTCACTTCTACTAGAAATATCAAATTATTATTATTTAATAATGAATTAATAAAATATAAAATAAAGTTAGAGATTATAAATTTTACATGAGATAAAACTATCAATTTACAGTCTTTATTTTTACATAAACCCTATTCATGAAAACATAAACAACCCTCCCAATATAACTTTCATATTTAAGGATATTTATAATATTTATTCCTATATAAATGTTGTAAAAAAGACCTCAGAGATATAAGACTGGGAACCCTACCTTAATTATTGGAAGGTATAAAAATATATATTAACTAAAAGAAAACAATAATATAACAAGAATCACATGACATCACTCTTCTCTTTTAATTATAATTAATGCTCTATTTTAAATTGAAATTATTATCTCATATATTAATAAAATATTATATTATAATTTTATTTAAACAAAAATTAATGCATTCGTCACACTCAATAACAATTACATCAACCAAAACCAAAAATGTTTTAATACAATAATAATGTTTACTTTTCTAATTTACACATTTAATACTATCCAAAGTAAGATACGATGTGTTCCATGATCAACTTTGGATTGCCAAAGTCTTCAAAATAAGTTCTTCACCAATGTCTTGGATTTTAAAATAAATATTAATGAATGTAAATAAGAATATTCCATGATGAAATTTAAATGTATCTGGGGGCACACATCAAGTAAGACAATGTAATATTGTTTCTAGGTTGGGCATCTTTCCCCCAAAAAAACGAAACAAATTGCATGATTATAAAAACTGATATTAGTATTATATGGTAAATTAGTGTGTATGTATTGTGTTAAATGCATGTTTTAAAAGATTAAAAATAAGGGTATTAAGCATTAAGTCCTTGTAAGAGTTTGCATGATTTTGAAGAAGAGAACTGAATCTAAAAATGAGGTAAATATAACAATCTAAAATATATTATTTTAAAAAAGTAATTGAAACTACAAATTGAAGAAAATAGGATGATCCAAAATATTTCATAAAATTTATAAGAGCTTACTCTGTTTAAATAAATATAAACTTATCATTTCAAATAACAATTTAAATAGGCGAGCATAATAAATGCATAATGCAATGTTAAATAATTATATAAAACAAATCAGATTTAAGTTAGTACAAGTAATAATAATTCAAGTAAAATGAGTACTAAAAAGTGTGTTTTATTGTAACTAAAAACTTCAAGCCTTCTCCGACTTTAGTTCTACGAAGCCTTTTCATCTTTGATGCAATACTTTGTTACATTTAATGACACCCATTTCTTCAAGCTTGTGTTATGATTTCTTATTTCTCATGACTATTTTTGATATCATTGTTTCTTTTGACCTAATAAATATGTTTGATAAATAATAATAAATTAGATATACATTGTGCACTATTTTTGGGTGGAATGTTTAGTTCACTAAAATCTAGACTTAGCCGTAAGCTAGATTTTCATGTAGTAATCGTGTCCATGGATATAGAAGTAGAGGATGAAATAAAAAAATACTAAATCAATTAGGCAATTACAAAATCAATGTCATCGTATTCTATAGGATTTATTTAAAATTCAATTTGAAAACACAACTTTTTCACTGAATCGATAATAGATTGTAATGGACCATGGATCCATTTTTTAGATGTATCTATAGTACCTATGAACTATATTGTTTTCATTTAGCCTTTATCATACTTAGCAGGAATTTTATACTTTCATTAATAAGGATTACATGTTTCTATTACATTACATTTATGCTTTTTGATGATTTTTTTATGCTTTCAAGATTATATTGTCATGTTTTTTTATTAAGGATAAAGGGTAGTTTTATTTTGAACTAGGGACTATTACCTTAGAAGAGAAACACAAATTTGAAGTCATATCAATCAAATTTAAAAATATGCTTAGCAACAAAAGATTGAAAAAAATCAGCCAAAGAACAACTAAAAAGTAATTAAAAAATGGTCACAAATGCAAAGATTTTGAACAATAGATATTCCCCAACCACTAAAAAAAATAAAGAGGCAAACTAAGAGTCTCTTATGATATTTTCTTTGTTAGATCTGAGAGAAATTGTCATGTTTTCCAAACCCTATTTACTTTGGCTTTATTTCTAATGCTAATAGTTTTCCATTATTCTTCCTCCTCAGGGTTTGGTAATATGGGGATCAAATTTTCAAAAAATTTCACTTGATTCAGTGTTTATGCTGAGTCAAACTCATATTATATTTATAATGGATAGTGGGATAATGAATCTAATCTAATCTACATATTTCCATTAGTCCTTTCATAAAGCACAATAAACCTCCTTGGTCATTGCCTCACAACATAGTGTTTCATTTTTATGATTTTTTTCCTCTTCTTCCAAGGGGATCTATTATTTGATCCCTCATTATCACTTCCACTATCAATTATAGATAAAACCATATTATGTTAAATTTCTATATTTTTACACCATGAAACCATCTTCTTGAAATTAAAAAAAGGGCAATCAGTTACCAAATGCCTTATTTTGAGCTATCTTCTTCACCTAAAATGGATACATTCAAAGTATAGGGATTGCATACATATTTTGTTTCCCACCCATAGTTATAACTAAGAAGATAAATCAAAATACGAACATATGTGGAATGTCCCTTAACAACATTCAATTTATTAGTGGTCCAAAAATTACCTATTGTATTACCAATGTCAGAAAATGCCAAATCATCCCAAAATTGGTGAGGAAGATTTGGAAGCCTAATCCAAATCAATTTGAAATTTAAAATTTTAGTTTGGGCATTATAATCTAGATGCTAGGGTTTTACTAGTAGAGTGTGTTTATCCTAGTCCAAAACCATGTCATTAAAATTATTCTCTTTATATACTTAAGAAAAAAAGAATAAGAAAAATTCTAGAAAATGGATGAATATATATTTTACCTTCCACCCTATATTGTCATCGGGTTGAGATCCACTCATGTAAAGCTAGTAGGGTCCACCAAAACCTATCAAATTTACAAATCATTCCTTGCATAATTAGTCATCCTTCGCTCATAGTAATAACTTCAATCTCTTCTTTATCAAATAGAATAATAGGTATATCCCTGTATGGAATCATAATATATATTTTTTGCCCCCCCACATCATCAACAAATTATCTACCATTTGATATATATCATGTTTCCTAGTTTCCAGGTTTAGACTATGTCCTTGACTCTAATATCATTCGATCATCCCCGCTTGTTTCCATCCACTTATTGACAAAAACTCATTTTGATCCACCAAAACTTGAGTATTCCATAGATTCAAATGTATCATGGATCCTATGGTTTTACTAGCTACCTCAGATCTGGTCATACACTCCTTTATCCTTCGATCTACACTAAAACTTCCTCTAATTGGTAGAAAAATCTTCAAAACCTCATTTTCTTATCCCCACTATTTACTAATATATCCCTCTAATTATGTTTGTCATTAGTTTCATCTAAGACACAGAATTATACCCTTATTATGTCTTCATTGCTATGCTCAGATGCCTCTGACACTATGGAAAGGGACACTGCCACTGAGCCAAGGTGACTAGGGTTCGCATTATCCACCACTACACCAAAGAGATTAGGGTTATTGTGAGGCTACATCATTTATCTTATGCATATGACCTATTAAAAGACTTATTTGTCTCTCAAAATATTTTATGTGACATTTACCACAATGTAACACTATATCATTTGATTTTGTTTTGATTATTTAATAATATACAATTATTTAATTATTTTAGTTATCATGTAATTAAGTTTTAATTTTAAACTGTATTGTGTTATATTTAAGGTACCATGATACCATTTGAGTTGAATGTAGAGAATACACAGTACATATGAAAGACATGTTATTTAATAATACCCAAAAAAGACATAGCTCTTTGTTCACATGTCCTTTGTAATATTTCAATGACAGCAAAATTAATCAAAATTTTTTTATTGAGTGACATGACACCATGATTTAGGTGGCATGGTGAGTGGGGTAGTGTTAAAAAAATTATATTATCACAAGAGAGTAAGATATATTTACATATTTGAAAACTATTGAAAAGTAATAGTGCAAATAAACTTAATTAAAGAATAAAAATCTTGGGGATCTTGTTGGTAAAAATTTAAATGAAGACATGACCTCCAGTAATAAAAATTAGATTTGTGAATATAAGCAAATAAAGATGTGGAATTGAGTTTCATGCCCATAAATATAAAAGATAAGAAATTTGTTTCTATGTGATTGTCCATGGCTAATAGTAGTGTCTAATGGCCTCTATAAATTGAGATACTTGATTCCAAAGGAAAATAATGATATATAGAGGAAAAGTATCCCTATGTTACCCACAACTAACACATCAAACGAAATATGTTTAAATCCAAACTAGTCATCAAGAAATTATTCTATCCTTTTGACTTTCACTAGAGATGTATATGAGAGTGCTAAAATATCCAAGTTGGGAACTAATGAGACCACATAATGTTCATTTGACCTCTTGGATCAATAAAAATATGTTATTATGCATCCAAGAATACAAATGTAGGATCTTTTTAATTATTTTATCGAATATTTTCATAGAAAGAAATCCAAAAGTGAATCATATTACTAGTGAGCTATGTTTGTTATGTATATTACAGGAAAGTGTTTTATAAAGAAATGTTGTATACATGTTGCCTACTAGCTTTGGCAAAACCATTGATGGTTGGACTTTTTCATCAAACAATGGCTTTGAAAAATGTTGAAAAACCTTAAAATATCCTAGATGATAAATGCAACTTAAGAAATCATAAAGGCTATAGAATATTTCAAATAGAAATTCATAAATATCAAATAAGTTTATCATTCTCCCACATAAAAAAGAATTAAAGAGAACACATGCAAAAAATAATCCTTTTCAAGTACACGACTATTGTATAACTCTAATTCAAACAAATCAACATAGAGTTATATATATTATGTATATCTACTAAAAAAAAACTAAGCATTACAAAACTTATATATCTAGTTTCCTAGATTACACAAGATAGACACCAAAATCCCTCACAATGCATCTTACTTAAGACCCAACACAATCGATAACAAACTAGACAAACTTGTTACACTAGATTATGTACCCAATTTATTCAATTGAATATTGATAAAGATAGCCCAGAGGGATATGTATGATGGATGTTGATATAACACAAACCTTGTTGGTCATATAAAAGGGAATAATTTTTCAAATCATAACATAGACTTGGCCAACCTGGATAGAAGAAAATTTCCAAACACATAGGATTATGTTGGAGAAGGTAGTTAAAAGCATAACACAAACCAAATCATTTACCATGATTTCTTTATTACATTCCATATGTTTTTGATATGAGACAATGGTTACAACTCCAAGCACATTGACTACCTTTCTTGATTTCTTGATATTTCTCCATCTTTACTTGATTTATACTACATTTAGGGAATTGTAGTAAGATCTAATTATTGAAAGGGACTATATTTTGTTGTATATTTCCCTTGATTCCAAAAAGGGGGATAAGAATTTCTAGGACACCTCTGAAAAATTTCCAGGATAGGAAATGTAGGTAGTGTTAATTTTAACATGCACCAATAACAACAAATATATTTACAACAAAAAAGTGGAATGGAAACTAAAGTGAAAGCAACCAAAAATATTAATCAACCATGTAGTCAGAGAAAAGGAGTGACATTGATTTAAGGTAGCATTTTTTAAAAATTTGATGCAAAAAAAAGGGCCAACCTTTCAGAGGCCATAACATTTGACCCATATATCTGTTTGAGCTTTTCCATGTCTCAAAATGATCATATCGAAAAGGTCATTCTGGTTATATATATTAATACATGAAGACATGACCTCCTGTATAAAAAATTAGATTTGTGAATATAAGCAAATAAAGACGTGGAATTGAGTTTCATGCCCATAAATATAAAAGATAAGAAATTTGTTTCTATGTGATTGTCCATGGGTAATAGTAGTGTCTAAAGGCCTCTATAAATTGACATACTTGATTCCAAAGGAAAATAATGATATATAGAGGAAAAGTATCCCTATGTTACCCACAACTAACACATCAAAAGAAATATGTTTAAATCCAAACTAGTCATCAAGAAATTATTCTATCCTTTTGACTTTCACTAGAGATGTATATGAGAGTGTTAAAATATCCAAGTTGGGAAGTAATGAGACCACATAATGTTCATTTGACCTCTTGGATCAATAAAAATATGTTATTATGCATCCAAGAATACAAAGGTGGGATCCTTTTTATTATTTTGTCGAATATTTTCATAGAAATAAATACAAAAGTGAATTATATTACTAGTGAGCTATGTTTATTATGTATATTACAGGAAAGTGTTTTATAAAGATATGTTGTATACATGTTGCCTACTAGCTTTGGCAAAACCATTGATGGTTGGACTTTTTCATCAAGCAATGGCTTTGAAAATTGTTGAAAAACCTTAAGATATCCTAGATGATAAATGCAACTTAAGAAATCATAAAGGCTATAGAATATTTCAAATAGAAATTCATAAATATCAAATAAGTTTATCATTCTCCCACATAAAAAAGAATTAAAGAGAACACATGCAAAAAATAATCCTTTTCAAGTACACGACTATTGTATAACTCTAATTCAAACAAATCAACATAGAGTTATATATATTATGTATATCTACTAAAAAAAAACTAAGCATTACAAAACTTATATATCTAGTTTCCTAGATTACACAAGATAGACACCAAAATCCCTCACAATGCATCTTACTTAAGACCCAACACAATCGATAACAAACTAGACAAACTTGTTACACTAGATTATGTACCCAATTTATTCAATTGAATATTGATAAAGATAGCCCAGAGGGATATGTATGATGGATGTTGATATAACACAAACCTTGTTGGTCATATAAAAGGGAATAATTTTTCAAATCATAACATAGACTTGGCCAACCTGGATAGAAGAAAATTTCCAAACACATAGGATTATGTTGGAGAAGGTAGTTAAAAGCATAACACAAACCAAATCATTTACCATGATTTCTTTATTACATTCCATATGTTTTTTATATGAGACAATGGTTACAACTCCAAGCACATTGACTACCTTTCTTGATTTCTTGATATTTCTCCATCTTTACTTGATTTATACTACATTTAGGGAATTGTAGTAAGATCTAATTATTGAAAGGGACTATATTTTGTTGTATATTTCCCTTGATTCCAAAAAGGGGGATAAGAATTTCTAGGACACCTCTGAAAAATTTCCAGGATAGGAAATGTAGGTAGTGTTAATTTTAGCATGCACCAATAACAACAAATCTATTTACACCAAAAAAATGGAAGGGAAACTAAAGTGAAAGCAACCAAAAATCTTAATCAACCATGTAGTCAGAGAAAAGAAGTGGCATTTATTTAAGGTAGCATTTTTTTTAAAATTTGATGCTAGAAAAAGGGCCAACCTTTCAGAGGCCATAACATTTGACCCATATATCTGTTTGAGCTTTTCCATGTGTCAAAATTATCGTATCGAAAAGGTCATTCCGGTTATATATATGAACACATGAAGACATGACCTCCTGTAAGAAAAATTAGATTTGTGAATATAAGAAAATAAAAATGTGGACTTGAGTTTCATGCCCATAAATATAAAAGATAAGAAATTTGTTTCTATGTTATTTTCCATGGCTAAGAGTAGTGTCTAATTTCCTCTATAAATTGACATACTTGATTCCAAAGGAAAATAATGATATATAGAGGAAAAGTATCCCTATGTTACCCACAACTAACACATCAAAAGAAATATGTTTAAATCCAAACTAGTCATCAAGAAATTATTCTATCCTTTTGACTTTCACTAGAGATGCATATGAGAGTGCTAAAATATCCAAGTTGGGAAGTAATGAGACCACATAATGTTCATTTGACCTCTTGGATCAATACAAATTATGTTATTATGCATCCAAGAATACAAAAGTAGGATATTTTTAATTATTTTGTCGAATATTTTCATAGAAATAAATACAAAAGTGAATCATATTACTAGTGAGCTATGCTTGTTATGTATATTACAAGAAAGTGATTTATAAAGAGATGTGGTATACATGTTGCCTACTAGCTTTGGCAAAACCATTGATGGTTGGAATTTTTCATCAAACAATGGCTTTGAAAATTGTTGAAAAACCTTAAAATATCCTAGATGATAAATGCAACTTAAGAAATCATAAAGGCCGTAGAATATTTCAAATAGAAATTCAAAAATATCAAAGAAGTTTATCATTCTCCCACATAAAAAAGAAATAAAGCATAACACAAACCAAATCATTTACCATGATTTCTTTATTACATTCCATATGTTTGTGATATGAGACAATGGTTACAACTCCAAGCACATTGACTAACTTTCTTGATTTCTTGATATTTCTCCATCTTTACTTGATTTATACTTCATTTAGGGAATTGTAGTAAGATCTAATTATTGAAAGGAACTATATTTTGTTGTATATTTCCCTTGATTCCAAAAATGGGGATAAGAATTTCTAGGACACCTTTGAAAAATTTCCAAGATAGGAAATGTAGGTAGTGTTAATTTTAACATGCACCAATAACAACAAATCTATTTACACCAAAAAGTGGAAGGGAAACTAAAGTGAAAGCAACCAAAAATCTTAATCGACCATGTAGTCAGAGAAAAGGAGTGACATTGATTTAAGGTAGCATTTTTTTAAAATTTGATGCAAAAAAAAGGGCCAACCTTTCAGAGGCCATAACATTTGACCCATATATCTGTTTGAGCTTTTGCATGTGTCAAAATGATCGTATCAAAAAGGACATTCTGGTTATATGTGTGTGTGTGTGTGTGTGTGTGTGTGTGTGTGTGTGTGTTTTCAATATTTTTTGGAGGCTATACGTGATCATTTGAGGGTCTAAAATTGTGATTTAATTATTTTTTTGGATTTTTCTATTTTTAGAAATTATATATTTTTAGGACCAGACATTAACTTCAGTTAAATTTTGTCCCATAGTTTAATTATAGTGTTTAGGATATTTGGAGAAATTTTTAGTGTTTTATGCACTTACATGTGAACTTACTATAAATAGTAGCTCCTAGAATTAGGCATTTTTTTAGGTTTTATTTTTTTTTAAATTTTGCATATAAACTCTAATTTTTGAGTTTATGTTTATTTCAGAATGGTTTGGGTTTGTATTTATTTCAAGTCATTCAATATGAATCAATAGTTTTCAATTCCATTGGCCAAGATTTGAAACAATGACTTAGAATTGATTCATATTGAATGACTTCAAATAATTACAAAGCCAAACCATGCTTAAATAAGACTAAACTAAAAAATTAGAGTTTAAAAAAAAAATGCATAGTTTTAGAAGCTGCTATTTATAGTAAGTTCACATGTAAGCATGCACAACTCTAAAATTTTCTCAAAATATACTAAACAATATAATTAGACTATGGGACAAAATTCAATTGAAATTAATTTCTGGGCCTAAAAATATACAATTTCTAAAAATAGAAAAAAATTGAAAAATTATTTAAATCACAATATTCGACCCTCAGATGATCACGTATGGCTTCCGAAAAATATTAAAAATATTGCTAGGTAGGTAAACCTTCTTAATATAGCTATGAAATTTTCAATACGGTCGTTTTGGTGTATAGAAGAGCTCAAACACAACTACGTATCAAAAATTATGGCCTCCGGAAGGTTGACTTATTTTTTTTTGCATCAAAATTTCTATAAAAAAAAACATGTGGAAAATTATAAGACCATAAATCAAAACAATGTCTGTCAAAAAACTAGAAGATCAAGACTATGTTAAGTGATCCAAGTCCAACAAAATTATTGAGATTTTGCCCCTTAATTTTTAAAGCAACTCTAAATACATCCATTTTATTCAAGCCCTTCAAACGTAGGTTTGTCCAAATTAAGAGAAAGCTGTGACAAGAACAAATGATAATGACATATCTCACACTTTAAACTCAGTGATGAACATTTTTTAAAATTTAGATGTTAAGCATATACCTGTCGTGTCGAGAAAAATCATTGAACACTAGTCGAGCAATTTTTTTTTCCACAAAGTATACCACATCACCAACAAATCTCACAGTAAAAAATTATGATTACATTGCAATATATTAGGAACTAAATCTCTTAAACAACTTTCGATATGGTTTATAAGGACCAAATCTTCTCTGATCATTGATATACCTTATTGTACAGAGTGAAATGCTACATAATCTGCATCTAGAAGAGAAAACTGCTTTTTCTCTCCCTTTTCGAACATTCAAAATAACGAATAGGACATTAATTTCTTATTTATTCTATTTCCATATTACGTGCTTAATTTGAACATAAATGAGTAACTTCAGAATATGCATCTACGAAACAAGATACTTCTTAGAAACTCTGTTGTAGCAGGAGTCAAGTTCTATTAGATAACAATTTTGTGAAATATTTTTATCGATGACCTGCTATAAAATGAAATTCAATTTTGTACACATCCATCACAACTTATTATAGAAATAAACCAGTGATCAATCTCATGTAACATGTCGTTGAAACTGTTGTTTGTGTCTAAGAGAAAATTTAAAACGAAAATAGAGGTTACTGAAATGGGAAAACTAGAAGAATAGTCACAAAAATCGTCTTTGCATAAATCTTGTAAACAGAGAGGAAACTATTTTAACAGGTTATCATATAGTCAATTATCAACAACAATATTATCCGTATCATCTTAAAGGCTTTCATAAAATCATTTGTCATATATAAAAATAATTCAAGAAAACATCCTAAAAGTAATTCAGAGCTTGTAAATCAACTAATAGCCATACTATCTCCTATAGGGCTACAAATTGTTGGAACAAAATAAAATGGGCACTCAAAAGGGGATGGATGCATCATGGCAATCCCCCCTTTTTTTAACGGAGTGTAGGGTCGGGTAGAGTGCGTCGACCCCCCTCCACACAATTTCCCTAATAGCTTGTTGCTCTATTGATGTAAGAGAGAATACTTGACCGCTTACTTCACAAACATAGCTCAAGTTATCATAAACAATTCTATGATTATAATTTTTATCATAAATGTGTGCTTCCTATTAATTTGCAATGATAAATGTTTGCTCAAACATGATCAATACTACATATTTTATGACATTTATGAATAAATATTGTGAAACTACATTAGGATTTATATTTTTGATGTTGAAATAGTACCTGCTAATATCACATGTTGTGAAATCTTATTGAAAGTGAATGCAAAACCTAACACCATAAGGGATGATGCCTCCTTTCCATATATAGTCCATTGACATGAACCCCAATTCATTACATGAGACAACTAAATAGTATTTTAAAATAGAATATTGATGATTGATTGAGCTAAATGTTATAGTAAATTCATTGAACCGAAGCGAAATTCATTTGCAGATTGAGCAGAAATAATTAGGGATAATTAACTGGGAATGTTTTACTAAATGGAAGCTATATCTTCAAAGTAAAACATATTATTATGAAATGGGACATTAATTGGGGATTAATATCACCTCCTTTCCGACCGCTGAGTGGTCAGCAAAGAATGGTGAAATGTAACCATGACCCGATAAATTAATCTCCAAATGTGCTAAATTCATAACCTGTTCTTACCATTGTAATAATTCCAATTCTAACTTGGCAGATAGATTCAAACTTCATTTATTACGCTTGTCAGTATTCAATAAAATAATATTTATTTCTGAACAATAATGGACAGTCGCATGTAAGGATAATCAACTCAAGTCGACTCAATGAATGGCTGTCAAATATTAATGACTGCCACCGATTTCTTGTCATGGCATTGAAACGGAGCAATTTTGGATACGATCCAGAGCACGTGAAATCAATATGGGAGTTAATATGTTATGTTCTGAATTTTTTTTTTAATCTATTTTTATTGTCTTGGACAATGTGATGTTTTTTTAGTAATATATAAAGTTTTAAAGCATTTAATACATTAAAAAATAATATTTTATAAATTATTGACTAAAAATCTTACAATTTAATTATGGAAAAAAAATTCATTTTTCAAAATATATAAAATAAAGAAAATTGATTGACGGAAATAATAAAATTTAATGGAAAAATAAAACAAAATCCTCACATAACTATCCTTCCAAGACTAATAAGGTCGATAAATTCTTTTAAATTTTCAATCAATCCAAGAACACTTTAAGCGAGCCCAAATTAACCTACATATAAAATTTGGTCTCAATAGATCATCTCAAATATTGGTGCTTTCATAGGTATAAATACCCAAAATATAACGTTGGCATTTGAAAAGTTGGAAAAAAAAAGTCTGTGTTCAAGGTTCGAATATATATGGTCAATTCATAATCAATGCAACATTTAATTCCCAATTGCCGAATAATACGAGAATCTAAGTTTGTATTTTTAATAAGATCTCTTCTTCATGGTTCCCCTCCCTTATATATCATATCTTATTTTACCTTGATGTGGAACTACCCATCCTTGATAATTTTAAATCCTCTTTAGGAGATGTGCCTAACTTTGATAACGTGTAACCTCTTATTAGAATGAAACATAATAACTTTAAGGTACGATGAGATATTTTGGAACATCATCGTCCAATTTAGAAATAGATTTCTTCTCGCTTCAGTTTCATGTCTATTTATCAAATCCTACTGACATCCTCCTCCTCCACAAGTGTCTCCTCATTTCATTTCCACGTTCCTCCAATAAGAAAACAATTAAATCTAGTAGTCACAATTCCTCTTAGGAGCCCGCCTATAAGCTAAAATTTTATAGGTACTCAAGAGGCAACCATAGGTTAGTAGTGTTGGGATGAATTCGTAGATCTTTTTATCGGATATTCGTTAAATGATCTTCCTCTTTCTTTCTACAATCTTTTAATAATGAAGTTAAAATTTAAAGTTTTGATTGATGGTTTGTAGACATCTAAATTTTAAGTTTTGATTTATGGTTTCTAGATATCTAAATTTTGTATAAATCTATCATTAATATTATTTTATACAATATAGATTACGAGGGATGAATGAATTGTTTATTAACATTTTTATTTGGTACTTCTCTCTTTATTTTATATATTTGTGTGGTAATATTTTTACGTTTTCTCATCTTATCAATATTATCAAGGTGATCTCTAATATATTCTTTTTATCTTTCTGTGTGATTTTGGGATAATTTCATCATCTCTGTATATGTCTTATTTAGTGGACTTATCCATGAAATACATACTTGTCTACGTATAATTTTTGGATTTATTTCGAGTCATGTTTTGTTTGAGTCATTATTTATTTCTGTTTAGTTTTGTTGGGTCAAATTTTACATGCCAATAGCTCTAATAATTAGAAATCAAACCCTGTATAAATATAAATCTATTATAAGGCATGAAGGATGGCATTTCATACTTTCAAGAGCTAAACAAATATCTATGATTCACATTTTTTAGAGTGTTTAAAGCTATTTTAAAAGTTTATAAATGCTGAATTCATATTTCCACACTTTTGTCAAGGGTAAAATAGAATAAAAAGCATCTATACTTGAATAAAAAAAATTGTATATGCACAATAACAAGATAAATACATTTGATTTTGAGCCTTCTTTGAAGAATTGGAAATGTAGTGTAGTTATTAATAAGTTAAAGGGGATTGACCTAGGCCAATCTAAATCAATCCTTTTTATCCAACACCTTCCTATTTGATATTGAGTTCATATTTTTAGGAACTAGGGTTTCACATTGCATTTATATTCATGTGTGATATTTTATCTATGGAAGTATCTCAATATTCATAGTTAACACAATTGTAGGTAGTTAAATATTCAAATTTTTATCACAATCAATGTGAAAAAATTCTATAGTTAATGGGCATGGATTGTATACACTACTATCTAAGGAGTTAAAGCCTTTCTTAAAATATATGTAGGTACTACCTCTGGATCTAAGCGATCATATTCATGTATTTTCCTTATTTATGCTATAAAAAAGTAGTTGTAGTGAATAAGAAAATCATATATAAGCTAAGCTATATTCTTCCCAATCTTTTATAAAGATAGCATATTAATATATTTATCAATTTGTAATTAGAATTAGTAGTAAATTGTATATATTTGTCATTATGATCATTCAAAAATTTATACATCTTAAACACATTTTTTGATCAAAAATAGGGTAAAACATATCGATGTATCTGATTATTTATTGAACAACACTTTTCTTTTTTTATTTTATTCTAGTGTTTCAAATAAATTCATGACTACCATATACTAAATAGAAATATGTTCATCCTTTACTATATTTTATTTGTCACTTATTTAGGATATCTCTTTGACCTATGGGTTTCGAATTGAGTTCATTATTTGCATGAAAAATAATATTTTATTGTATTTTATTTTATTTTTATTTCTTTCTTTTTCTTGATTTCTAGAATTCAATTTCAATAGTTGTAAAACTCATAGGATTTTCCTTCTAGTCAAAGCACTCATTAGTTTAACCTATCATGTGTTATGAGGGGTACTACACCAATACTCAATAAAATATACTAGACTATATATGGATTTTTACTTATGAACACCTCACGATATATTAAAAACATATATGTTTTTTGCTTCCAACCATAGGAAGACTCTTGGATATTTGTCTTTGTAGTGCAACAGTATGTGGTTATTCCAAAGAATCTAATTTTAACATATCTTAGATATAGGATAATGAATCTAAGGGATGGTGGAATCATCTATAGTTAGTGATCCTTTGGACCTTGTTCAGTATTTGCAATTCGGATCAGTGAATCTTATATCCTACAAATTAGACATAGCTTCCCTAGTCACACCTATTGATATATTTTATTTCTTGTTATGATTGTAATTTGTTAATATTAGGATTTTTTTATTGTATTCACATTATTATGGGTCAATAAAATATTTTTTTTACTAAATATGAAACCCCTAATGGATATCATGCTTTGTATTTCTTCCTCTCCAATAATGCAATACCTTATGCTTCTGATAATAAATGGACTAATGATAACACCTTAAAATTATTGATGCTTTTTATATCAATGAGGAATATGATTTTGATAAATTATGATTATGATTATGATTCTTATAAACAAATAAAGAAAATTGATACAATAGTGAAAATTATAGTAAAGAGGAAAATGAGCACACTAATTGAGAAATTAAAAATCCAAATTCCTTTCTTCCTCCCCTTTATTTATTTTTATGTAAACCATAATAAAAATAATGTAGCAATAATAAATACCATTTTTCATTTAATCCTAATAAGTATCTAAATATGAAGAATCAACCATTAGCACACCTTATTTACCTCTTAAATTATCGACTACACTACCTATTAAATTAATCAATACAAACAATAAAGACATATTCCTTTGAAAAAAAATGCAAATAATATTAATGAGTGTGATATTAAATAACTTTATATAAAAACATTACATGAGGTAAATGCATATGATATGCCCCATTCTAATTTAGATCTAGCTAATGATATACAAAATGTTTATACTTTTTATCCTCCCTTAGAAATAACAAATAATGATTAAGCATCCCATGATAATTTTTCCCCTTATCCTAAAATACCAAAGGATGAAAGTGAATGTGATGTATTATCCCCACATAAATAACATGTGATACTATTTTTTTATATTCATAAAGTAGGGATTATTTAATATTATGAAAAAAAATCAAGTAAGTCATATTATATCCATAAAATGTGATTATCAAGATAACATTACTTTGGATGACTCTAAATATTATCCTAAGACGAAATAATCCAATGAAGATAAATGTGATGTCCATGATAATATATGAAATTATTATAACATATCCATTGATTTTATCTCAAAATTCAATCCTAATTCATCCAATTATAGTAGTCATTATCCCCTCATACCAATGTTTAAAATAGATCTCTAATTATAACCCATGACTAATACTTTAAAGTCCTCTAATATTTCGATTGGTCATATTATACATCATGCCTACTATTGGTGAGCTCACAAAATGAGTAGTTGATCTCACATTGCAATCTAGATCATGGTATGCTATTATTTAAGATAATTGTATTTCATGACAACACCTTACTTGAAATATATATGATAATGTATATCTGAAGGATATTTTATGCCTCTATTTCCATTGTTTAATGATCATGGACATCCATACATTCATTTAAATAGATATATACTTTATTTTGGAGAAGAGGAAAATAATGGAAGAATCCTAATAAAACCATTTCATAGAAACCACACAAGGAATTATTTAGATTGGATTTATAATCTACCTTGTTACATCTTCATTCTTCATTATAAATTTTTTCTATTTTATTTATAGATATTTGCAATTAATAAATTTATATTTGGTTCTATTTTTGACTAAGCTTGAGATTTATGTTATTGTGGGTTAGTAGAATTTTGTTTGATTAGATGATGGTACATAATTTCTTAATATGAATTAGATTAATGTATGCATTTAAATTTTGAACATATTAATTTATTATTTTAGTAATAGTATTATTTTATGATTATGATGTGATATGATCTAATTACTTGCATGTTGTGATGTGAACACAGGATAATTCATCCCTTGATCTTACCAAAGGGAGAGAATCATTGGATAGGGTGATGTATATATAAATGTTGAAGTTATACAGAGAGCTATCAAACCCCTGCATACATACAAAATAATTAGTCATCGTAGAAAATGCATTTAATTACTTATAGAGTGTTTGATACTTGTTTTGAGTGTTGTTTATGTGGTTCGCTAGAGTAGGAAAAATATAGAAATTAATTCCTTTGCATGTTTAGTAAGTTTTTCTATTAATAATATTAGGAGCAATTGTTATCAATGTTAAATTTAAAAAATATGGGTTATTTACGAATTTAAATTTTTGTCATATGAGTTGATTAGATATGTTCAAATGCTAACTTGATTTAATTAAAAATATGAAACTAGACATTTCATATTAAAATATGAAAAATGAATTATTTTGAAAATAAGGAAAGAACAAGGCAATTAAAGAAAATAAATTTATTAAAAAAAAAAAAAAAAAACATTGTAAAAAATAGAATTTGACATGGAAGAGAAAAACTAAAAAAATGCAATAAAGATTTAAAAAAGGGGAAAAGAAGAGAAAAAAATTCAATGAATCAGCGTTAAATAAAATCTTTTAAAGAAAGCTACGCCATTTTTAATAAGGGAGCATGGAATATGAAATAAAAGAAGAGAGAATATGCAGATAGCGTGGAATATGGAAAGTGTAAAAATAGAAAGAAGAAATTATCATAATCAAGCATATTCCATTAGACATTGAAGAGGTAGGTGATGCATTTGATTTTCAAGAATAGTCCTGGTAAATCGTGTAAATTCCATTTTTATGCTTTGTATATGGTGATAATTTTAGAATATACATTTAAAAAAATGAACTTCACCATAATAGGTAAAGTATATAGTAGGTGTATGTACGAATAGCCAACATACTATAACAAAAAGGAAATAATTACTAAACACCAATTGAAATAACTTCTTCGAGATCTTTTCATTTTTTAGCCTAAATAACTATGTTGCATCTAGATATGTTTAAAAAATATTTTCTTATAATATATTTTTTTAATGCCATAAATCCCTGGCAATCTGGTAACGTTGGTATGGCACTAAATTTCTTTGATGTTTTATGATTCTCGTGAGATAAACCCTATGGAAGAGATTTTATGAGGAGACATTTTGGGCACTGGAATTAACAATAAATTATGCAAAAAACTATATCTATGGTTAAGTTTATAAAATGGGTCATAGTAGGAGACCCAACTAGTATTTTAATTATCAAATCCTGCTATGCTAGTTTAAAGGCAACACGTGTGTTCTAAGTTATGTTTGGACTTCAAAAAAATAATATAATCTTTTTATTTAGTAATTTTATTATATTCATGGCTTCAACGATTCCACCAGATCAGCATGATTCTTTTTGTGATATTGATGTCACAGGTCTGATATTCTTACTGTAAAATTTTCCCCACAATTGAGCTTAATTTGACTATATTACTTCTTCTTTTTCCCTTGGTAATAACAAAAATGGTTCCCTATTGCCTAGCCAAGCTTGATGAACCATCTTCCCTTTTAAAATATCTAGGTCACTCACTCAATCAATAATTTATTATTTTAATTATAATTATTTTGATTTTCCCCCTTTGTAGAGTCTAATCTCAACCACGTTATCATTTTCTATTGATTTTCCTTTTCCAAGGTTGTTACATTTATTTATTTCTCTATTATTGGAATTCAAAACTAATGATTAAAATAGATTTGATTGATTAAGAATTTTTGTATCATAAGCATGTCTTCCTATGTAGAACATTAAGTGGAGTGGAGTGTCTCAAGTTGAACATTGATAACACATGAACATACATAAAAATCTATCAAACATAAGCTTGTACGTTATATATGTCCTCACCAATTCATTACAGTGACTATTAGTAGTTGATGAGCCTACAATAGCAATTCCATAGTTTTTAGTGGTCCATAATGCTTATTGTTACAGTGAATTATATTCAGAGTATGCCACATTTGGATTTTATCCCATTCTGGTTAAGAGCCGACGGCTTTGAAATGTACACAGACATAAATAATTTGGGATCAACTAAAACAACTTAATTATTCAATAGAGGTAGATTACATAAATAGTGTGTTGATCTCCTATAATTCAAGATTCAACACTTACCTCTATCTCACAGTTTTCTCAACTCCCTTACACAATCTACGTGAGATAATACCTCACCTCACAATTAAATAATAATAATAATAATAATAATAATAATAATAATAATAATAATAATAATAATAATAATAATAATAATAATAATAATAGGACTAATTTTGAGCATTCCCCCTCTTAGTTATAATATGGGGTGTGGAATTACACACCTTAATTTCCCTCCCTTGAATGTGGACATCGGATTCACCCAATAATGCATCCAAATACATTAAATTGGAGATTCTATTACAATGCAGAGAGCTTTTATATTTTCCTTATTTAAAAAATGCCCTTAACGACTTATTTTATGGCTTATCGACTGATGCTCACAAGACTTTTGACTATGACACTTATGACATAATAATTTTGACTCAGTATAAAATGGCAACTATAAATGACACTGAAGTTTCAAATCACAGAAGACACTATAAAATCATGACTTATTTAAACTAATTTATTTGAAAAGACATGTTATTACAAAATAAAAACTTTTACTAACACTTCGTAATAACTAAATATAAGACAAAATACACTGACTAAAGAACTAGAAATATAAAATTATATGTAAATAAATATATAAAAATTATAATATGGAAATACTATAAACTATTAACTGGCATAATAATAAAAATACTATTAACTGGCATAATAATAAAACTTAGAATTAATCTATCATTATTTATAAATCTAAAAACATAAAAAATAATAAAACCTAAATCATAAATTAGCAAATAAAATCACAATTCTAAACGTAAAATAAAAGCCTAATAAATTAAATATAAAACATAAAACAACTACGAAATCATCTACGGACATGATAAAAAGAAATAATCATGAAGTATTAAATTGACCAAAAATCTATGGAATTTACATAACTGAAATGATAGAAATTAAACTTAGAGACTAAACTATGACTCATATTTAAAAATGAATCTTCTTAGATGACAAATAATTGAGACCTAAAAAAATCGTAACTACCGACATACTAAACATACCTAAAAATAGAAATTAAGACCTGAATAATAGACTTAAAGATATATATGCCATAAATGATGCCGACGTGTGGAGAGAGGCTGAGGATGAGGTACAGCCATTGAAGCTCGTTGTGAATGTCAATCCCAAGTCAGAGCATCTGAAGAGAGATATATATTTCATAGTAGACAATGACATATCACTATGGATTTTGCCATGAAGTCAAGCTGAGGATACAACTAAGGCAGACTGATCAGGATCTAGTATGAACGGTAGGTGTGAATATGTCGAGTAAAGGGTCTGGAAGGTTCGTGTCACCTACCATGTAGCACCACTCAAAGCTAAGCAGATCAGAAGGACTGGCAATGTTGAAAGTCTTGATGCCATGGAGATTAGGATCTGATGCATGCAAGGTTGTACGTTGTTCGGAGAAGGCGCAGATCATCCATGACTATATCTTCGATCCCATACATACAGATTGATCTTCAGATGGGGAGTTGTGTCCAATAGTGTATGTGATTGCACTCAGATCTGATTTGATTCTATTGTTACTCTTCTCCTGTACATACCCATATCCATACATATCCCGCCCCCCCCGCCCAACACACACACAGATATATATATATATATATAAAAGCTTGAATGCAAACAGAAAATTGGTTGTATGGCATGCAAACCTGATTAATATTACAAATACTCTTTAATTCCATTAGACGTCCAAGGAAGAGACATTGAAAACGACACGTAGTCTGTACTACTGCTTGAAAGTCAGATTGGATGAATGATGGGTGGCCTTTCGAATGGAAAGACTTCAACACATGGTCTTCACTACTTGGTCTCAATATGCCTAAGCCAAAGAGGTCCAGAGAGGTCTAGGATGGGCTTAATCTAATACCAGTGTTGGGTTTTATCCCATTCTAGTGAAGAGCTGAAGTCTCTAAAATGTGCATAGGCACAAATAATTTGGGGTCAATTAAAATAATTTAATTATTCAATAGTGGTAGATTATATATATAGTGTGTTGATTTACTATTATCTAGTATTCAACACTTATTTCTATCTCACATTTTTCTCAACTCCCTTACACAATCTACATGAGATAATATCTCACCTAAAAATCAAATATGATTAAAAATTATAATAATCATGTTAAGACTAATTCCTAATATTTGCGAACCTATATGAAATATTAAGAATATGCATCTATTTCCTTCCATTTACATTAATTAAAGTAATTTTCGTTCAATTATTATAACTTTATGCAAGTGTGCATTCTATCCAATTCCATGAGGTAATGAATCACTGTATTTTATTAGCGATATATCTACATTTTTTAGCTAAGCAAAATAGAGATTAGTGAGTCTAGCTAATAGTTCCCATAGACGGTATTTTATAAAATCCATAACATTACTCCATATGAAAATTTAATATTATAAGTAGCATATCATGATATTTATGTAGCTAATATCCTTTATTTTTATCCATAATGATGATAGATTATAGCTAATATTCATTATAAATATCTCATTGGCTTTAAAAGTTAGGATTTAGCATTGTAATTTAAATATCCTAATATAAACCCAATGGGGTAGACTCGGTGTCGAGCGATTTATGTGTGAGGTGTGTGGCAAATGAAAATTGATATGAATCTGGGTGCTTTTAACATATCCTACGATTGTAAGTAGAGCTCAAATACTGATTAGATATATATTGTGATAATGTGTCCATATCATAGGTTAAGATCATTATACCATGGTATAATAATATCATAGATAGTAAAGTTAAATTACTAATTAAATCTTATATCATTATAGATATTATAATTCATGGGTGACTATATGATGGTTTTCATTACATATATTATCGTCCTTGGTACATGATCTATAATAATAAGCTTAGGTCAACAAATCATAAGTTATCTGTATATATTATGATATTACTTCACACTATGAGTTATATATATTTCATGTTCATATTATGCTAATGTTATAATCATTTGTTTCATATATTGATCAAATTTTTTTATATATGGAATAATGATAATATGAATGAGTTCTAAGGTACTAAATTTGTAATGATCAAGTATTTGACTGAGGTTCATAAAAGCTTATGATGACATTCATATTGTTGGACATACTTATTCTTGGTCATAAACAACCATGTGAAAATATTACAGTTTAGGTGTATCAGGTTATCTGCCTAAATTGCATTGAAATAGATGACTATACTAAGTCTAGTACTCGAGGAGCCAAAACTATAACCACATTAAAATAGCCATTTAGAAGAATAGAACTAGATGTTTAAATGGATGTTATAATGAGTTTATGAATTTTTTGGTTCTGCAAGTGTATGATTGGCTCCTAGTTATATATTGAGAACTTGTGTGCAATACTTGATTATGATAGTGTTTGGTTATGTCTAACATATAATAATACATCCTAATGCATGGTCACTATTAGGCTACTTTGAATTCTAGTTTACAGTCTAAACTCAAGGTATGTCTGATTGGTATAAACCCATACTAGTTTATTATTGTTAGCTATATGAATCATTAGATTCTTGAAATCATATGTTTGGTTATGTGTATTTATGTAGTTGGGAACATATGATAAAATAGGATATCATAGGATATTATACTATTAAATATGTTGTACCTAGATGGTACATATTATAATTATTTTACCTAAACTCATATCTATATTTGACTAGTTTACTATATACACGCTAGTTATTTCTATGGATAGCATGTTTTAGAACAATTGGTAAGACTTTGTATATACATGCATAAAATCTTTGAGAATTTAGTGAATGTTATGTTGGTATTTTTCTATTCCATGGGAACTATTAATTGGTTATTTATCTATGGTTATTATAGAAATGCTTATGTTTCCATGATTTTAAGACTACATTATATGACTGTTTTGGAGAAAATAAATAGTTATATCTTAGAATATCGGACTACGATAATATGGGTTATCATAGGTGTAGTATGTTTGAAAACAAATAGTGGTAGTTAAAATATACAGTTATGTGTATTTTACCTAGATGGTATAGACTGAAGTCATTAATTCTAGTATGGGATGGAAATTATTATAATATTCATTTATGCATTTGATGATATAAATACATGATTTAGTTACTCTTATGTATAACATATTATATGATGTATTTGCTAAGTATAATTTAAGTTAAATGAATCTTGTGGTTGAATTGTATTTGACCAATCTACATTACTGATATGAAGTAAGGAGTGATATGGACTTCACTGGCTTAGTGGTCTCACAATGACAAATAAAGACAGTCCGATCAAGTGGTGTGTATAAATTTGATTGATCGAGATCATTATTATTTATTATTTATAAAACTTTGGCCCAAAGTATTTTTAATGAGATATTATAATTTTATAAATGTGATTCACATGTTTGTGTGACATATTACAATATAATAGATTTCTATGATACATTGCATATTTAACTTAGAATCATACAATATATGGGTACTTTCTTGTCTCTCTGGATTCTCATGCCATCACTACCTTCTCATCCATGAAGGGAGGGTAATTATTTAATAGGATTAGTGTAGGATATTTTTGGTCTATTATTGGTGTCGAAAAGTGCTTAGATGATGCTCTCCCTCCCCATAACAATACTACTTTTGAGATGAAACTTAAGATTTCTATAGATACTGGACAGTCCAGGGAACTCATTCTTTAGGGATCTAAGTATGTAAATTATGTACATTGTATTAGATTGTATATTATTATTGAGTATTATCATCATAAATTATAATTACTTGTTATTGTATATTGATAGTGGTGATTAAAGAGTATATCAGTCATGGTAGAGTTGATGTATTACTTTCTATATTCATTTTATGTAACATTCTCATGAAATTAGAGATTCATGATATTAGATAGAACATGTACTTAATTTTATCACTTGAGTATATATACAATATTTATTTAGATTCTTGTATGTATCTATAGTATATATATTTAATTAAAAAAATATGTCTAACCTAACAGGGTTGTTACATGTGGTATCAGAGTTATGGCTCAAACTCTAGGACCTAATGAGTCCATTAACATTTTTGTTTCTTTATGTTCATCGATGTGAACCTAGTGAAATGAAGTATTATATAGGTATTTTCAATTTTTAGTATCTTAGTATAGAACCATGTTACATTATGATAGGAGTTTCGTGACTTTCATGTAATGAGTGTGGGGAAACATGATTGTGTACCCTTAGGAGTACTCGTGCCCTTTTGATTTGTATAGGGGATGATTTATCAAGTAGTCCAATGTTGATGCTTGCATATGTGTTTGGGTAGGATATTACAAAGCGTAGTTCATTAGTGATGAATAAAATATTTCTACCATAGTGTATCACTTAGAACGAACACCTAAAGTATGAATATGATCTTTTTGATTATCAAGACACCTTTGCCATTTATGTTTTCTAATGTTAGTGTTTAAAAGTATGTGATGATTATCACTTAATATATATATTTGGGATTTAGTTTTGTGCCTTCTTATCACTAATCCTAGGAAAAGAAAATCTTATGAGACCAATTTAGTTTTAATACCACCTAGTACGGTGGGAATTTTCATTCAATAGAGTGATGTTATTTTGGTTGAGAGGTCATATTTTTTAGAGGCTTGTTTATTGTTGGCACCCTTTTTATGTGGTTAAGGATAAAGTGTCATCTCTCTTAGTTAGCGTAGAGATGAGTTTGTATTATCTCATTGTCCTTTTACATTATTATGATGCTATTGAGAGGAATCTTATTTTTATGTCATTTATTTTAATCTTTTCTCAAATGAGAACTTTATTTTTGAATGTCATTTTATAGTAATCCATTGAATTTGGTGGGATAATGCCTTCTACTTCTTGTTGAGAGAGAAGTTATAGAATTGGAAGGATGGATACATCTTTGGGGTTAGTATTTTTTTGATTGAGTAAATAGTTTGAGATACTGTACTTTCAGATTTGGTATATAGGTAGTGTGTTAGCATCATTAAATTGTGACATATTCTTTTGACCTTTTGAATTTATGTAAATTTTTTAGAGATGCTATGTCTCAAATTTTCACTTATGACTCTTTAGAGTTACTACTTTATCTTGCTTTTGATTATAAGACCACGTGGGTGGCAAACCTTGAATTATATATATTGAATTTTATATTAAGAGTTATAAATGACTATAATTAGTATAATATTATACACCCTTGACTAGAATAACATTTTTTCTTTTGTATTAATATGATGTTTGAAGAGATATTTTAATACTTGTAACCAAAAGTGAGTAGGGTATAAGATGTGCGGAACACCTTTTAAATCTATGGTTGAGATAAACTATTAACTTGTTATATTCTAAGCAAGCAAATAGGGATATTTTATTTCATTTATTCCCTTATAATGTTGAAAGGATGGTGCCATCCTTGTCCTATTTATGTTATGTTATTTCCTCTCAACTATTTATGTAAAACTATATGTTATGTTGGGAATATAATACTAGTTATGTGTGGCTTGTGACAACTTAATATAATTACAACTTGATTGTATCATCTATTTTATATGTATGATGATACATATACATTAGTTAAGTATATAGGGTTGATTTCAATAATCTAATAGCATAAAATTATGATTCTTTGAAATATTTTACACATTTTAAGATCATTAGGTCATCGAGACCTAGGGGAAGAGTGGTGAATTTAGAATGTGAGTTCTAAGTGATAGGATGTTATCCTACTTAACCTCACATTGATTTGGTTGTTACTAAGTTAGATCTGATAAATAGACTTATCAAATCCATGATTTGATAAGCAAAATTTATTAAATTTCAATCGTATGGCCATACATATGTATATTATAGATGAGTATTCCATGATTTTATATACATTGTAAATGCAGTATTTCTAATTCATATTCATCATCATACTTATTAAGAACTTTGTGGAGTAGTGAAAATATTGATATGTTATAATTATTAGGAGCTACACATAGTAGCAATGGTATTAACTTATACACATTATTACCATTAGGTTTCCTAATTACTTTTCTCTATGATGAGAAAAACACTCTCTAAAATAGAGATATTTGTAGAGGGTTGGAAGATTTTGTGAAAATCTCCGTGGTCAATGTTAAGGCTTTTATAATGATGTTATGTGCTCTCAGGAAGTCAGTGAAACTTTCACTGAGATTTGTGAGATTACTCAAGGTAATAGAAGTTGTCAATCATATAGTATATAGTCTTATCTCGATGATTCTAGACCTTGGGCTAGTTGCGATAGAATAAAAAAGAGTAAGTAAAGCTCACAAACATTGTTTGCATAAAAGTAAATATCACTGAATAGGGTATTTTGGGACCAATACTATAGGAATAATACATCTTGGAGGAACTATGGTGAGTTCTACAGGTAAGTCACCTATTTATTGCCTAACTAGATATTTTATATCCTGTTATTTCTTTGGTAAATATTATTTTTGAGTAAAATTCATCAAGGACAATGATTAGATTTAGGGGGAAGGATGTTACATCTTGATTCCCTATCAAGAAAAATTTCTAGATTATCCATAGATATTTGCAGCTAACAAATTTAGATTGGGTTATATTTATGATTAAGATTGAGATTTATGTTATTATGGGATAGTAGAATGTTGCTTAGTTAAGTGATGGTACATGGTTCCTTACTATGAGTTGGATTAATGTATGCATTTACATCTTGAAAATATTAATGTATTAGTTTAGGTATAATATTATTTTATTATTATCATTTGATATGATATAATTACCTAAGTGTTATGAGGTGGATGTAGGATAATTCATCCCTCGAACATGTCATAGGGAGAGAATCATTAGAAAGGGTGATGTAGATTGATACATTGAAGGTCTAAAAAGAGATGGTGAAACCCTACACACACAGTAATTAGTCATGGTAGAAAATGTATTTAATTGCATATGTTGTGTTTGATACTTATTTGGATTTTTATTTGTATTGTTTGCTAAAGTAGGTAAAATATAGAATTAAATTGATTTGAATGTTTAGTAAGTTTTACAATTAATAATGGTAGGAACAATTGTTAGCAAAGGTAAATTTAAAAAATGTTGGTTATTTATGCATTTACTTTTTTTATAATTTGAATTGCTTAGATATGTTCATATGCTTACTTGATTTAATTAAAAATATGAAATTGAACATTTCATATTAAAATATGAAAAAACAAATTATTTTTAAAAAAAAATGAAAAAATAAGGGAATTAAAGAAAACAAATAAATTATAAACTTATAAAAATATAGAATTTTCCATGGAAGAGAAAAAAAGGGGAAAATAAAACAAAAGAAAAATAAATAAATTAAAGAATCATATTTAAAGAACTATTTTAAAGGAAGCTACACCCTTTTTATTAAGGGATCATGGAATATGAAAGAAAAGATGAGAAAAGATGTGAATAGCATAGAAGATAGAAAGAGTAAAAAGAGAAAGAAGGAATTCTAAGAATCAAGTAGATTTTATTTGACATTGAAGAGGTAGATGGTGCGTTCAATTATCAAGAATAGTCCTAGTAAATCATGTAAATTCGATATTATGCTCTATCTATGGTGATATGTTTAAAATATACATAAAAAATGGATTTCACCATAATACGTAAAGTATACAATAGGTACATGTATGGATAGATATCATACTATAAAAAATAGGAAATAATTCCTAAACACCAATTTAAAATAACTTCTTTGAGGTTTTTTCATATTTTAGTCTGAAGAACTACATTGTGTTTTAATATATCTAGAAAATCCTTTCCTGTAATATCTTTTTCTTATGCCACAAATTCTTGGAAATCTAGTAAGGTTGGTATGGCACTATAAATTCTTGATGTTCTATGACTCTCGCGAGATAAACCCTATGGAAGAAATTTTTTAAGGAGACATTTTGGGTGCTAAAATTAATAATAAATTGTGTAAAAAATACATATGAGGTCCAAATTATAAAACAAATTGTCGGAAGAGACCTAACTAAGTATTTTAATTAACAAATCCTTTTATGCTAGTTTTGAGGTAGCATGAGTGTTCTAAGTTATGATTGAATTTAAAAAATAATAATATAAGCTTTTGTTCAAGAATTTTACTATTTATATGGCTGGAGTGATTCCTCAAGCTTATCACAATGCTTTTCAATATATTTGTTAGGGTGTGGAGCTAAAAGCTTCAACTGTTGCAGACATGAAGAAGGGAGGTTACTGAAGATCTAGAAGTACCGGCATCGATAGCATGACTAACATCAGTCAGATGCAGTGCATAAGGCAACCGGCATCGACAGGGATTCAGCCGATGTCGCCATCACCAGACAGACAGGGACTGACGTCGGTCGCCTGTGGTGGTTCCAAAACTGCTATTGACAAACAATCAGTTAAGTGAAGTGAGTGTTTGCATGTTTAAGGACTAATTATAGTCATGAGTTGCATGTTTAATTATTGTAATTAGAGTTCTATTTTTGTATGCATGGGATTCTATTTAAAGACCCATGAGGCATGTATTGTAAATTAAGAAGGAAAGTAAAAGCATTGAAGCAAGGAGCAAGGTCAAGGAGATCTACAGGTGTAAGGTCAAGGAGATCAGCTGAAGCATTCAAGGAGGGGATAACAACTCAGGTTGTTGAGTTGGTTGTGGTTGAGCAAGAGAGAGAGGGAAGAAGGTCTTGAGGTGTGGCAAGCCTTTGAGGTGGAGGAAGAAGTGGCATCTTCCTTATTGTATTTTCTTCTACTAGTATTTAATACAAGAGTGTGTATTGTCTCTCAAATTCTTTGCTATCTCAAGTTTCTAGTTACTTAATCATTCTAGTATAATTCCATGTTTAATTGCTTAGAAGAAAGTAATCAATTGTGCTTCTGTTGGATAAGGGGTTCTTAACAGTTGGTATCAGAGCTACGGTTTGTAGGGAGCAGGTTATTGTTTTTTGATTACAGGTCATTCACAGGGTTTTCTGATTGAGTGGGAGTTCAGCAATGGCAGAAGAAAGTAAGCTCTGAATAGAGAAGTTTAACAGCAAGAATTATCAACATTGGAGGATGCAGATAGAGGATTATCTATATCAGAAGGATTTGTACTTACCGTTGGGTGGGGTTGCATGCAAGCCCACAGATATGAAGGATGAAGAATGGAATGTTCTTGATCAGAAGGCTCTGGGTTCCATAAGGTTGAGCCTTGCATCGTCTATGATTTCCAACTTATCACAGTGCAAGACAACAGAAGAGTTGATAAAGTCCTTGGTTAATTTATATGAAAAGCCCTCGGCTTCTAATAAGGTATTTCTTATGAAGCAGCTATTTACTTTGCAAATGCAAGAATGTGGATCGGTACATACTCATCTTAGTGATTTCCATGGTTTGGTAAACTAGTTAGCTTCAGTCAATATTGTTTTTGATGATTAAGTAAAGGCTCTCTTGATTTTATATTCTTTACCTGAAAGTTGGGATAGTTTGGTTATGGCAGTAAGTAATTCTGCATCTGCTTCTAAAATCTTAAAAGTTGATGATGTTGTGAGTGTGATATTGAATGAAGAAATACACAAGAGAAGCATAGGTGAATCATCAGGGAATGCTCTAAGTGCAGAAAGAAGGGGAAGGCAAATAGAGAAGATAGAGCAAGGGAAATCAAGGTCGAAGGTGGGAAGGAGATCCGAGTCCAGAGGTGTTACCTACTGGTTTTGTGGAAAGAGAGGACACACAAAGAAGGAGTGTTGGTTGAGGGATAAAGAGAATCAACATGAAGGTAATGAAGAAGCAAAGGATGCAAATGTCATGGTACAGGATGCTCTCATACTTTTTTTGGATAGTCAGGTAGGATCTTGGGTTTTAGATTTTGGTTCTTCTTTTTATGCATCCCCAAACAGAGATTTATTCCATGAGTATGAATAGGGAGACTTTGGAGTGCTTTATTTAGGGGATGGTACACCTTGTCAAATAGTTGGCAAAGGGAAACTGCAGCTGAGATTGCAGATGTACAACACATGGGTGTTGAAGGAGGTCATGCATGCCCCAGTTCTGAAGCAGAGTTTGGTTTCTGTTGGAAGGTTGGGTGATGAGGGATGCAAAATAACCCTCACAGCGGATTCTTGGAAGGTTACCAAGGGAGCACTTGTTTTAGAAAGAGGTAAGAAAGTAGGTACTCTTTATCTATCTACTTGTATTACTGATTCTACTTCTGGTTTATCTACTTCAGCTGTAGATTCAAAGATGTGGCTTAATAGGCTTGGTCACATGAATAAGAAGGGAATGAAAGTTATTGATTCAAAAGGTATGTGTTCAAATTCAAAAAGCATAGATAGAGTTCATTGCAGGAAAAGGAAATTTGATGCTTTTGACAAGAACAAAGAAGCCTTGGTGTTTATGGAGGAGATGAGGGACAAAGATCAGTCACAGGGGCTGAACAATTCTGAGTAGGGAAATATGGATAGGGTTATGATCCAAGATGAGCTCGTGGATGAAGATTTCACCACTTACAGGAACACACAGACACTGATGTCGGTCAGGCAGATATCGACATCGATCATGTGTAAACTAGCAGGGGCGGTAGAGTCAGGCAGAGAAGTCTGACGTCAGTTAGGCAGGGACCAACATCGGCAGAGGGGACATCGGTGTTAGCCAGGGAAATGATGTTGGTAGTTAGGGTCAGTGCAGGGAACCAACATCAGTCGGGAGCAAACTGGGAGATGGCCGAGATCGGTCACTAAAATGGATGTTGGGTGGACAGCAAGCTGTCAAGGAGTCTCAAATGCCCATATGGAGGTCAGAAAGGGTAAGTGAACCTCATATTCATTGTTCACCTTCTTTATATTGCTTATTGGTGGTCAATAACTAGGAAGATGGAAGAAGCAATGCAGGTAAAATCCAAAAATAGTGGGAGCTTGGCATGGATGAGGAGTGTGAGTCCTTGGAGAAAAACCAAACAGGTATTTGTTGGTGGAGTTGTCAGCTAGAAGAAAGCACTGGATGAGGGATGGATTTCCATGTTAGAGAAGAGAGTGGATGGACACGTGAGACAGAAGGCTATGGTATATGGTCTTGAGTAGGCTGCAGGACAATGGAGGTTTGACCATTATATTTTTCTTTACCAGGTTGGATAATATTAGCTACATTATCCTGTTAGTTTATTGTGTTGCTTGTTGCAGGGTTTCATAGACAGGGAGTTTTATGAGCTAAGGGTAAAGTTGGTTCAAAAGTATGTCATGAAGAATTTGGGAGTAGCAAAATTCTTTTCGCATAAGTGACAGGTATTACATCACAGGTTTTGTGGTGGTTGGTCTTCAAGAGTGACTTTGAAGAGGGATACAGAGCCAAGGGAATAAAGTAGATGGTGTATAGGTATAGGTACAGTTGTAGCTATTTATCTCCAAATGGGAGATTGTTAGGGTGTGGACCTAAAAGCTTCAATTGTTACAAACACTAAGAAGGGAGGTTGCTGAAGATCCAGAAGTACTGGTGTCGGCAGCATGACCGACGTTGGTCAGATGCAGTGCAGAAGGCAACCAGTGTCGGTAGGGAGTCAGCCGATGTCGCCAGCACCAGACAGACAGGGATCAACGTCAGTCACCTGTGGCAGTTCCAAAATTACTGTTGACAAACAGTCAGTTAAGTGAAGCGAGTGTTTGTATGTTTAAGGTCTAATTATAGTCACAAGTTGTGTGTCTAATTATTGTAATTAGAGTTCTATTTTTTTATGCATGGGATTCTATTTCAAGACCCATGAGGCATGTATTTTAAATTAAAAAGGCAAGTAAAAGCATTGAAGCAAGGAGCAAGGTCAAGGAGATCTACAGGTGTAAGGTCAAGGAGATCAGCTGAAGCATTCAAGGAGGGGATAACAACTCAGGTTGTTGAGTTGGTTGTGGTTGAGCAAGAGAGAGAGGGAAGAAGGTCTTGAGGTGTGGCAAGCCTTTGAGGTGGAGGAAGAAGTGGCATCTTCCTTATTCTATTTTCTTCTAGTAGTGTTTAATACAAGAGTGTGTATTGTCTCTCAAATTCTTTGTTGTCTCAAGTTTCTAGTTACTTAATCATTCTGGTATAATTCCGTGTTTAATTGCTTATAAGAAATTAATCAATTGTGCTTCCATTGGATAAGGGGTTCCTAACAATATTGGGGTCACAAGTCTATTATCCCTACTATAAAATTTTCCCCATAATTGAGATTAATTTCATTATATTACTTCCTCTTTTTCCCCTAGTAATAACTAAAATGATTCCATGCTGCTTGACCAAGCTTGATGAACCATCCTCCATTTTAAATCATCTAAGCTACTCACTCAATCAATAATTTATTATTTTTATTATAACAATTTTCATTTTCCCCCTTTGTAGAGTCTAATCTCAGTCATGTTATCATTTTCTCTTATTTTTCTTTTTCCAAAGTCGTTGCATTTATTTATTCCTCTATTCTTGGAATTTATAACTAAAAATTAACATAGAATCAACTGATTATTAATTCATGTAACATAAACATGTCTCCCTATGCAAAACATTAAATGTAGTGGAGCACGTCATGTTAAACATTGATAACACATGGACATACTTAAAAATCCACTGAGCATAAGCCTGTACATAATATATGTCCTCACCATTTCATTGCAGTGACTATTAGTAGTTGATGAACCTGTAAAAGTGATCTCATAGTTTTTATCAATCCATAATGCTTTTTGTTATAGTGACTTGTATTGAGAGTATGAAATGAACCTATATGAATTACTAAGAATATGCATCTATTTCCTTTTATTGACATTATTAAAGGAATTTTGGTTCAATTATTGTAGCTTCGTGCAAGTGTACATTCCAACCAATTGCATGAAGTAATGAATTATTATATTTTCTTAGTGATATATCTAAATTTTTTAGCTAAGGAAAATAGAGATTAGTGAGTCTAGCTAACAGTTCTAATAGAAGGTATTTTATAAAATCCATAACATTACTCCATATGAATTATTGATATTATAAGTAGCATATGAATATATTGACGTAGCTAATAGTATTTATTTTTATTCATCATGATGATAGCTTATAGCTAATATTCATTACAGATATCCCATTGGATTTAAAATTTTAGGATTAAGCACTATAAGTTAAATATCTTGATATAAGCCCAATTGGGTAGACTTGGTGTCGAGTGACGAATTTGTGAGGTGTATGGAAAATGAAAATTGATAGGAATTTGGTATATGTTTACATATCCTATAGTTTTAATTAGAACGCAAACCCTGATTAAATATATATTATGATAATATGTCCATAGTATAAGTTAATATCATTATACCATGGTATAATTATATCATTGCCAATAAAGTTAAATTACTAATTAAATCTTATATCAGTATAGACGTTATAATGTCATGGGTTACTAAATGATGGTTTTAATTACATATATTACCATCCATGTTATGGGTTGTATATTAATATGCTTAGCTCAACAAATCATAAGTTATTTATATATACTATAATATTACTTCATACTATAAGTTATCTATATGCCATGTTCATATTTTGCTAATGTTATAATCATTTGCTGCATATATTGATCAAATTCTCTTATATATGGAATAATGATAATGTGAATAAATTATAAGGTACTAAAGTTGTAATGATAGAGTATTTGACTTAAGTTTGTAAACACTTATGATGACATTCATATTATTGGACATACTTATTCATGGATTTAAAAAACCATATGAAAATATTACATGTTTAGGTGTATTGGGTCATATGCCTAAACTGAAGTTAAATGGATGACTAAGATGAGTCTATTACTTGAGGAGCCAAAACTATAAGCACATTCAAATAGTCATTTATAAAAATAGAACTAGTTGTTTAAATGGATGCTATAATGAGTTTAAGCATTCTCTAGTTCCCTACAAATGTATGATTAGATGCTAGTTATATATTGAGTACTTGTGTGCATTACATGATTAGTAGAGTGTTTCATTTTTTTAGAATATAATAATGCATCATTATACGTACTCACTATTATGTTATTTTCAATGCTAGTTTACATTATAAACGCAAGGTATGTCTAAATGGTATAACCTCATACTTCCTTGTTATTGTTAGTTATATGAATCATTACATTCTTGAAATCGTATGTTTGGTTATGTGTATTTATGTAGTTGGGAACGTATGATAGTATGATATATCATATAATATTATAATATAAAATATGTTGTACCTAGATGGTACATACTATAATTATTTTACCTAAACTCATAGCTTCATTTGACTAGTTTATTGTATACGTGCTAGTTATTGCTCTGTATAACATGTTTTATAACAATTAGTAAGAATTTGTGTATGCATGCATGCAATATTTGATAAATTAAATAATGTTGTGTTGCTATGTTTTTGTTCTATAGAAACTATGACTTGATTCGTTATATATGGTTATTATATAAATGCTTATGTTTCCATAATTTTAAGACTACTTTATACGACTTATTTGGAGAAAACAAGTAGTTATGTGTTAGAATACTAGACTATGGTAATATGGGTTATCATAGTTGTATTATGTTTGGAAACAAATTGTGGTACTTTAAATCTATAGTTATGTGTATTTTACCTAGATGGTATAGACTATAGCCATTATTTTTAGTATGGAATACAAATTAATGTAGGATTCATTCATGTGTTTGATGAAATAAATGCATGCTTCAGTTACTCATATGTATAGAATATTTTATAATGTATTTACTAAATAGAATGTAAGTTAAATGAATATTATCATTGAATTGTATTTTACCAATCTCCATTACTGATATAGATTAAGGAGTGAGATGGACTTCACTAGCTTACTAGTCTTACAATGACAGATGAAGCCAATCAGATAAAGTGGTGTGTATGAATTTTATTGATCTTGATCATTATTATTTAATGTTTATAAAAAATTGGGCAAAAGTATTTTTAGTGAGACATTATCATTTCAAGAATGTGATTCATATGTTTGTGTGATATCTTGTAATAAAATAGATATCTATGATACACTGCATGTTTGGATTAAAACCATATAGCATATGGGTACTTATTTGTCTCTATGTATTCCCATGCCATAACTATCTTCTCATCTATGAAGGGAGGGCAATTCCATAATAGGATTATTATCGAGGATCGTGGGTTCTTGGTTGGTGTGGAAAATAACTTGGATGATGCTTTCCCTCCCCACAATAGTATTACTTCTGAGATGACACTTGAGATTGTTATCGATACTAAAGATTCCAAGGAACTCGTGCTCTAGGGAGCCAAGTATCTAAATTATGTACATTGTATTAGATAATATATTATTATTGAGTATTATAATGAAGATTTGTAATTACTAAATATTATATATTGGCAGTGATGATTATAGAGTTTTATCAGCCATAGCTAAATTATTGTATTACTTTCTAGACATTTATGTAATGGTCTCATAACATTAGAGATCTGTGATATAAGATGTAATGTATATTTACTATTACCACTTGATTATATATATGACCTTTTTTTATATTTTCATGTGTATCTATAGCATATATAATTAATTAAAAAAAGATGTCTAACCCAGTAGGTTTGTTACATACTTAGTGGATCATTACCTACTTTCAAAATATTATAATATATGTTCTAATAAAATTATCTCAAACACGTGCCCAAATTCACATTGGAACATCTAAAATGTTTTCAACTATTTTATCAAAGTTTTGGATTAATAAAATTTTAATCCTAATCATAAAAACTACCTCTTAAAATAAAAATGATATAAATATTCAATAAATGACACAAAATGATCTTGAACTTACTAATTTAAAATTATGCTAAAATGGGAAAGTAATAAAAACCAAACTAGCTAGAAAATAGGTGTTCAAGGCTATAAATGTAATTTTGAAACTTATTGTATGACTATGTGATGAAATATTGTGATTTATAAATAGGGATTCACTTGAATATAGGACAAGGTTCTTGGAATAAGACAAGGGCATCATGCATTAGTATCTTTATGGAACACCATCATCTAATAGAGTTTTTTAAATCTATGAAATATTGAGTATGCACACCTTCACATGTTGACTCTATGTATATTAATATATATGTTTGATTTTTATCAAAATTCATTGTATGATATATTATTCACATAATACCCTAGATCAATAGGCCATGTGAAAAAAATGGAAATAATAGGAAATAGGGGTTACTGGTTAAAGTTGTGGTTGAATTTAATATCCCATATATTTAACATATACTACATTATAATACTTCATAGATGGATCAAAATTCAAGCAGTTATTCCATGATATAGTGGTGTGATTAAATACTAGTGTAATAATAAATTTTCATGCAATCCTTGTGTGATTAAGTTCGTAGAAAATGAATTATGAACTTGGATGTGTATTCAAAATTACCCCAAAGATATTAGGGGCTGTGTAGAATCTCAATTAGGAAAAAAGGGTTCTTTTATTTCCATTTTTAGTTAGATATTATGGGTTTTTCAATCATATAATAATTTATTAAACCAATGGCTTACAAATGTGTCTTTATAATGATTTTTTTAGAATTAAATTAGATAAGACTTATGAAACATGCAATGTGACCCATTCGCTGAAATTGAATTTGATAAACTAATTATTATTTAAGAAAAGAATTTGGGAAGTATAATATAACACTACCAACATATGGGATTGTCCTGCAAGAGCTACCTTTTCTGAGGAGAGAATGAATATAAGTTAGAAGTGTGGATTAGTAATGGAATAAGATTGATCTATTTGGAATGATAAATGGGTGCATTTTGTGGTCATTATTTTCTTATAATATTAGTTAATCTCAATATAATTCAAGGAAAGATGGTCAAAATTCCATAAAATCAATCATAATCAAAGTGTGTATAAGGAATGGTCACGAGTGTATTTTTTACCAATACATGTTAATTTATGTGCCTATATTTTACTTTGCTTTATTCAAGTAACATATCAAAATGAAATTACTAGAATAAAGTGAAAATCATGATACACAAAATTACCTATGAATAAAAATATTCAATTTGTTGTGACCTGTTGAACTACACTTCATTTAAACTTACAATAAATCACGTATAAGTAAATTTTCAGTTAAGGTTAAAATATGAAATTTAAGTATAATAAACTTACAAATAAAATAATAATGAAATCATACAACTAATTGTTTACTTAAAATATTGTGTTTTATGGTGTAAATTTGTTGTCTTTGGATGCTAGGACCCTTAGATATTTTATTATTTGCTAAAATACTTGTAAATTAGGTTGTGCATGCCCTATCCTAATTGATAGGAAAGTTTTCTTAATAACTCAAGTTGTACATAAATATATAATTGCATATCCAATGTAAGATAATACTTGAATAAGTTAAAATAAATCATTTTAGTGAAAAAATGGTGCACAAATGTGAATCAACTACTATAGATGGAATAAAATTCATTTCTAGTGTAAAATTAGTGCAAACAAACATAACTTGAGCTAGTGTATAAAACATAAAGAACAACATGAATTTCCATTCCTTCTACAAAATTGGTGCAAAAATGATAAAGGAGGTGGTCATGTGCCATGCATATGACCCTAATATTATATTTAGGAGTATATGGATTATCAAACTGAGTAATATCATGTGATTTTATGAGAAAAACTATATACCTATTACAAATTATTCTGTAACTACATATGATTTTAAAAAAATATGTAAATTAGAGTTTTTTTTCTACTGTAACAATAGTAAATTATTCTATAAACTATCAACCTAGTCCCTTATCCAGATGATTTTTTTTTTAAAACTATAATTTGGGTAATTTTTAGGTATGCATCGTGATAAATTATCATTTTCTATTTTCTATTTACATAATGTTTTGTTGAACCTTGGTCTCTAAGATAATACATTATGTATGAAACCTATTTTGAGGTGAGTTTTAAATCCTCCACAATATTTTTACTTAAAATAAGAAGGTTATATGAATGATGTTAGATAAAATATTTAAATATGAAGTATTAATGATTACATTAAATATCATCAAATCATCATAAACAACTATTAAATATAGTGACATAAGATTCATGAAAAACAAAGAATACATAATTTCATGTCTATATAGATGTTAAAAATGATAAATGTAGTGAACAATGATCATATGTTGAGTATGTGAAACTAAATAGAAAAATCCTTGGATGATTCATGATATTGATCATAGAATAAATAACTTCTAAGATGCATGATATCCATCATGACATTGAGAATTTAGGAAATAAGTTTCATGGACATGTTGCATAAACAAGCAAAACACATGTAAAATGTACACAAGACACATATAAAAGGCTAATGGGGAACATATAAGGGTCATGCTCAAATGTCTCACACACATAGAAAAATTTAATGAAAGATTGGATCCACAATCAAGGACATGTTTAGATGTCTAAAATCTAGACAAGATAAACACACATAAAATATGAATCAAGGAAGCAAAAATTAAATACATGCATGAATAAGTGAATTTGGTATACATAATTAAATTGTAAAATTAGTATACTCATCAACATAGGTATTATATAATCCATTAATGTGAAACTAACTTATCTATTAAATCGCAAAATTTAATGTAATGAAGTATGACCAATAGGGATAGTCATAAAACAATAAAACTTGTGTAAATGATTCAAATAATAAACTTACTAAAATATATACAAGTTGTAAAAGTACAATGACTAGTTTGAATTTGGAGACATAGAGGTTGAGTTTGTCAGAAAAAATCCAATGAAATAAAAAAATACCGCAATGTTTTATTGTTTAGGTTAGATTGGTTTCATCTCTGTAATATTTTTGTCCCAGAGAGAGTATCACTACCTACAATTTCATATATAAGTGATAATTTTTATGTTATGAATCTCACTAAAGTACACTTGTGAAGCATATTTGATATAAATTTGGATAAAGAGATGTACTGCAAATACTTAGCATAAATTTAATGATGTGAAAGAACTAAATATAACATTCATAGGTATTAGCTTTTAGAATTATCTAAAATATTATAATTTTTATATTTTTACATATATGAAAATGAAAAGGAACATGTTAAACAATGATATCTATAATAAATTCACAATAAATATGTCCTTTATCAAGAATATGAACAATGACATCTCATAAATGGAAATTTTTAGTGGTTATGAAGGAATTAAACACAAATTAAAATCTTAAAATTGATCCAACTCTTAAATATGAGTACCACTAGCATTATAATAATTTATAGTATCTTATTTATGTTGACTAGCATAATTAGCTCTTGGAATCTTTAGGATCTATTGTGGAATGTATGAACTTTGTGTTATTTTATTTTTTAGCATAGTTAACTCTAATAATCTTTAGGATTCATCATGTAATGTATGAACTTTTTGTTATTTTGTTTTTGAATCAACTTTAGCAATATGTACTATCAATATATAACATGTTGTATTAGAGAGTGGCTCTGTAGAATTTATGAAAAATATTTAACTAAGGGGGATTTCAAGGATAGGTGTCCTTAGATAAAGGACAACTTGCTTGAGAATGTTATGAATATGTTGAACCTTTTTAAGTTTCTCATCTAAAATATACTATATAGGAAACATGTATGTTTATTTTAGGGTCTATTCATATGTAAAACTATATAATAGTTGGGATCAAGAATTCATATAAAATTTGATATTAAATAATGTTCAATAGGTTAATTAGCCAAAAATTACAAAGGAGGTCCATTATATAGTGAGATATTAGGTCACCATAAAGGTAAAAACTCAACTCAAAATTAGAAAACACATTAATTTTGTGTTTCCATAATGACCTTAATAACACTAATAAAGTTGACTAATAACTATGTAGGTAAACCTAAAAGTAGGAAAATTATTATCGTACAGCAATACCCGCCCCCACTTTAAGTTTAGTTTAGGTGGGTAGAAGAGTTGGGTCCTGAAAATGAGACCTGATGAGGTACCCAAGTACATATAAAATCTCATAAATTAGATAAATGGGGAAAACCTAGATGAAAAACATGGCCCCACCCTAAAAGAGAGAAAATAGAAAACTAACTCTTCTCAATAATGAGTCCCATCATCCTGATGAAGTATACCTCTATCATGTGGATGATGGCCTCGAAGTAGAGTAGCTAATCAATGTGGATATGAAGGAAGGAGAAATATTATTTGATTGTGTGCGGGTTTGACCACATATAAAACTAGACCTCACCCTTCATTCTTAAATAAGTATATAACAAGAGTAACACAATATTCTCTTTTTTATGTCCCCTTATTAATCCAATACAATTTATTGTTTTTAATGAAAACCAATCAAAAAATTTCCCACATTAAAAATATCTCTCTTTTAATAAATTTAAATACACTAATTTGACAAAATCACATGTACTATCTAAAAACCAAAAATTGTATGGAAAAATTGTGATTTACCAAAGAAGGTGGTTTTCCAAACCCATTTTTCATGAATAGTATCATTCAGTAAAAATGTGATAAAATTTATAATTATTGGAGAAATTTCAAATGTCAAAATTATTTAAAATTTGAAAAATGAGGTGCACAAAACGTAAAAATAGTTTTGTGGCATTATTTAAATATTTAGAGCTGTTTGAAAAATAACATGCCTCTTTATATAAAAAAATATATTTGTAAAAAGTGGAAAGAAACATTGATTAGAGACTTGGGAAAAGAAAACTAACTAAATGGTAGATGGAGTATATATCAATAAATAAAAAGGTTAAACAATCAAAATTCAAACCTAAAAAATTAAACTTGATTACCATAATATCAAGACATGCAAAGATGAGAAAAACTATAGATGAACACACTGGTCCATAGGGTACCTCTTAGTAGTTAATAGATAACATTACACAATAATCGGCTGATATCAATACATATAAAGATGAGAAAAACAATAGATGAACACATTGATCCATAGGGTACCTCTTAGCAGTTGATGGATAATATTACACAATAATCAACTCATGATTTTAAAAATTAGAAACAATAGAAAAATTGATGTTCATTAATAGCACTTGGATCTTTGATGTTACCATTTATCAAATATTTGCATGTGTACTTATGTTAATTGCTATCACTTGGATCTCTAATGTACACATATTTATGATGTTATAATTTATCAAATCATGTATCTTATGTTGTAAACTGATGCACCTATTGGTAGTTAAACATGGTGATCTATGATGGTCATAAATGGAATTCTGATCAAATCCTTTTAGAATATTATTATTAATATAAACCAATTTAATTGGATAGAGTATTTCATTGCAATAACATTTTTAAAACCTTATGGGGATCTTGTAGTAAGTTGGTAAATATTTTGCTTAGAGGATTTTATAATAATATACATGGAGTAGGTTGTGAAACTTCATTGACTATTACCTTTTCATCACTTTTATTCTCAATTGATATTTATTTTTATAGTGTATTACTTAAATTATTTACTTTATAGGTAGTAGTTATATTCATTTACTATTTAATCTTGTTCATTACCAATAAAGTGAGTTCTCTTTCCATAATGGTATGACCCAAATCTATGAATGATATTTATTTTTAAACATAATATACTCATGTAGAGGTCGAAGAAAGACTTGTTTGAATATGTATTAAAATAACTTAACTTCCATGGGATACATCATCTTTGACAGCATGGTCTTATACTTTAAGATATATTCTACGTGAAAAAAATTTAACAAGCTTAACACAAAAATAATATTCTATTGAATTTATTTTGGATTTAAGTAAAATGGGATATGAAAAAAAGAGAGAGTATAATGGTTTATAGTGTACTAATTTCATGATATCAAGGAGACAATTATTATCTCCTAAATGTCTATACCTATATATAATATTTCATATCTCTCACTCAACTCCAAATATCTCTCTAGGGTACCTCTATTTTCTCTTAGGATATTTATAGGATTTTATACACACATTAATATTATGTAACAAACACATAATGTGATCACTATAATATAGTTTCCTAACACCCCATAGTTCAAACATTGGGAAACCATAAATCTAATACTTGTAACATGCCACCTGTGTTTGTTCATGATTTGTATGATTTTTGTAGGAAAATCAACTACCTTAAGGATGGTTTTTAAAGTGGATAACCAACAACCAAAATAGGATGGTTTTAAAAAAATTTAACCAACAACCAAAACTTTATGGTTTTACAAGTGGTTAACCATAAAATAACACATGATGGTTTAACCATTATTTAACAATAACCTCAACATCACAATGTTGTAATAATTTTATCATATCTCGTAACTACTTTACATCATGGGAAATAAATATAAGTTATGCTTAGTTATTACAATATTGAAAATGCATATTTATTATATTCTTGTTCACTGCCAAACAAAAATAAAAAATAAACACACAATTAAAAATCATCCCACAACATCATTGCATGCCCCCATCACTTGTGACTAATGAGAGAACTCTAAAAGTCTTCCTTCCTTTGTTTCCTCCATCATTTCCTATGTTGTTGAATATTTAATAAATTTTATGTTTTGGATCAAATTGAAGTTCCATTGCATGTCATATTTATTATGACATATTCCTTATAAATTAGATGGTGAAGTTCCCAAAGATTGAATCCGTTACACTGATGGGTTTTTTTAATTCAAATATCAACATTGAAACTTAACATAAAAATACATTGTCCAATATTTATAATGACTCAAATTACAATAATTTTTGAAAATAATAAACAAATCCACTATGACAAACGCATCTAACTATAATAAGATGAATACATAGTTTGACTAACTCCTTATAGTATCTACTATGACCAATGCTTTATAGGGATACAAGAAATTTTTTAATAAATTAAAAATCATGGAATATTCAACACATTTTCTGACACGTGTCCATGGAAATGTCATTGTAAACACAAATTTTAGAATAAAAATTAAGTAGTATAAGTTTACATGAGAATAAATTTTTAACACATCAGCTATAGAACATATTTATTTGTTACATTATTTTATTTTCCATTCATCTCCATCTCAAAAATATATGTTTCCATCTTGGAAATATCTCAATTTTTATCTTCCTAAGCTCTGGTCAAATGAATAAAATGGACTAAAAGAACATAAACATTGGCTTTGAATTTAAAAATCCATCTTTCTCCTCTTCTTTTTGATGTCAACACTCAATACACACATATTAGTTACATTTTATTCAATAAGTATTGTTAACTCCATTGAATTTAATAATAATCGAAGCCATTATGGTAGAACTAGTATGTGCCAAATCAATACTAGTAAAACATGTCTAGTTATATGACTAATTCAAGGATATACCACTATCGTGAAACCCCCACACTTAACTATGAGTTTATTGAACTATATTCCATGGAACAGTGAATCTGGATGGCATATGGGCATGAATCAACTACAAAAGTAATAGAAAAACATCAAAGGTATAAAAATATGCATGAGTTAATTAGGGACACTAATAAAATATTTCATGGGAATAACATATATTTTCACACTTGGAGTAGATACTATAAAATACTATGAATGATTATTTGAAATACAAAGATAATAAATTTGATGGGAAGCTTAGGGATCCTACATGAATAAATAAAAATAAGTATACAATAGAATCACAATAGGCATTTTCAACTATTATATGGATAAGAATTCAATATGATTATGTTTAAACCATAGCTTACATTACGCAGATATAGTTACACCCACATGTTATCATAGAATTTCAGATTAACCAATAACTAATAATGAATGGATAACTAAACCATGTGCATGAACAAAAATATTAATCACATGAAGCTAAATTAAGATGAATGTAATTCAAATTGGAATCCTTTATCATTTTTAAATAAAATTGTATCTTATGCTAATATAAACTACTAATTAATAACTACACAAATGTAGTATATGCTTTTTTCATCAATCAAGATAATGAAAACAAAATGCATTCCCCTATAAACAAATCATTAATCCATTAGACGAACATAACATTGTAATGCCATTGATAAAAATTAAATAAAATTTTCACACAAATAATAGTTTATTGAATTGATTCAGGATTTAATTCATACAATATATGAACATAAAAAAGAGTATAAGTTTTTTATATATTATTTATCTCATAATATCAAGGAATTGATTCTTATTCCATAAATATTTGTATTTATCTCTAATATGTCATATCTCTCACTCAATTCCTAATATTTATGTATGGTACCTTCATTTGACCATAGGATTTGTATGTGAGTTTAAACACAAGTCACTTATACACACACTAATATTAACTAATAAACATATAATGTGAGCACTAACATATATTTTCCTCTAACTATGATGGCTTATTTGATTCTTGTTTGAGCTAAGTCATCTGAGCATATGAAATATTTTAATTAATATGATTGAGAAATGTGCAAAGAATAAATTGGACAAAGGATTAAATATATGAAATGAAGGATACAGTAAATCATAAAAATATTTGAACGAGTATTCTTTTGATCTTATGATAAATAACTTGTTCAATAATCTATCATTGGATGCATATTCCAAACATGATGCTTGATATACTCTCAAATTTTTTATTCAAGTCACCTTTTCCATCATATAATTTAAACCAAAGTGCCACAAAATAAATTAGTAAATGATATGTTGGAATATTTTGAACCAATGGAGTATGTAACAAACCATGTGAGTATAGTACCTGATTACATTTTGAAGTATCTTGTTCCAAATGTAACACCTTAGTTTTCAAGGATTGGAACTCTTGCATAGTGTATTATACATTATGGTTATAATTCATGATAACCAAAGGTGGTGTGATAAATTACTGAGTAAGAATGGGCACGTTGATTATTACAAACCCTTGAGTCTCCCTAATAGTATATGATGGTATATATGTTTTATCAAATGTAGTAGATAAAGGTAAGGAACCCATATCAATTGAAGTTTGCTTGGATTTTTTTTTAATTGATTTCTAACAAAAATTTATAAACATATCTTGTATATATTTATTTTTAGAAAGAAACCATTTTAATTTTTGTTTATCTATATCGTCAATCATTTACATGATTCTTCCATTATGGTGTTATGCACTAAAATATGTAAATGCTCAACTTGAGTAACACTAAATATAGAATTTATTCAAATATTACTAAGAACATATTTCATAGATTGCACTTTATATGAAATTTATGTTTGGAATATTTATACTATTAAATATTTTACCAAATTTTAAGGCCCTAAAATATTAATTAGAAATAAAAAGAAAAAGAAAATAAACTTTGGAAACATGAATGTTTAGGGGTATATAATAATAAATCAATAGATGATTTCACCAATATCTTTTATAAAATTTATGGATTAAGAGATTTTTAATCCTAATTTTAAAAAAAATATTACATAAATCATAATTATGTGTATAATAAATAAGTGAAAAAAATCAATTTGAAACTTTTTAAATTTAGAAATATGCTAAAATGGAAAATACCATATAAATACAACTTAGCTAGAAATCAGGGCTATAAGACTATAAATACAACTATGAAACATATTATATGACAGTGCGAATAAATAATGGGGATTCACTTTAGTTTGAGATAAGGTCATTAGAATAAGATAGAGGTAATTTGTGTTGGTGTATTTAGGGCACATAAATGTCCACTATATTTTTCAAAATCTATTAAAGTTTTGACTGATGGACCTTCACATGTTGACTCTATGTGTAAAATAAACATTTTGTGATCTCCATGGAAACCATTGTTGCCTTCTTTACATAAAACACTAGATTAATATCCATATGAACAAAAATCAAATAAATGATAAAAATGGGTTAGTTTTTGAATGTGTGTTTCACCACAACACCCTATGTGTTGCACACTACCTACATACAATACACTTAATAAGGATAAAACTCAATGTAATTCCTCATGCTATAGTGGTGTGTGTGAAAGACTAGTGTAATGATAATTCTTGGTAAAACCTTGGTGTGAATAAGTGGTTCCATTATGACTTATGACTATGGAGGTATATTCAAACTTAATTCAGGGTTACTCAGGTTATGTGCAGTCTAAATCATGGAAATTAGGTGCTTTTATCTCAATGTTCAGTAAGATATTCCAATGATTTATAGTCATATGAGCCTTTAATGAACAAATGTCTTCTAAATTTATATTTATAGTGATCATTTTATAATTAATTTATATGTAACTTGTAAAACATGTGGGAATATCTCTTGGGTGAATATCAATTTGATAAAGTAGTCATTATTTAGTGGGAGGACACGTTTGGCATAAATAAACACTACTAATGTGTAGGATTTCACTGAAAAAGTAGTCTCATCTAAGGAGAAATGACAACCAAGATGGAAATGTGGGTCTATAAAATAATAATCTTTATATATTTTATATGATAAATATGGTAATTATGTGATCATTAGTTTCTTGTATGAATACGTCATCTGCATAGGAATGAAAGAATGATTGTCCAAATACTATGGAATAAGGCATTAGCTATGTGTGTATAAGGAGTGGTCACATATGAATTTTTAGAAATAAATTTAAATATATGTTCTAAATAAACATTTCCATGATGAGCTTGATGAATATTAAATTTTTAGATTTAATACTAATTTTAATTATTTAATTTATAAATCCTTAAATTTAGAAAATTAATTTATCTTAATTAGGGGTATTTTAACTCCAGTCAATGGTCAAGGCATAATAGCATGCCCCAATTTTTGGCATAAATAATTCACATACATTTATAATAAATCCTCAAAATATATTGAGTTTTGGTTATTGATTTAATCATACATATGTGTTTTACCTTATATATATATACAAATTTTTAGCTTATACATTTTTCCATTTTTTAAGAAAAATGCTAAGTATTTTTTAGGACATATTTTCTGATTTTTTAACATTCCCCCCTCTTAGTGGGATAAATAGTACTATTTAACCCTCAAATAGAGATCCATGCATAAAATTTATACTTATTTTTATAAGGTACACATGGACATGTTCAAATATGGATGTGATCTTAATTCCAAAACACATCAGGCTACTAATGCAAATAAATTAGGACCATATTCACATAAGAAGGATGTAACCACTAAAATGGTGGAATCATATTTAGTCATAAAGTAAAATAATATAAATAAAGTCTCTCCTAAGATGAATAAATTAATGGTAAATTTATAATCAAAGATAACTTTAAGGTACAAAAAAAATGGAATGAACTAATTTATAAACATTTTCCTGTATACAATCAAAAATGCATCATGTCTATAAATCAATATTAACTTAGACACGATATATCATACCATACACACCTGAATGGGGACACATTTGTTAATTAGGAACATAAAAAATATGGGGATCTGCTAGACACAATTAGGGGATCTCTTACCATAATACACCATGCTAAGGAGAGTTCTAAAGCCTCTAGTCGATCACAATCATGCAATAGCCCTAAGGGAGTCCTATGTTTTTATATATCACGAAACTAATAATAGGTAAAGTAAAATATAGTCTAGTGATCACCAAAGCTTGTGGCATAAAGTGGGGGTTATAAAAAATTAAATTAAACATGAATAGAAGATATATAGTCATGTCAATGTATACATAATCCTAATGAAGGGAAGGAAAGTACAAATGCATATCTATGTACTCTTACAAAGAAGGAACAAAGTTAATAATACTTACCTTTAAATATGAACCTACCAAGCCTCAATCTGTCCCTTATCAAAGGTGATTCAAAAGAGGTTTTTATGGTATGAAAGGATGGAAAGGATAAATTATCTATAGGCTACACAACCTATCAATGCATCTAAAATACTTATCCACAAGACAAAATCCATATCTTCAAAGAAAATATGGAGCCCTAAGCTTTCTCCTCAAGTAGAATGGTTAGTAAGCAAATGTGAAATATATCTTAATTATTCTTATCTTTTATAAATAATAGAGAAATGAACTTGTATATATAGGTAGATTTAACCCTAAGCCCTTTTGAAAGTTTCAATCAATAGTGTTGATCAAATCGACATAGGACAATAATGGACAAAAAATAACTAGGCCACAGGCTAGGTCGGCCAAGAGATGACCTAAAATTTAATTTATTTTTGACCAAAATTATATAGGGTTGACCCTGTTGACTTGGTACAATAAACAGAGGTTGAAAACTATACGGGGTCAACCTAGTTGACCTAGTACAACTGATAGTCAAAAAGAGGCTAAGTTTAGAAAAAGGAGGATACAAAGGTGGAAAATGATTAGAGAGTGTGCAATACAGAATAAAATTCTCAGGGATAAGATTTGTAGGGAAAAAGTGGAAAAAGGGACAATAATATTGTAAATCACAAATACTTTTCCCACCACTTTCCCAATGCACCCCTTAGGGTGTGCAATCAGAGAGATGTAAACTTGAAGGGTTATTGGAAGATACAAAGTGTCAGTAAGTGATAAATGTTTTAAAATATTATGTGTATACATATGCCCCACTCTAAGCTCATCATGTGTCATGTGAGTGTAACATGAGATGGTTATTTGGGAATAGAACATGATAACACATAATGTTGATGATAAGTAAGATGCAATAAGGAGAAATCAAGATAAATAAAAGGAAAGAATTGAAAAACACATAGCTTTACTTACCTTAGTGTTGTAGATAAAGAAGGAGACCATAAGAGAAGTGAAGGCATCTAAATGTAAAGAGTATTATGCAAACGTATACAAGTTAGTGCAAAAAAAGACAAAAAAATAAAAAATAAAAAATGGAAGAGGCATATAGTAGTGGAAAAGATTCTATACATCATCATGAATCTAGAACTTTTTATGGTTCAAAAAAATGGATTAGTAGAAACAAAGATATATGTAAAATAGGGAATCTGGTGGAAAATATTTGAAAGATTAAGATTTGTGATGTTTAAATAAGGTGAGAGGGGAAGTAATTTTTTATTTTTGACTTGTTTGTGAGTGAAAAAGAGATCTGAGAGACTAAACAAGCTAAGATGGTGAGGATATGATAGCCAAGATGAGGACTCTCAGTAGTGCAACGGGTGCAACACAGGGAGGCAATTGAAAATTTCAAACTAGTTTTTGAATATTTTATTAGAATTAAGTGTTTTGAGAAATTTGTAATTCAAATCAATTCTAAGATTTGTAATGAACCGAAAAAGTTGTTAAGGGTAGGAAATCTAAGATGGGAAATGGGTTTGAAGGAATCAAAGTAATAATTAAAATAAGGCATGTATTACTCAAAATGTAAGGGTTCAGCAAGCAAAAACAACTAGGTTGACCCAGTCGACTTAGTTGGATAAAATTTGGTAAAATCCATACTACCAACCTAGTAGGTATGTGTCGGCCTAGTGTGTTTTAAAGACTATTGATTTAGTACATTATTGCTGATTTAGTATAAAAATTCACTATAACAACTTAGTACTAAGAGGGGGAAAATAGAGGGATTCACTTAGTTTGTAAAGTCAATTGGGTCAAAAAATAAGAAATTTTTGGTCAAACTAGTGTTTGACCAAGGGCCTAGAATAGTATAGAAATATGTGTAATAGGCCAAAAGAGTGCTCTAAAGGCCCAAAATGGCCGACTAAGGGATAAAAAGTCTAATTAGTCTAAAAATAGATTGAATTGATTAGAAATAACTAGATTAAAGTAATATAAGCTTATTTTTGTTAAAATTTTAAAAAAATGTATTTTGATTATGAATGACATAAATGATCTAATACATCTATTATTGTTTTATGGTTGCAAGGGCATTTGATGTTTTGGTGCTTAATTTAAGCATCATGGCTTTAGGACTTATTAGAACACTTGTCTATTGATGATAGATCTAGATTGATCTCACTAAGCCTAAGAGACATACTGGAAATGTGTAGGATTCCTTTGAGTTTAGAGTTGTTAGTCATGTTCTTAAAAGCCTAGGAACAATTGATTAATACATTCAAGTTGGAGCTAGAAGTGGATACCATAGAGGTGGGTATAATGGTAGAGGATGTCCATGACATATTGGGACTACCCATGGTTATGAGAGTATGAGATAGTCAGGAGGAGAGGAAACCCTTAGCCATATGAGTGATAGGCTCGAAGAAGATATACCCTAGATTGAGGGTGAGTATGTTTGATGTATATACCTTACAGATTAGGGATATCCAAAAGGATATGATATGA
>JARHVA010006760.1:662500-687500 GCA_037957365.1 Torreya grandis | reverse complement strand
GGAGACTCTATAGGATAAGAAGGGATCACTAGTGGGGAAGGATCCATAGGTGAGGGACTCACAGGTGGAGAAGGATCCATAGGTGAAGGATTCATGTGTGGAAGAATAGGAGGTGAGAAAGGTGTCATAATAGGGGATGGAACCACAAGAGGTAGAACAACAAGATAAGAAGGGGGAGCCTGCTTTAAGGAATGCCCTATGGGAGGAATGGCAGAATGTCTGGGAATAACAATAAGGTAATATTTAAGATGTTGTTGAAGGATGTGGAAATGATTAGTGTGATGGGTGCCACATTTGTTCCAAAGATAATACACCTCTCCATACTTAGGTATTACATGTTAGGGAGATATGGATTTGTCTAAGGACTGAGGGGTAGAAGGACTCAAAGTATCAATATATTATCACAACTTTTGACAATATGTAGATAAATTATTATCTGTTCTATAAAAGTAACATATATGCTTGTGAGTAGGCTTAGTATAATAATAATAGGAAGAGGTATAATATAAGAGGAAGGAGTTTGGGAAGGCTCATTGGACCATTTGGTGAGAAATGAAGCCATTTGTGGTATAAGAAACAAACCATCACCAAGATAAGGTGGTGGTGGGGAATGGACTAAGCTCAATGGAAGGAGCAATGGGATGAAAAGGAGGAATATAATTACTAAAAAGGGAGAAATAAGGGGATCTAAAGTGGGATTTACTAAGGTAGGGGTGGGGTCAACATAAGGTAGAATGAGGGTTTCATGCATCTTAGGGATAAGCAAGCTATAAGGGTCAAGGTACCTATAAAAATGGTAAGGCCCAATCATATCACAATCCATAAGCATACTCATACGTGGTTATTCAAAAATTATAGGTGTCTATACCATCTATACCTTATGATAAAGAGGAAAATTTCCAAAATTAGGAACTCTATATGATGGAATACATGAATAAATGCTAAAATACTAAAGCAAATAGGAATGATAATGGATAATCTCAACATTATGGGCATGAACAAGACTACCTGAGAAGGGATCATCTAAGGTATAACCATCATCATATTTATGTGTATGAAGATTAATGACATTGGTAAGGATGACATTGGAATCTAATAAGATATGATGAATGGAATGCCAAGTCTTAGTCAAGACAACACAGATATCATCACAAGGTGGTTTGTGAAAATGAGGCTATAAAAAATCAAGAAGCTAAGAGATGAAATGATTTGAGAGATTAGATGTTTTAATATTTAGGTTGATCTCATTAGTTTCATCATCATTATAATATAATAGATTAGGGGGAATATTCCCTTTGAGTTTAGGATGCCCATTGTAACCTCAAATGGAATTGATGGGGAAATTGAATAATTGAGACTTACCAAATGGAACACTGGGAAATGGTTCAAGAGTAGGAATCTTGAAGACACGATAGTGTTGGAATTATTCAAGAATACAAGGGTTAGTGTCACCTTGAATCCTATAGATAACTCCATTATGAGGGAATTTAACAAATTAGTAGGTAGAGGAGGCAATTACTCTCATATGGTGAGTCTATGACTTACCAAACAAGATGTTATGAGATTGAAGAATGTTAAATATCATCACCTTCACATGGATGATGATAGGTGGGAATGTAATAAAAATCCACACATAACCTAAAGGAGGCATTTATCTTCGATCATATCCTTAACATGTGTTCCATGTTGACTTGATATTGCATTCATAATATCCAAGGGTTTTGATAAAATTGAGAGAGGGAATATGGGTGCCAAAACCCACATCAATCAAGGCATGATTGACTTGGATATCACCAATTTGGACACTAATGATTAGAGGTGGATCATCTACATGAAGCAAAATCTCATCAAGAATCATGGAAGCAATGGGAACTTTTAATGAAAGATAATTGTCCATTATTTCATCAACATGGATGGACATATCTTCATACTATTGTAATATGCTATCTATATATCCAGATAAGGTTATTTCCCATCCTACTAGTGGAGGATGAGGGATGTTAATTTCAAACAAGAGTTACATTAGACAGTTTTGATGACATAGAGAGGTCCTCATAAGTCCAAGAAATGGAATATAGGATGGGAGATCAGTGAGTTCCATGATGGGTACCCACTCATCATAACCCATAAGAAGTTTATTATAAATAGGTGCATAGTGTTGAAGGAGGTCCTTAGAAGGAGGACATAAAGTGCATTGGAGTTTGTGTTGATAAGAGGGAGAGGGTTTAGAACAAGGATCTAAATTATGTTTAGATGGTGAAGCAGTTGGTTTAGGTTGTATTTGAGAATCGGTAGAAGAAGTGTTGATAAAGTCTTGATTATCATTTGTGTTAGGTAAATAAGATGGAAGGATGGTATAAATAGAATTGGAACTATTATCCAAGGGAGGAGTGGTAATTAGATCATCAAAAGCTATAAGGTCATATTTTCCCAACTCATTTTAGTTAGTTGGAGAATAATTTTGGATAACGCAAAATGTGAAAGATAACGGAGGTGTGTAGATGTGTTAATGATCAATTAAAGCAACCACCGTTCATATATTTGTCACATTAACCATATTCTCTTTAGGACTAGTGTCAATATGGTTTGGAAGAGGGTTTTTACAGATACCCAAATAAGCATTGGCTTGATACAAGTATTGAGATTAAGTATTTATCTCATAAGCCTTAAAATCCATGTAATAGGATTGTTAATGTTTCTAAATGATAGAATTATGATCAAAATTAGGACCAAGAATAAAATCCATATCTAAATTATGATGTTGCCTATAGGTATAATGATAATTACCCCAACTAGCATGAAACCAACAAAACTTATTTGGATCATACAAAGATTTCATAAGACGAGTGGGATCACATTCTCATGGTAGAGGCCTTGGTAAAAAATTTAACAATTCAGTTTAGGATAACTGTTTGTGAACATTGATGGTATTAGGTGAAGATAAATGAACATTGGCGTATTTTTGAGAAAGGGGAGCTAGTTCTGAACATTGGTTAGGAACAACTCGAATAATGTGAATAGTGTCATAAGAGTCTATGATACCATAATTGGTAGCATTATGATTTATATTTTTAAGTAAAATAAAATTACTCATAGAAGGTTAGGATGGGTAGAATTGACACATAAGGAAATCTTGACATTTTGCTTTATCAATGGCCTCTTCCAAGGTACATGGAGAGAGAGTACAAACCTGATATTGTAACTTGGGAAAAAGAGCGTTGGTAAAGAGATGTAAAAGATTATCATTGGGTATATTATGTTCACATTAATTGGAAAATGTTTTCCACCTTTGAACAAAAGCTTGGGTAGTTTCATTTTCAAGTTGTTTACACTTTATAAAATGGGCCAAACTATTTTTGGGAAGAGAACTAGTTTAGAACTCTTAGACTAAGGCATTCACTAAATCTTCCAAACATGTAATAGAATGAGTTTTAATTTGGTTGTACCAATATAGGGTATTAACTGTGAGATTTTTGGCTAAGATCTTGGTAGTTCCAAAGGTATTCAATTTGATGCAATATTTATAGAGATTTCTAAATGTTTTTAGATGAAGATTAGGATCAATTGATCTATTAGAAGAAATGGTAGGTGTGATACCTCCTATATAAACATTATAAATTTGACGGGTAATAATTTCATTTTAAAGATGTTTAATTACCTTTTTGACAAGAAGAGGTTAAGGGATGAGATTGACATGACAATATTGAAGAAAAGGAGGTGGAGCATTATGATTATGCATTCCCAAATGCATTGGTTAAGGGTGGGATTGAAGATGGGAATGTGATTTTGCATTCTCATCATTTGATTTGTATTATGAGATTGAGAAGTTTTCATTTGATTAAGTGTTTTTAATAAAATTTGAACCCATTTACACTACAATAATTTTTTTTCTTTAATGAAGAGTGACCAAGTCCCATGCTTTGTTCCTGATTAGGGAATTGTACTCTTCCTACATAATAGAATCCCATTCTAGAATGCTAGATGCCTCATGAAAATTTTATGGATATGAGACAATGTTTAATTAGGCATGTGATGTCCCTTGAAATTGTGATCATGTTCACCTTGTATTGAACATATTTGTAACCCATCCTCTAGCACTTTGAAGTGTGTGTCTGACCCAAATCAAACCAGAATTGTATGAGATTGGAGAATCAAGAGGTGAGTCCTCATCATTTATAGTGTGAGTGTGATATGGAAGAGGAGAATCCTCATCACTTCTCTCATTGTTTAAACTTGAATAAAAGGAAGAGTCTTCCTCATCATCAAGAGTATCTTGATGTAGATCTATGTCACTATCTGAAGTGGAATCAATGTCTAGTAAGACTTTTGAAGAGTCTGGAGTGCCAAGATTGTGTTCAAGTGGGCCCTCATGAAACTTGACACTACTTTCAATGAATAACTCATGAGTTTTAGGATGGAGAAGCCTATATCCCTTAACAACCTTTGCATACCCTATAACTATGCAATATTAACTCTGAGGGTCCATTTCCTTACATTTCTTATTGGGAACACAGGACATTATCGGTGATTCAAACACTCAAAAGTGATCCATTTTGGGCTTATGACCATCTAAATATTTAAAAGGAATGATTCCCTTCAAGGCTTTATGTGGAACTTAGTTATAAATGTAACATGCACAATTAATTATTTTGGTCCAATACTAAGAAGAAAGAGGTTTTGATTGAAGCATGTAGTTTGCTATTTTATTCAGGGTACATTTCTTGCATTTGATCACACCATTTTTATGAGGACTATATGAAACTATGAATTGCATCTAAATCCACTCTTATGTGTAAAATTGATCAAACCTATTGTTGACATACTCTTTTTCATTGTCAGTCCTTAATATTTCAATAGAACATTTTGACTGCTTCTCCATAAGTGCCTTGTTGTCCTTAAAGTGATCAAAGACCTTAGACTTCTTTTTGTAAAAAAACACCTAGGTTGACCTCAAAAAGTCATCAATGAATGTGAATATTTATATTTTCTTGTTGAATGAAGGTTTTGGAAATGGTCTCGCTAAGTCACTATAGACTATCTCTAGCTTCTATTCAGCTCTCCTTTCATTACCCTTGCAATATTTCTGTTCTAGATGATTACCAAGAATTTAGCTATTACATAGGCCATCCAAGAATTTGACTTTAGGCAAGTCTGAAACTATGTCTTGATGACTAAGTTTCCCTAGGTAATAGTAGTTTAAATGGCCAAACCGGTCATCCCATAGTTTGATCACTCTATCTACATGAGTAAGCAGTGCAACTAAGGACTGATCTGGGGCAAATTGTGAGAAGGTATATAGGTGAGACTAATGATTGACCTTCTTATAAAATACTTTGGTGTTACTATGCTACTCTTTGATGACTATTGAATCAAGGGTGAAGTCAACTCACTTTCTTTCACCTATGTGAGTGATTTGATATAATGATAGAAGATAGATGGATAGTGAAGGAACACATAGAACATCATTAAAGGTCTCGTCACTTACATATACCAATCCTTTACCATTGAATTCTACCAAAGTGTCATCACCCATGAGAGTTGTAGGCACAAAACATGGCTCTATTTCTAAAAATAGATCCTTTAAGGAGGCCATGTGATAGGAAGCACACAAGTCAATAAGCCAAGTCGAAGGTTGAGAAGCTACTACAAGTGCCTTGCCCTTGTTTATACCCTTTTTGATATCTTTACCTTTTGTAAAATCTTGTGTTGATGTGCTCTGATATTAGGATTCAAGAACATTGATGTTGTTCTTCTCAAGCATCTTAGTCAAGGTGTTAATATTCTTTTTCATGCATTGAGATTCATTATGCCCAAGTTTCTTACAAAAGTTGTATTTCAGTTTCTCCTTATTAGATTTGCCACTTGAGGAGGACTCATTTGATGATGCCTTAAACTTGGCATCTAATTTCTGATTTTTTTTATGCTCATAGTGAGGTTTAGACTATTTCTTCTCTTGTTTGCCACTACTAGAAGCCTTCTTATTATTCTGATTGATAATCAAAGCATGTTATTTTAAAGACTTTAATGCACCTGTTTGAGCCAATTTATCTTGCTCCTGAGTTAGATCGACAACAAACTCATCAAATGATGGCATTTTCTAAGTGGATCTAAGTGCATGTTTGGTAGCATAATCATGACCCAGTTTTACAAGCAAAGATAGAATCAAGTGGTCATTTATTTTCTCAATGTCACATTTCTTCAACTATAGTCGCAGTGATTTAAAATTTGTAAAGAAGTTTTATGGGGTGTCATAGTTACCTAGGCTCAACGTGATGAGCTCGCTCTCCAACACATGACCCCTCATGATGTCTTGAACTCCAAAAAGCTTATCCAAGATTATCCATAGGCCTCATCACATCTATTCAAGCACTTAACCTTTTTTGCAAATTTAACATGAAATAGGAGGTCAAGAGACATTGATAGGCATAAAAACCCATAGGTGTCATCACATCTATTCTAGCACTTAACCTTTTTTGTATCTATAGATGGCTCAGTTTCCTCACCCATAGTAATCTGATAGAGTCCTTTACCTCTCAAAATATGTTGTATTTTACACTTTGATTTTAGATAGTTAAAAGGTGTGAATGGTTCGATGTTTAGATCTATTAGTGTATATTAGAATGAGAATAATTACAAGATTGAAATGAAAGTAAAAAATAGAAAACACACATTACAAGTACCTCTTAAACTATCCATAATACCTCCCCTGAAGTTATATTGTAGACATACTTAGTCTTGGAAGTTGAGCACAATCATCAATGCACCTATGAGCAATCAGTGTAAGAAAGTATGAGAGGAACATCGGGCATTGTCAATAATACATCCAAAAAAAAGGTATAGAGTTTTGATAAGAGTTTTAAGCTATTACACCCTATAAAAAATGGATATTTCAAAAGTCTAAAAATAATGTCAGTAATGTGTAGAGCTTGAGAAAATATACACTTTAAAAAAAATGGTAACTAAAAAAGAGATACAAATTGAAAGTTATAGCACTTACTAGTTCTTACTCCCACATATTCGTGGATCCTTTCCAAAAATTTAAAAATATAGACTTCTATTTTTTTATCCAAAAATTCCAAGGAAGCAACTTTACTTTATTTCTTCATTATCTTTCACCTAAAATTTGACACCCTCTTGAACATCACATGGGGTTTCACAGCTACTCTACTTGGTGTTCATGAAACTTTATTACTTATAAAAATTAATAAGAAAAATGTATTTGAAAACTCGAATGGGTCTCTTAGTATAATTCAGGTTCTTTCAGTTGCTTGACTTATTACTTATAAAGTAAGTAATGAGTGATAAGTAGTCGACCTCCATAAACCTGAATGGGTCTTTCTCAATGTAAATTGGGTTCTTAGAACAATATGACTTATTACTTATAAAGCAAGTAATAAGTAATAAGTAGTCGACCTCCACAAACCTAAATGGGTGTTGCTCAGTGTAAATCAAATTCTTCAAACATCATTACTTTAATTATAAAGTAAGTAATGAGTAATAAGTATTCAACCTCCACAAACTCAAGCGGGTCTTTCTTAGTGTAGATTGAGTTTTTTTAATAGCATGATTTATTACATATAAATCAAGTAATGAGTAATAAGTAGTCAACCTTTATAAACCCGAATGGGTCTAACTAGTGCTGATCAGGTTCTTGGAGAAGCAAGACAACCCTGAAAGCCTGAATTAGTTTGAGTAATTTGTCACATCGAAGAAACTTGATTATTTCAAGTAGTCACCCTTGAGAAACTTGATTACTTATAAATAATTATATTGGCTATGTTGAAGACTCTTGATTTGGTATGAAATAAAGTAATTTCCCTCTGAGAACCTGATTACTTTTAATTAATTGCTTTTTGAGAATTCAAAGGAGTTTAAGACCCTGATTTTCTCTATAGAGTGTAAATTCAGATTTGCAGGCTATATTACTTCATCTGTATGGATTTGACTAGGTAGAAGAAATAGATTTCCAAAAAAATCTATGAAGTTTCTCAAAAACTAAGAACAACCTATTTTATCTCAAAAAACCTAGAAAATATGTGCAAATGGATTTTTCAACAAAGGCCTTTTGACATGAGTTTCAAGGCAGATTAAGAAAATGCCTCCATGGTTAAAAATGGTGGCTAAGACAAAAGAAAAACTAGCAAGGTGAATGCATGGAGGATCTTACCAGAGAGTCTGATGCATGAGACTGCCAGGGTAGCTCTGGTATCATGAAAGAGTTTGCCAAGATCTCTGAACAATTTTTGTGCAATCAAGTTGAATCCTATGTGGCATTATGAGATCTCCAAGAAAAACATGATATTTGCAATAATATATGAAATCCAAAATGATATGATTGAATTTTTTGTTAACCTTCCAAAATAAAAAATGGGGTACATATAGAGAAAATTAGGGAAACATAAGGAATCCTCTAATTTTTCTAATTAAATAATTACAATAAGAGATAATTATCTTATGGACACTTTATAACTAACCTAAGGAAGCTTAAATAACATAGAATGACCATACAACCATGTAAGGAAAATCTAGTGAGAAAAAGCACTACACTAACAATATTTATCTTAGAGTTTTTATAGTTTTATTTTCAAAATCTAAGTCATCCATTCTGGAAGAAACAATCACTTTATTTGAAAAAATGTTATTCCTTGTATGTAATTGGCAATTTATCGATTTTATCCTAGACATAATAGATGACATGCCAATTATTTCACTTTTAATTTTATGGGACCTTTCATCCTTTCCCTCAATTCATGCACTTTGACTTTTTATTTTCTCATGTTCAATAGTATAATTTGTATGCCATATCTTATAGATCCTTATTTATACAAATAAAGCCATATTCAATTATAAAATGATCATCAAGTACAAACTAAGTGTAACTCGTTCTTAATTTTAATCAATTTAATAATTTTTATTTATTATTACATTTATGAGGAAGCATGTATATTAAATCTACAAAATATCTACATCATTTTCAAATATTATACCTTATTTCATAATTATATTTAATTATGTAAAAGAGGAAGTAAATTCCTTACTCTCATTAAATAGGATTTACCCTCATAGATAAAATAACTAAATTAATTATGATTCCAAACACAAGTAATACATAAAAACGACAATACCTCAATGCATAATACAAATTAGTTAACTTATACAAGTGGTAAAAAACTAATAGAGATAAATTAAGTGCATTCTACCCACCAACTCTGTAAAGCGATAATTAAAAAATGCTCGTTTTTCACTTATGTTCTTGCCCATAAAATAATAGTTTTAGAAGATGAGCATGGCATACATTTGATCCCAAAATACATAATTGGAAGTAGTAGAGTTATAGATTCGCTGACCTACGGTCTTTATACCAAAATAATCTTTAGTGAAAAATCCATAAACAATATTAGTCACCATTAGAACCTTTTTTCAGTCTAAAAAATTTAATTTAATCATCAGGTGTGGTGGTTTTCATCTCCTTTTGTCTTTTGAATTCTTATTCAATTATTTGCGAAGCTTTCAAATTTTGTTGTAGCCTTAATCTAGATTTAATTTTTTTAGTTTACTATTATATCTTAGATTTAACATTTGTTAACGTTTAGTGAGTTGTGTATTTGGTATTTATTTCTTAAATAATAATTTATTAAAATAAGATATATTTTTTATTATTAATAAAAATATGGTTTTGTAAAATGTTTATTTATTTTTATTTAAATTGTTATTATAAATTTAATTTTTAAAAATTAAATGTTTTTAAATCATTGATCAATTCAAATATATATTTTTATTCAATTAATAACTATTATTTATTTTAAAATTGATTTTTTAAATTTTTATAGAGCACACTTTTAAATTTAACTATATATATAAATCTAATTGAGATAAAACATGTAGATGATATAAATTTTTAATATAAACATTTATATACATTTTCCGTGAAAAAAATAAAATAAATAAATTAAGACTAAAATATGAACTATCTGATGCAAAAATAATTTGAAACAACTTTTATTCGTCATATTTTTGGTAGATATGCCCCCCAAAACCTTCAAAACCCTATTCTAAAAAATAATTCCGATTTGGTTCAACAATTTCGTTTTAAATTATCATGAAAAAATCAACTGCATGAAAAAAATTTATTTTTAAAGTTATAATTCAACATGAAAGTGACGTAATACTATTGGTTGTTTCATCAAACCGTCAATCTTCCAATTATGATACACTTGTTTTCACATATTTAAGATGCTTCCTATTGTAAGTTTTATTTTTTTTAATTAAAGGATAAGCTCTGTGTATTTTAAACGATTAAGGAACATCAATGGATTTCAAGTGCGATCATCCCAAACAGAGTGAGTCCTACAACTAAACAATATTGACTTGGACAATCATATTGATTTTAATGAATTATTAACCTAGTTAGAAGTAGTTACATAACATATTTGGAAATGGGTTTTCATAAATGTTACATCACTTAAAAAACATAACCAACGTAGTTTTGTCAATTTCAATAATTTTTATTTCTATCGATTTTTTAGGTGGAAAATAAATTTTTAAAATGACTTAATATCTGTAACGTCCCTACATCATTTTCTTATATTCTCAATAAATCATATAAAAATTGATTCCAATTCTCTAAAGTTTAAGAAGTTAAAATCAGATGATGATGATGATGATGAATTAAGTAGAAGTAAAATGGATATGAGTCTACTCTCATCTCGATATGATCCCCCTTCTTCCTCATAATCATTGATTTCATATATATTTTTACATGATGAATTTAATGATCTTGGATACCAAATTGGAAAGGATCATTGCCAAAATGCATTGCCCTTGGCGTTTGATTATTAACCATAGCCATGTGCCTTGTTATAGGTGAGGTGATATTTCTAGGAGAAAGAGTTTAACAAAAAAAAAGCTTTGCACTAAACTACGAAAGGACTAAAGTGACCAAATACATGAGTGACTACTAAATGCTTTTGAGCGTTGCTTTGAATGTTTGATTTAATGTTTTGTGGATTATAGAATTAAATTTTTTTTGGTTTAGACTCAAAGGATTATTAGCATGTGGTATAACACAAAGAAAAAAATAACCAAAATTTATGTTAAATGCTCATACAATCACAAAAATGTGAAAAATTTAGGCTTTCGGTCTTGAATAATTGTTGGGCCTTTCATTGTCACTCATGTGTTCGTACCTTTACAAGGAAAACTAATATTTCAAGGCAATAAATATGATGGATCATGCTATTCCCATGGATTATCATGTTTAGTTTTAATGGTGTTGGAAGGTAAATTGTTGACATTAACTGTTAATCGATGTGTCAAAGTTGAATGGTAAAACTGCTTACCTAAGATTAAAGTTTTTACAAGTTTATTTAAAGGAGTCTTTGAGGTACATTTTGGTATAGTGAGGCCCAAAATTATATAGAGAGTTTTTGAAACCCTGTGTATTGGAGTATGGAATCCCCTCACATCATTGTGTATTTAAAACACAGAATCAAGTAGGCTTGTAAAATAATTTATCTTATTATTTATTCTTTGTTAGTATAAAGAATTTAGCCTACCACATGCTGATGAAATCATTGATCGATAGAGCTCCTAATAAAATAAAAATAAAAAGAGTAATATTTTCTTCTGATTCTCAATCATCACCAATGTGGCACTAAAAGAAGAACATACACATAAATATTGTTTTTGAAAACACACTTTACAAGTATTAGTTATAATATCATTACTGATGTAACACCAAGTGATGAGTATATGAAACACAAGAAATAAACACACACAAAATGATGAAAAGGGATATAGATTAGCTCCAAGAGACCAAATTTTAGCTAAATGCTAAGGAAAAATGAAAAACCAAAGTTTTAAAAAAGCTTGTTAGAAAAGTCAAACAAAAAAATCATTAGTAATGAAAAAAATAGTTTTATTTATCTCTTTGGAAATTTTTGTTTCACTTGTAGTTTGCAAACTAATTTTTAGAAGGTTTATGTTTGACTAAAAATCAAGTTAACATTTTAAAAGTCAGGAAAAAAACTAGCTAAAATGATTTCGTAAATACATAGATAAATTTGTGAAATTGTTTGTTGATCAAAAAAGAAAACTAAAAAAAATACATAAAAGGTTAACAAAATGGTTTCACCATTAACAAATTATTTGCTTATATGTTTATCATTTTTGTAATTATTTTGCATAATTTCATTGATGGTTGTTATGATTTCTATATTGAAACTAGAATAAATAAAATAGAGAAAATTATGTAGAATGATTTAGCAATTAGGTTAGATAATTTCGCAATTATATCTTTTAATTTCACTAATTACTATAAAAAAAATTATACAAAGCAATACGCTGAACAATTTTGCATTTAGGTTTCAATTTTTCTACTATTCCTTAGAATTTCAGTGTTACCACTTACAATTTCACTATCAATGTCTCCTATTTCATAATTTTCAAGAAATAGAAAATTATAGAATAAAGAAAGGACATGATTGACCGGAATTGAAATAGAAAGGCACTTGAAATGATAAAACTATTAATAGACCCCAAAAATAAATAAATAATGATTTATTGATATAACTTCACTAATGATGTTTATAAATTCATGTTTACACACTCATACATACAATGAAATTTAAAATTCTAGAAAATAACTTGTAGATGAAAATAAAAACGTCCAAGATCACGGATAAATGCATGTGCATAAACTAGAAAAAACTAATTAAATTAAGCTCTTAAATGCACTTATGATGTCTACGATTTAAAAATATGAGGGAAAATTCCAACTGGACATGCTAAAAATATCTGAAGGGAATTCATATTATAAATTTAAGCTAAGAAATGAACTAACAAGTTTAAATCTAATCTAAACTAGGTCAACCTAGGATAAAGCTAAAAATTCAAGAAACAATAACAAAAACTTATACCTTAATAAAATAAATTTTCTCCATTGCGATCTGAGTTGTTTTGTTCTCTAAAATTGTGGTTTCTCACTCTTCTCCAATACAAGGAAAAGTGGGAAGCATTTCGGTATACAAAATCTCTTTGGATGACTTTGATTCTTTGGGATTTTATCATGAATTTGATAACACTTTATAAGCATAATTTAGGATCATGAAAGTGATGGCTTGCATTTTTATTCATATGTTTTTAAGAGGTTAATTGAATGTTGGAGAATGATTTGAATTTTTCCAAATATTCAAATCATAAAATATTCAAATCATAAAAGGTGGAGAATCAATCTTCATCCATAAAGATGATGACTAACTCCATACGGTGATAGAAAATGGGAATTGGTTCAATTGGTCATTAAAAACGTCTAATTTTTTGAAAGGTTTCAAGGTGACTCACCAGGTGGTTATGGAAGTTAAGGAAGTGGTTGGATGAATCAACATGTGAGGGAGATAATCATGGAGGATGTCTAGGTGAGGTGAAAAATCTAGATTTATTAAATTAATTTTTACAAAATGTGTGCATAATTGATTAATTTTTAATTAATTAATTATTTAAATTTCTAGTTAAATGATTTTAATACGAATTTAAATTTAAGGAAGAAGAATTATCGTGTTAAGGTGAATTTTGACACTAAATAAGATTTAGGTGTCCACACCTACTAATAGCCCATTCAAATATCATTATATATTATTTTCCATTTAATCTCAGATTATTACTCAAAAAAAAAAAAAAAAAAAAAACTCTTCGAATCTAAAAAAAATGCATTTATTGCTATATTCTCTATAAATAAACTTCCCTAACTATCTATGGGCCCATTCTTCCTCTTTATCTCCTTCACGAATTTTGTATGGAGTCCTCAAATATTCATTACCATCAAATTGTGATATTATTGTTTAGAATTTATACATAGAATAAATGGAAAAACTATAATATTTTAACAAATTTTATGCTTTCACAGGCCATATAATTCAAATTTACTTTTGGAGAAACTATGTAAAGAATTTTGACCTTGACATTTAAGATAACCTCCCATGTTGCTTATTCAGGAGAAAGACATGATGTGCTCTATCAAAATACTATAAAATGTTTATATGTGCTCTATTACATTCTTCTTTTAGATATAATATTTAATATTACAGGTCAAACACATCCATGAGAAAAGTATTACAAGTCTATAAGATCAAGGTGGGCCATTCTAAAGAAGATTTTTCAAATGGCCATAGATATATGGTGTTCTAACAACATAGTTACATGGTCAGGATAATATTTGGCATGCATAAAAGGAAGGGTATCTATTAAAAAAGATTTCAGCTATGCAAATAAGTGGTCAAAGACATTCCATACAGTTGCACAAGATAAAGGGTTTGTTTGGATCCAAAACAGATATTCTCCTTCCATATCAAGTAAAATGCATTTCCAACCAAGCATAGCAAGGGTTTGTTGCAAATATTAATCATTACATCTAGAGGCAATAAGAAAAATAATTTTTCTTGCAAAGATATGAAGATTCTAGGCATGGCAAAGGATATATTCTAGCTAGAAGAATCTTGGATGAAATTTTATAGTTAATTGAATGTTTGTAATATTTAAAATTGAATCACACATTCTTTGATTTCAAAGTGGCGAGAAATTGTATAAAAAGAGGGCTTGTCCTCTTTTCTAAGGTTGATGTTGGCATTTTAGTTTTCCTAGGTCTAGGCTCTTACAAATTTTGAGATCCATTATTATGTATATGTTTTGTCTCTCTTTCTAAGGTGGTTTCAGTTGTACAACCATTCGCAAGATCTAAGAGAAATTTAATATGTCTCTCCTATCCAACAAAGTGAAAACTCACCATGCTTGTCCCCATGGCAACATTTTGAAATAATGGTGTATGTAATATTTCCTTTCAAGATAATGGAAAATACTTTTGGTTTTTAATATTTCTTATTGATGAAATGCAATTATATGTTCTGTTGATTAGATATGTTGTTCAATTCTCATGAATGGTTGTCATCTTGGGTATAGATCTAGGTTATAAACCTCTTTGTGCACAATGATTTTGAATTATGTTGTTGAATACCTATTAAGGTCACCTTTATTTTATAGATTAAATAAGAAAATGTATTTGAAATTATATTTTCAATCTATGCTTGAGGGTGTCCTGAATCATTTGGGTATTTCCATTTTATTGGCACCAATGGATGCAAATCACTCTGGGTAGTTCTCTTTAGCTTGTATTTCAATTTTTCTACATATTTGTAAATAAGTAATTTCATCAATGTTGAAAGAATCCATGCTATTTGAAAACCACTAGCCTTTTTTATAACTTCCAAATGTGTCCTACCTTGTTCTAGAATACAAATAATACAGTTGTTGTATATTATGAGTGTTCTTTCCTTGTAGATGCATATAAATTACTTACTTAAAATGTGTCTATTTTTTTTCTTTGAAACATAGCATTGTAGTCTTCCATTTGACCCTTTGTTGTTGAAAATTTCAATTGAAATGAAGGTTAAAAACATATACACATCTATCTTCAGTAGCTTGTGTTTGACTTAGTGCATTTATACATTCCGTATGACAACCCTTCATAGGTGGAGTGTGTAACTTTGGTTATGCACTGTTAGAGTTGCGTTTGTGTGGAAAAAACACCCATGGAGATTGAATTACAGTATCCCTCCTTGTGAGTAAGTTACCCCTCAATGACATATAACTGGGTTTATCATCCACATTTTCCATTTCTCTTAAGTGTGTAAGGATGAGTGCAAGAGGTATACAACTGAGAACTAACACTCTACTAGTGTTGTTGTTGACGACTAAAAAACACCCATGGCACTTGCATTGTTGGGGACTCTTGAAAAGAGTTGCATAAAGTTCATGTTTAAAATGTTCTTCACTTATTATTTTTTATATTTGACTATCTTTGGTCTGTCAACACTGAAACACTTCACTAGCACCATTGTCAAATACTAAAAAGGCATGTGTCACACTTATGTCGCTAGGGACTCTTGCAGAGAGCTATATTAAGTTTATGTTTGGAAATTTATCTAATTATTATTTTCTATATTTGACTATATTTGGTATGTCAATGCTATAACACTCAATTGGTTCTATTGTTAGAGATAAAATATAATCCTTGTTACTTGTGTTGTTGGGTACTTTTGATGAGCACTAATTGTAAGTTCAAGTTTGAAAATATTCTCCACGAATATTTCATTAAAGTAATCTTAGATATATTTCCATACAAAGTTTATTCATATTATATCGCATGTTTAAAATTTGAGTTTCTTTGAGTGTACTTTGATATCTTGGCCATTAACAAGTTCAGCACTCTGCTTGGAATGTGCTATGAATTAAGAGATTTGATAATTGACATCTTCTAAATTTGTTGCAAAGAGATGTAAATTTGTCATGTTTTGAGGAGGTTTCTTCTTTTTGAACGTGAATCTAAAATTTTTAGTGTCCTTGATTTCATACATCATCACTAATTTTAGAAAGATACGGTTTCAATATGTATCACTATGTAATTGTAAACTATTGTATTTTAGAAGTTTGCTTCTAGTGGTAACTCTAAAGCATCATCTAGTTTCAAAGAAAGATGAGTGGACATATTTAATTTATTCAACTTTGAGTATTATTTTGATTTCAAAGCTAAAATGACTGAGATTATCCTTCAAAGGTGACTCATCCTAACAACTTAATTCACCCTTTAGTAGTCATCAAAGAAGAAGGAGACAAGTTGGGAGGCTAATTGAAGGATAATATTTAGTAGCAAAGGAGTGTTTGGGATGTCAATATTCTAGTAAACCTAAACTTTTGTTTGTTGAGTTTCCTATTATTGATGATTCTCATAGCTCTCCAAGTAATTTAGAACCTTATAGTCCCATTTATTATCCAACACCTTCTCAACCAGTTGAATCTCCTCCTAAGTTTGAACCCCCAAGTCCCCCAAGTCCACCTCACTCACCCCCTCACAAACCTTTGCAGTCATATCTTGAACCCACCTTTTAACCAATCATGATGCATATATATCAAGATCTAATATTAGAAAAAAAACAATAAATGAGTAGAAAAACTAGTAAAAATTGCATATAGATGACTTAGCTTGGTCACCTGACCATTAGTAGTTTATTGTCAACCATTTATAATGTGACCAAATTTATGACTAAACCATTTTTATTCATTTATTGGTTGTTCTAATTGATAAATTTGGTAGTATATTTAGTTATTAATTTAGTCATCGATTATTGGTAATTGGGCATTTATTTAGTCACGATAGTCATTGTAATCACTAATTGCCATCAATCGGTAGTATATTTAGTTATTTTTATTCAGTGATTTCTATCCATTGGTAGTATATTTAGTCATTTGTATTAATTGATTTTTATCCATTGGTAGTATTTTTTTTCATTTTAATCATTATTTTACCATCAATTGGTCATATATTTAGTAATATTTATTCACTAATTTTTGTCAATTGGTAGTATATTTAGTCAATTTAATCATTAATTGACATCAATTAGTAGTTTACTTAGTCATTTTAATTCACTGATTTATATTAATTGGTAGCAAATTTAATCATTTTAATTTTCAATTTCCATTATTTGGTAAATTATTTTATTTTTTTGTTCACTGATTTTTGTCAACAGGTAGTATATTGGTACATTGTTTATTAATTGCATAATAATTATATTTAATACTAGTTTAGTATTAAATTTTCATTTATATGATATGAATAATTTATTAAAGACCATAAATTGTATAATGAATAAATAAAATTGAGTCAAAACATAAAATGAAATAAAAATAGATAACTAAAAATATTTTTTTAGATCATTACAGTGTTAGTATTGGGCCCCCAGCTTGCAAAGTAAATTTTTTTACAATGTCTGACACAAAGCTAACCAAAACCACAAAACAACAGACACCACCAAAAGCCAAGACTAAGAAAAACATTGAAGGGCCATTCAAGAACCCCACATAATAGTAAATAGCCACAAACCCCAAAAATTAGATAGACCAAAAGATTTAAAAAAAAAAAAGGAAATCAAACTAAAAACTTACATAGTAGCACTCGTGATGCCCTCCTCATCCAAATCTGATCGCAACACCACATGATATTTAGCCCCTACATGTTCCTCCTTCCCCACCACAACTAGTTCCCTCACCTAGACCATTTGCTCAAATCCCCCATATGAGGAAGGCATAGAGGACATTTCTACCACCATCATTCCATGTTTTATAGCCTTCACTAGTGCCAAAGGATACTAGGATGATGCTTCCATCATTCCACATAACACCCATCTAACCAGCTTCTTCACTGCTTTCACCTTTTTTGCTCATGTCGGTGGCTATGTAACAACACCAACTCTAGGATGGGATTCCTCATTTGTGACATCTTTAGTAGTGAAACAAATTTACCAATATTCATATCAGGTAGCATGACCTTCTTATGGAGATCCTCCACAAAATTTATGATAATCAAGAATCTGGTTTCCAAAGCATGAAAAGCAGAAGTAGAGATGACACCTAGGCCATCCCACCCAAAGAAGTATAAGGATGGGAGAGGGGTCAAATCATGCTAATGGATTTTATTGATTATGTGAAATTGACATGTTAGGTGAACACATAAAGCTACCACCTTCACCACCACCTCCACCTCAAATATTAGGCACATGAGATTAGAGGCAAAGACATCAATCACTTCTAATTTTACCCTACACTTGACCCCCTTAACTAGGAACTCTTATCCCAAGACATCTACTATAGTAACATGCACTTCTTCTAAGGGTAGCCAAAAAATATGTCAGATATGATCTCATGATACAAGTCCCTCAAAGGCCATCTCCCTCACTTCACTGGACCGAAAAATGCATGCAATGGAAAGCACAATATCACTTTAGTTCTCCATTAAAATCTCCCCTGAAAACAACACATAATTCATAAATTCCACTTGCACATATGCATCACTAAACAAAGCAACATACAAATAAATGAGCATATGGGAAGCCTCTAGGCCCCCACATGTAAAGGAGAGTCGCTAGTCACCCCAATTAAAATACCATCTAGAGACAAATACAGATCCTCCTCCCTAATCACTTCTCACACATTCCTAACAAGCAAAGTTTAAATGGAGTGAAAAGGAGTGTGCCCAAGGTGTTCGTAGCCACATGCACCATTAGAGGGTTTGATAGATACAATAATCATTTCATAATTGATTTGTGTGACAAATAAATAAAAAAGGATTGCAGAGTGGAAATAAACCAAGATCAATCAATGAGGCTATAGAAAAATCCTTCCAAGCTTCCCTAATGTTATCCAACCTATAAACCTCAGGTTGATCGAAGCCACAGTTTACAAGGAAGTCCACCTCCCAAAAGCAATGCTACCATGTTATAACAAAGAAAAAATCTAAATTTCATAATGTTTTCTCTAATATAGTCTCTAAATTCCTTGATGTATCCTCTCTTTTTTACAAAACTACAAGGATAACTTGTGAATTGCCTTCCACAATCAGATTTAGGATCCCACGTTGGATAGCCAGTTTAATACTACTTGTTAGAGGTTGGGCTTCTGATTCATTGTTACACCCATCCTATATTGTTTTAGATAGGGATATAATCAATGATTCAAAACAATCATTAATAATTCATCCCACCCCAAACAAACTTGGATTACCACCCCTTACACCATCGAAATTTAGTTTAAACCACCTAGAAAGAGGGGGCATCCAATCCTACTTTTTACTTTTAACCTGCTTACTTATGATGACTGACCCATTAATGGAGACATAAATAAACATATTATTAAACTTAAATTAAAAAATAAAATCAAATAAAAATATTACATATACAAACAAGCTACAACATGCTAGAAGTTAAAAGCTTGATTCAACATCATGATAAAAAAGGTAATCTGCAATAAAAAATATAATGTAATTTTGATGAACTATATATATATATATATATATATATCAAAAATGTCGTATATATATCAAAAATGTCAAAGCCTAAGAGTTTTCAACTCTTGCAAATACACCATGATAAAGACACCTAAACAACACATTCAAAATACTACATAAAGTAGTGGGCTAAGCTATCTAACAACGAGTACATGATAAACATCAAATATGTCATTTTTTCAAATATTTTAGTGGTCACATACGACGCAAAGGTTCCTTATTTATCTTTCAAAAGAACAACTTCATCTATTTTGTCTTCATAAGCAAAGGGTATTTTGGACCTCTAAAATATTTACATTTTCATCTCTTGTTCCTTTCAATTTGAATCCATGTACAATAGATAGTGAGTGATTCCACCTAATGCCCATAATAACACCATCAAATGGATTGAACACCCCAAATTTATCCCCTTCTTGGAATTTATCTATACATTTTTAAAAAAATAAAAAAAATACACATTATATTGAGATATAAAACATTTGATGGCACATACATAAAAATTTGATAAAAAATTATAAGAAACTAGAAAATGATGATAATAAACCTAAAACTATGCACTTGACATATTAAACAAAAATTAAATTTCTACTATTTGATACAAAATGGATATTAGATACAAATGGTGTCAATATGTTAGCAGTTATGTTCCGTGAAGATGTAGATACTACAAGGACAACAAGTGTCATTCCTCCAATTGCTATGGGCTATTATGTAGTTACTACAAGAACCTTCCTCACTATTGGGCATAAATTTACAATGGTTATGGGCTCAACCTATAGTTTTTATAGGTACATCCTAATCCATATATAATTCTCTCTAGTAGTTGTAGGTTAATTCCTCACAAATGATGAGCTATGGATTTGGTTATAGGCTATTAAGAAATTCATGGAAGACACTAGACAAGCTAGAGGAGTGAAGGAATATTAGAGCATAAACTTCTAACATTGTTAAGGAATGACTATACCTCTGAATAACAAAGTGCTAAAATAGAGGCATACACTTCAAATATCCTTTTGGAGTGTTACAAACTAGAATTTATGACTACATGGATATAAAAGAACCATTCTTAGCTTCTAGTTACTTCATGTAAAATAATTTCACTCTGCCAATAAGAGAGATCAGGGATCTTTTCTAAAACATAGGTCCCAAGTTTGATAAACTAGTTGATTACCAAATTATAAGTTCACTAAACAAAGAATCCATTAGCAAACATCTTCATTTACTAGGAGTAAGACAAAAGAGAAAAAAGTCATCAATAGGCTCATACAAAGGAGATCAAGAGAAACAAATTCCATCACCCACCCTCCTCCATGATTATAAAGGATATAACTTAGATAACAAACAAATATCTACAATAACCACCTTGTAGAAGGATGGTAATAGTCTCTCATACCACTACAAGACCATTTATCTAGTGCTTTGTAGGTCATTATAATTGCATGCAGGTTATTGAGCGCATAATTCAAGGATAGGACACTGTGATCACATAATTATCTAAAGGTAACAATACAAAAAAATAATGACTACCAAAGCAATAATTGCATGAGAAAACAACAAGCTAAGATTTTACTCTGAAAAACACTCACATGTAAATTTCCTATGCCATAACCCTAGGAACAAACAATTATAAAGGTATGGTGTATATTTTAGTCATTGAAACACACTTTATTTTTTTAATATAGCATGCATTATATTAAAAATCATTTTAATCATTAAAACATCATTCATCGAGTCTTGTCATGAGCTATGCCAACTCACCAGTCAAAAACCTTATTATGACCCTATCCTATGTTTTTGCATGCTACATGTACCATGTCACTAGTGGACAAGTGACACTTCACATGGGAGGGGGCGGGGGGAGAATGTTGTGTGAAATTAATCACATGATAATCTATGTGTGAAAATGGAAATCCCATGATTACACCATAACTAAACCTCTATTCAATAGGGGAAACAATCAATTTTATTGTTTTCCACTTCAGGATCAAATCTCATTCACAAAAATACCTAAGTAAGACATTATTGTAGCCTACAACCAAAATTACAATTATTGAAAAGACTTGCTTCGCTATAGGTAGCAATCTAAAGGTAAGATTAGGTGTTTTAAAGAGGTATATGTTTGAAATTTTTTACACAAAGATAAATTAGACAAAATTGGAGGTTTAAAAGTGAGAAGGGAGCCCTTGGACCATAGGTAGTTACAAGAAGACCTAGACAGCTGGGCCATCTTCAGTAGGGTTAGATGGACTACTTATTTTGAGAAACTATAGCATTTTTTGGAACTTCTCACTAAAGAATTTATTGGTAATTTTATAGGATAATAGGTGATAATATTTGGAATCACATTTCTAGTTATAGAAGGAATTGTAAGCCAGGTTACTGGGTTACCAAGGACAGGGGAAATTTGGGAAGAGAAACCTAATGGCCAACTAGCTAGACAATAGTTTTGTCAAGACAATGAAATGCTAGTGATTAAGAAAGGAGGAGTGGAGAGACTATGTCTACCCCCATCTTGGAGATAAGTGGCCTCACATATCATGAAATATCTAACATGCAAAGGTATGTTCTCCTTGATCTATACTCTCTAATTTAAATATTTTAATCATTTAAGGTATGACATGACTATTAATATCCCAAACCACTTGTAGAATATCTTGAATAAAATGTCTAAAGAATACCAAAGAGGGGTCGATAAAGCCTTGTCTCATCATTATCTAATTTGATTTCTTGTTAGAAAAGGAATAAGAGATACTAGACCTGACCTTAACTAGGAATAATTTCTAACCTTAAGGACTGGTGAACCTCAATAAGAGAAGGGAAATAATGAGGGGGAATCTCTCAAGGGATAGGTCCAAAAAATAACAAACGAGGATACTATAAGCACTAGTGTAATTAATCATCATGTAACGAATATAGTCTCACCTATAGTTTTTATGGGAAAGACAAGATGAAAAAAATTAGTACTTCCTCCTGAGGATACAAAGGAGGAAAGTCTACCAAAAAACTAAGCAAGATATTCCTTCTCCTATTGTTCCAACTATTTCAATACAAGAAGTAGACTCTTCCACCATGGCTCCTTCAAAAGGAGAAGAATATCCTCCATCACTACTTTCATAGGAAGAAGGGGATGGCACAAAATTGATCATCTGTAAGAAGTTCTTCCATCACCAACTACACAGGAGAACCATGTTTTAATATCTCCCCCTCTTAAAAATAAAAAGAATACTAAAAGAAAGAATCCCTAAACATCAAAGAGAAGGAGACCTCTTGAGGAGGTCTCAGAGAATTAAAAGGCAAAAGTCAACCCTAAAATACTCACTTATAGATATTAGTGAGGATGAAGAGAATAAAGGTAGGAGCCCAAAATTTGTAAGACCTATGATGGGTTTGAGATAACAAAATGGTCTACTCTAGAAGAGTCTAGAAAGATAGAGAAAATGCAGCCACCTGAGAAAACCATATTGGGAGAAGAAGAAATGAAACTACTAACATAAATAGGGTATATAGAAAAAGAAACAAGAATGTTATATTAGGCTATAAAAGAGGAAGAATTGCTTGAAGAAAGGACTATGGAAGAAGCAACAGAGAAAGACACAGTTCATCAGGACCAGGAGTTCCAAACTTTGGAACAAGCCATAGAAGAGATATATAGGTTGAGAAATAAAATAGCATAGTTAAAAGATAAAAGAGGCCTATAAACACTTCTGGGGGTATCAAATTTCCTAAAGCCATGTATGGAAGAAGATTCAAATAACTCCCATAGAAGTGTCTATAATAGCTTCATCCACCTTACCTATGATGGCATTAATGTAGCCCTAAAATAACTTAGAATAGATAATGATCTATCTTTAGTACCATTTCATAATAGGTTTTCTTTTGTAGAGACCACTACAAAAGTACCTATAGTAGAAGAATTAATTGATATACACCTCTCAACTACTAGGCCAGTTAAAACTGATGACCTTTTGAGAGTTCTTGAGGAAACGTTTAGTGATGATCAAACTTATCATAAGTAGTTGATACAAAGTTTTACAGTATATGTTGAAGTAAGGGAGCAATAGGAAGATTTAAAATAAAGCCTAGAAAGGATTGAGAATAGGATCACTTATTTGAAAGAGAAGATCACTAACATGCATGAGACCACTGAGATGTTAATATAATGTAGATCACCCTCTAGGGTATATGTTGTATACTTAGAATAAAGGTGGTTTAGATTCAAATGTGATAGGGTATATAGTGATTCTTCATACATCCTATGTGGTTCTAAATCTTTCTTTGAGGTCTATAGGCATGTTGACCCTAATATTAAGGCACAATTGAGTGAGTTTTACATACATCAGTATGTTGTGCCACATGACACAAAGTGAAATCCCAATATATACCTAGGGGATGTCCAATTAAATGCCTTTACCTCATATGCCCTCAATGAAATATGAAGAAACAAACAAGTTAAGGACTATCAAGATAAATAAAAAGAGGCTACCCTAATGATTAAGGTTGAATCTATTGATTCAAAATCTATAATAAAAGAATGGATTGCTTTTATGAATGTAAATACTCCATGACTATGGGTAACAAACAAATAAGTATAAGTCCATAACCACTACTTGAGCCACATGAAAGGAGATCGAAAGCAAATTTTGTTTCATGTTTGTATAAATGGGAAGAGCTTTTAGATATCCTAAAATGAAAATAACCTTATTCCCCTAAAAACATTAGAGAGGCAATATATATATATATATTAAGATTCTTAGGAAAATAAGAATAAGTTGGTTAGGGTTGACATTTCATCCACCCATGTTTTGGTTCGCAATTCTTTATTAGGAATAGAGTGTGCCAACTGATAGAGAGGTATAAAAGAAAAGGTGGAAAATCATAGATGATGCTAAAGGTTTTTATATCTTCAAAGGGATGGGTTGTACTGAGCCCTTAGATTTTAGCAAATATTGTGGATTCAAAATGCAAAGAAGGCTATCTAGAGGACAAGCAAGAGGTCAAGTATTGGGGTGTTATGAGGCCACTAATTATTCTATTTATAGCCTCATCCATAACAAATTGTATATATTTTTCCTATATGAATCCCTAAAACTATCCCTGACTCATGTAAATGAA
>JARHVA010006760.1:627500-657500 GCA_037957365.1 Torreya grandis | reverse complement strand
CTCACTTTCCTCCATTGTCATATCTTGATCTTCTTCTTTTGCATCATTGATTACATTAGCAATCCATTCTTCAAAGTTTGGAAAAGAATAATCTTTAATCATTTCATGACGTCTGTGCTTTTGAGGTTGATGTTGCATCCATGTTTGATTATCTTATTCATATTTCATACATATAATATTAACATAAAAATAGTAAGATTAATAATATAAATGTGTAAATGTAATTGAGTAAATAAATTATTGTGTAAATTTTTTTACCTATGGCACTTATCAAATTAAGATGTGTTTTTAAGAATATAGGCATGTATCATACTTATTTCTTGATGTGATATCTTGAAGCGACATACATTGACTTATAATACTTCACCTACAACTCTCTCTCATCTTCTTCATCATCCCATACATGTTGATTGACATTTTAAAAATCCTTCATATATTCTATGAAAAATCCCATGGCCTCTTGCATTGAGTATCCCTTAGACATGTTTCCTTTAAATTTTTCCCTAGTACAAACAATTGTTTTCAAAATATTCATATATCATTCTATAGGATACATCCATCTCTTTGTTACTGGGCCACAATGCTCTAGTTCGTATTCTAGATGTATCAAAAGATGCATAGAAATGTTAAATATTATTGGTCAAAATTCCCGTTCCAATAGATAAACGAATTCAACAACCTCCTCCCTCAAACTATCAAAGTTTGAAGAATCTAATGCATGAAAACTCATTCTCTTTAATATTAAGCCCAATCTTATAATTTCCAATCTTGGCCCCTTTTCCGATCTTCATATATTTTACCACAATAGGTAAAATATTTTTGATTATGACATGATAGTCATGGCTGTTGAGGCCTCTTAAGCTATTAATGTCAGTTTGGCTTCTAAATACTACTACTTACATATCTAGTGGGAAAGCGAGTCTCATACATTAACTGTAAGAATTGTGCACATTGTTCCTTTGTCCAGACATAAGGAGCACTAAATTTTCTATATTTTTCATCATCATATTTTTCAACCCAAAGATTTCAATGAATATTTAGTTTCCTAAAGTCTTCACATGATGAAAGAGTATTAAAAGAACCAAAAAGAGTTTCTATAATAATATAGGCTGTATTTTTATTAATATGCATAAAATCAATTCTATGCCTAATGGATATATCCTTGAAGTATGACAACTTATAGAATATGCACAACCATTTTAAACCAATTTCACTACATGGATCCTATATACTACCACCAATCCAATCATCATAAATTATAAATGATATTCTTTTTTGTCCAATCTCAATAATGTAATCACCCATTACTAGCAATGGTGCTTCACAATTCTCTTTTGGACCATTTAAACATGTTTTTTGTTGATGATATGGATGATCTATTTTAAGTTAAGCACAATGTCCACAATAAATACACTTATGTAAAATTCTTGAGTCCTTAGAAAATCCATGGTATCCATGAATAGTGAGATCAGACAATGTGCCATATGCAGGAAGATCCTGAATCATAAACAATAATGAATATCTTAAAGTGAATTTTTTTGAATGATATTCCCTTAAATATTGAATCACTTTAATTCCTTTCTAATATTCTATTTGCTCATCATATAATGGATCTATATAATCCTTGATTATATCTAAAGTCACACTTTTCTTTCCTGGTATAATCAATGATAGCATTAGGAAGAATGGTTTAGTTGCTAACCATGGAGCCAAGTTATAATTTATTAAAAATACTATCCGAGTTGACCATTTCATACTTTGATCTAAGAATGGGTTCACCCCATCTAGAGCTAAGCCCAACCTTATATTATGTGGATCTTGAGAAAATCTAGACCATTTATTATCAAATTCCATCCATATCTTATAATTAGGCACATATCAATATTTTCCATCAATGCTCTTATTTTGGGCATACCATTACATAAGTTCAACAATGTCTCTACAACTATACATTCATAGTAACCATGGGATTATCAAAAAGTGGTGAAGAACCTTTCTAGGAAGCATAACTAATTTCAACCATTGTCTATACCTTACTTCATGACATTTTGGACATTCATTCTAACTTTCAATATTATTATGAAATAATACACAACCATTCACACATGCGTGGATGTTTTCATACCCTAAGCCTAGCTTAGTGATTTTCTTCTTACGTTGACTTCATTTTGTTGGTAATATGGAGTCAGGTGGTAATAATGAATTTAATAATGCCAATAAGTGATCTATACTCTCATTTTTCCAACCAAGTACCACTTACAAGTTGAGAATTTGAAGGATTATTGTCAAATGACTTAACTTAAAATTAACATACATAGTCTTTGAAGTCCTACATAAACTTAGACAAATCATCATTTATACCCTCATTCAACATTCTATCAACTTCAAACCCTTCATCTAACATTGTTTCCTCTTCATCTATATTTGGTGCCACTTCATCTATGTTTGTTGCCTCTTCATCTCTTACACTCTAAAATTCTATCATATCTTCATAATAATTGTAATCCTAAGGGATTATACCTCTATGGCCATATCTTATCATATGTTTATCAATCACATTTATTTTTTTCACCTTTCTACCAAGACAATCATTACATGGACATGGATATTTGTCCATGTCACTCTCATTGGCTACTCTTTCATCATATGCATGGTATTGATCCATAGTCAACCTTCAACATTGAGCCATCTATAATGTTATACATTTTAGTATTAATTTAGTTTCATATTTCAAGAAAAAAAATAGAAATCTAAAAAACTCCACTTACTTAGGATCTAATACATGTAAACTCATTCTCTTCAACTCTCTTCAACACTTACCCAAAATTCAAAGAACTTCAAAGAATTAGGATACAAAGCACTCTATATAATTAGAATTAGATCACTCTAAAAGATACATAGCACTCTGAATCAATTCAAATTCAATAAATATGGTATGGAATCACTCTCTAAAGTCAGATGTTCTACCTCTATATAAATCTTTGTGGTCAGTTTTGTGCATTTTTTATTTGTAGGATTCTTAGCTATAAATAGTTAATTATCAAGAAACATAACAACTAGTCTGCACTCATTTTGTTTCCCATGTGTAGGAGGCAAAGATTAAAAGTATATGTTGTAAACTATCTTTTACTTGCACCTTGACATTTATATTTCTAATATAAAAAAAATCCATTGCAGTTAAAAAATAATAATGGTTAAATTGTAATACACAAAGATAAGGTAACTTTAGGGTGTTTGTATACTATTTATTTACATTTATAGGAGCATGTTATAGTTTTAAAAATATTTTTGATCATGTAGAGTTATGTTAAATTTACATGTCATAAAATGTTCATAATAGAAGACCGTGATGACTAGAAATAAATAAATGTTATTTTTATCCATGTTTTATTGAGCACCTTCTTTGCCTAGATGATAATTAAAGAAATTATTTGATAATAAAACATTAAATTTATGCTTATCCTTTTGATGAACCATAATAATATAAACATATGGTAATTGTGTCAATGTTAATGAATACACAAACACTAAAAAATAGGCTAATGGATTATTTGTTGTAACTTTGAGCATTACTTACTAGCATAAATTATTAACATGTTGAGACAAGATGACTTGTTCTAAAAATTGATATAATACCATGTGTGAAAATATAGTATCAATTAAAATAGTTTGGTGTCGACAATGATTTGATGAACTAGCATAACTTTCAACTATGCCATATGAGACCATCTTCTAGGATTCTATGCAATTAATAGGTTAGGCTTGCACACAATGTTACCTAAGAATTGAGGTCTAGGCTAGAGATATGATCCCATGGTTTATTTGTAAAGTAATTAAAGGAATTAAAATTTGGATGCATGTTACAAGTTCAATTATCATATTGTTCAAAAATATGTAGAGGAAATTAATGAAAATTAGAATTATCTTTATGGTTTTGGTTCTTAGTTGCCTATGTAACTACTATAAGTTAAAACAAACAATAACAAACTAATTATGATGTACATGCACTACCCATTCCATGAAGACTTAGCCAAAAGGAGCCTCAGGGATTAGGTTGGTGAATTGGTTATAAAATTAGAAATTAATAACATAACCATGCATGATAACATGGAACACAAATAGACAAATTCAATATATGGTCACGATATTGTATTGATTATATAATGAATAAAAGCATCTAATTCCTTAAAAATCTAAAGAACTCCAAATTGTTACATGGTAGTCAATGTGTTATGACAAGATACTCTCTCATTTATGTAACTCATCTCTTATAATACACCAATTTTATTCTCCTAGCTTGATACAATTGCAAATCAAAATCTATAGATTTTGTGTTTAATGTAATGAGGGCTTTGAATTACATTTGAATTCATTATAGAGGGCATCCCCATATTCAACTTCCCTGTAAATGTCTTCACCAACTTTAAATTCATTGCAGCAAACTTCAAATTCATTGCCCACCTTCTCAAAAGTCTTCATGTCCTCTCCAAACAATCTTTATCATCTATGAAAGTATTTGTTACACTTATATGCTAAAATAAAAAATGCCTCATGCTATCAAATGGCACATAAACCCTCTCTAGTCAACTCCATCTCCATTAATAACTAACAAACCCTCCTTGTGTTTTTAGAGGTACATTACACAAATAATTCCAATTATACTCCCCACTACCCCATTGAGTTACCTCTACTGAATTATGCACTCTATTATACTCTCCACTCAGATTAGGGGAGTTGGAAAGGAAGTGTGTGATACATTGAATACCAGAGAGAATGTTTTAAATAATGATTTAGATATTTATTGGTTTGATAAATGCTTCATCCCACATAATCCATGTGATACTAATGAACTGATTGATTAAGATGTGAATGATATTGAGTCTACATTTGATGATCATGGGATTTTGATGTTTAATTTTCAAGTCTCCTAAGGTAAGTTTTTAGCCTGCATAAAATTTTTAATTTCTACTACTATTGATCAATTTTCAAGTATAGTAAAGAAGGTATGTGTCCCAGCTTTTGAATTTGCTTGTGATGTGAGTATGATGCAAGCATATCAGTTACTTAATAATGATTTTGATTGTTTATGTTCCATGATGATAAATAAATATGATCGGGGTAAATCCTTTAGTGGAGAATAGGAAATTGCTAGTTAATGTATCATTTTTCAAAGAAAAAGATTATAGCTTTAAAAGTAGGCAACAAGGTGATACTCATTAATACACTACCCCTACAAATCCAAGGGTAGAGGATGCAAGTAGGGAGGTTAAGAAAAGTACAGTAGTCCCTAATTCTTCCAAGTTATCACCCATTTCCCAAGTTGTTAAACCAAGAGGTGCTCCATCCAAGAATAGAATACCCTTGATAACTAGTATTACTAAGTGTGTGAGTGATCTTAGAGTAAGCCTACCCTTAAAGACTACTGTTAAAAATGAAAATTTGATCCAAAACTCAAAATATTTGGTTTAAATATAACTCAAGAAACAAGAACAAAACAATTCAAATAATGCTATCTCTGATAAGAGATGTTTTATTGATCAAATTTATAGACCCAAACATATGCTTATCTTTGAGAAGAGATGTGTGATTTCCATTTTAGGTTACATCTTCATTTATACATGTTCTAAAGATGTGGGAAGGATGTGGAAGGTCACCAATCTCGGGGGAGATGAATTTGTTCTGCTTCCATGATTTACAACAATACAGAACTCGAGGAATTACTATTTTTAGACTGCACTACTAAAATTGAACTTTGGGACACTTCTATTGGGTTTTATGGGGTAAAAATTCATCAAGGAAATTTTTATGACATCTCATGATTTTCCCCTCATTATTAGCTTTCCAATAGTTCAAACAGTGAGTCAATTGGAGCTACGATGCAAAAGTTATGGCTCCCGAAAGTTTCGACATCAATTGGAGTGGACCCATCACCCGAATTGTCATCTAAATTGTTGTCTGGATCAAAATTCATCCCAACTTGTTCCAATTCATATTTTAAGTGATTTTATCCCATCTAATTTTTTTTCACTCTTCATCCTAATATACCTCTTCCTCAATATAACATGTGTTATATGTCCCACATGTTGAGATGACTGAAAATCACCATGTCACTTATCAAATTATTGTGAATACCTGAACATAGGAAGAGGGTATTTTACTACTTGGAATTTGGTGAAATTTTAGTTTAAAATGAAATGAATTCATCCCATATACCCCCAAATTAAGATGAATAATCTAAAGAGGTTGTTGAACCAACCTCAGAGGTTTATTTGGGGACTATATTGGTAGAACGTTAGTTGGAGGTGGATCTATTTTACACAAGCTTGTTGATCAATGGTATATTTTTCATAAATATATGTTTGATTCCATATCTTATTACAATGTGATGCCCCTAGATGTCCTTAATGATCTCATAGTGAAAATTACATCATCCTTTGGTAAGTGTTATGCCATGGATTCACAAGAGGAGACAGTTATTGGACAAGTCAATGGGTTGGTAGTGAATACAACTAAGTATTTGAATATGCATGTGGTAGTTTTGGACTGCCTACCTAATTATGGGATGTTGTTTTCATAAAAATGGGCTAATTACATGGTTAGAAGTGTGCAGATGGACTTGTCTTATGCCACCATTGATTTGGTGGGTAATATGGTAAAAATTCATAGTGAGCCAATGATGTTGTGTGTAATTGAAGATCTAAAATGTGCTCTCAATGAAGTGTTATACATAGATGTAGAGTTAGGTAGTTTTGTTTGAAATTTAGTTATCATTGAACAACTAGTTGTTCTTGACATCGGGTTTGATAACGATGGTATAATTTGGAAAATGTCATTTGATGGGGTTTTCTCCAATCTTAGAAATGAATTTAGGGTTATCTTTTATTCCCATAGTGTTAAGTCATTTCAATTTTATTTCACACTATATTTTAGGTGCATGAATTTCTTGGTACTCACCTAATTGAAGTTAAGAAACAAGCTTACTTGCAGTTGATAAAGAAGTTCCAAGATTGATTGGCTTTGTCATATCTAGATTTTGAATCATGTAGAACGGATTTGTTTCAACACATCATCATCCTATCACATCCTAATAGAATACCTTTCAATAAAATACAAAGATTGATTTAATTCATCATGGCTACTGGAAAAGTTAAAGAAATTAAGCGATGATGAGATAACAAAGTCTCCAGTTAATGGTAGTCATCTGAAACATTTCCTAGAATATGCCTGTGATTGTGTACATTATTATATAGTGTATACTTTTGTTGTTTTGTTTCCCCTCTACTTTGGGCCATATTTTTATAGCTCCTTTCATTATTTACTTTTATTTGTTCATTTTTAGATCCTCATAATCTATTTTTATCATTCTAACCTTGTTTTCTTGAGATTTCATGTGTTTTTGATAATAAACTATCAAGTGTTGACTCTATGACCCAATGGATTGGTAATTGGTCTTATTTTTTGGGGATATTTGCAAACCTATTGGGGTTTACATCATTGGGTGAGATCAAATGTTGGTGTTCAAATTTTCATGAAGAATTTGTGCCATTTTATGAGGAAAAAATGCTTGGAAAATAGTAAAACCCAAGTGGAAGAAGCAAATGAACATAGCTACAGTCTTGAACATATCTAGGTAGCATTGATGTGGAGGATTATCATGCCATCAAGCCACTCCCATGTGGAAAAGGGTAAATAAATAAATAAAAAATTGTTAAAGGTAAGATGTGGTAGTTGGTAGAGACTTGAGCATTGACTGCAAGTTTGACCGAGATGCTAACATGTAAATGATGTATCAAAGCCCAATGGAAACATTATAGGAAAAACCACTTTCAAAAAAAAATTGTGAAATAAATAAGTTAAAAATTACTCTTGCATTTTTGGATCATGTAGCACACCATGTAAAAGAAAATGATTTAGCTATAAGTGTTGACTATAAGTTTGACCTACTTCTAGATTTCAAATGTAACATCAAAGTCTGTGGCGAAATTTTTGTTGGGAAACAACATGAAAAAATAAAACTTTAAAAGTGATAAATTTTAAATTGTAAGTTGACTTCGCATACCCATAGCATGACAAGATAACAAGAAGAAAAAGTAACATGACAAAAAAGGGAAGTAAGAATGCAACTTAGTAATTCGTTAAATTACAATTTATTTATGAACTTTCGAATCTCGCAAAGAAGAAAGATGTTGATTGTTTACAAGGTAAGTGGGAAATTTAAATGCATATTTAGTATGGTAGGAACTCATAACGTTATTTGTTTAGATTTAATCTTAAGGAGGATGAGTACTGTAGATGTTGCATAGGAACAATGCCAAATGTAGATTATGACTCATAGATTCAACCCAAGACTCTAGTTCACTACCATCTTCATAAAAAATTAGAAATGAAGGTTATGTTTTACATCAACAAGTTGTAGATTATACAAACCAAGGAATCTTTGGAATAAAACTATAGAGATCGATTAGATAACACATGCATTAAATCTACCTTAGTATGCATAGGCATTCCAAACAAATATGGTAAATGTCCTTGATTTTCCTAATCTTATTGAGGATCATAGTCAAACACTATTATATGAACTAACTACCCAAAGGCTTCTTCATCATAATAAGATTACACATGCCATAGTGAGACAAATATTTGGATATGGTGTTGTTCTAGGTCCAATAGTGAGCCTAATGTGTATATCTAAAAGCTATGGTGTAGTACAACTACATTGAGTTCCCCCATTTTTTTTTGGATACCCTCCCCTTCATAGTTATCTAGTACAAAAATGTCTTGATAATGCATCTCACTAGATGTCTATATGTGAATAAAACAAAAATTCCTCTCTTGATAAAGATTGGAATTGGTAAGGAAAAGTTTATAATTATATAATTCAAGCTTGGGGTGATCATGGTCCATCAGAATGTGTGTATGTCCATGGTTACCATAGATCTGCTGCACATGTTACATATGAGCATTGTGTTGTGGAATTTCTTAAGAACTCTACTAGAGTCGGGATGTATGTTGAAGGTTTCTCTAAAGGTAGAGGTATATCCACTGTAGATTTACATAAAATGGAAATTGTTACTAAAATGTCAGTAGGATGGTGGTGGATGTACTCAGTCAATGGGTTCCTAATAGTTTTTGGTAACACTGCAAGACAAAGTCTTTTCCTTTGAATTATTATTGCACACTAGATTATATTTAGAGATAAGGTTTTAGGTCCCATATACATAAATATTATCAAATCCTAATGCAATGAATATAGATTTTTTAGAATAATTAGTCACTCTATTTTAACTTTGTTTTCTTTGTGTCTCTTCATGTAAGTACAAATATGGGACCTCTCACAACAAATAAATGGTAATTGCCATGAAACTTTTTTAGTAAATCCACATTCACCATATGGAAGATAAAATGTGGTTGAGATTGAAAATTATAATGACATTAATGAATTGTTATGAATAGATAGGAGCATTGAGAATTCAATGATAAGGGCATATCTTGATGAAGATTTTTTTACATTTATGTTTTTATCAAAAAAGAAAGGAAATTACTTGATTTTAGAGATAATTCAATATTATAAAGCTTCCTTGAAATAAAAAAATAAAAATATTGATGGTTCTATGAACATTTTATCTTTAGATACTAAATTAAAAGATGCTGGAAAAATTGAAACTTTTCTAGGAAAAACCCAGATGGGAAAGGGGAATGTATGAAAGGAATTAAAAGAATTAGGGAAATCAATATTTCCATTGGTGAATGATTTCTATTCAAATGCATGGTGCATAAAAAGATATATATTTTTGAGTTAAGCCATCAAACAAATAAAGGGTTGGCTTTCGAGAATCTTTTCCAGGTGGTGCTCTGCTAAACTAGGTTAGAATGGAGTCAAGTGGAAGATCAAGAAAATTAAAGTTCAAAAGTTGCATTTGAGACTCCAAAGTCCCAAAGAGATTTTGATGGGACATGCAACTTATGAAGTGTAGTCAACTCCCCCAATCCTATAGATCAAAGCAAGTGGAAAAAAAAACTCAAGAAGAGCTTTAGGGAGATTTCAAATTAGAATGCAATTTTGCATATTTGTAAATGTGCAAATCATAAATCACACATGGATCTCTCAAACCCAATAGTTAACATTGATCAAACATGAAGTCCCACTTAACTGTAGAAATTTTATGGTCAATTGTAATTTTTTATTTTTAAAAATTATAAATTACACTTGGAGTTCTCAGTTCCCTAAAAGAACTTTTGAGGGGAACTACAATTTTGTATTTATGAAAATTTTAAATTGCACTTGGAGTTCCCAATTCCCTATGGGAACTTTTAAGGGGTAATACAATTGCAAATTAAAAGTTACAAATTCGTAAGTTGTAATTTGCACTTGTAATTCCTAGTTCCCTATAGGAACTTTTGAGGGGAAATGCAACTACAAATTTGCAAGTTGCAATTTGTACTTGGAGTTCTTAGTTTCCTACGAGACCTTTTCAGGGGAACTAAAACTATAAATTTCATGTTGCAAATTTGTAAACTGTAAATATGCTACTGAGTTCTAGATTTCCCCCAAACAAAGAAAGTGCAAACCCAGAAATGGGGCCCAAATTTTGCCTCAAGGCTAAAAAGTGAAATTTAATCCACTTATGAAATAAAAAACATGGAAGCAAACCTAAAAAGTCAAATTTGAAAAAGGTGAAGTGTTGAAAGGCATATTGGAGCCAAAAAGCAAAAAGGTAAAAAATAACCTAAGTATTGCATTTTTTCCAAGTGTTTCGCTTAATTGAACACATCCATAGGAGAAATATTGCAAGTATACAAGATCAAGGTTGGTCATTCCAAAGAATATTTTTCAAATGGCCATGGATATAGGGTGATCCAATTTCATCATTAAAAGGCAGGGTTGGTCTTTGGTGTCCATAAGAGGAAGGACAACTGTGCAAGAAGATTCCAATTGTGTAAATCAGTGGTCAAAGACATTCCAAGCAATTACACAAGAAGATAAAGTGTTTGCTGGGCTCAAAAATAAATATTCTCTATCCATCTCAAATAAAATGAATTTACATCTAAGAATAGAAAGGGTTTGTTTCAAATCTTCATCTTTACATGTAGAGCCATTTATAAAAATCATTTTCCTTGCAATGACATGAAGATTGTAGGTGTGGCAAAAAACATATTCTAGTTGGAAGCATCTTGGCAAAACTTTGAGGGATAATTAAAATTTTGCAATATTTCAAATTGTAATGGACATTTTCAAATTAAAAAGTGGTGACAAATTGTATGAAAAGAGGTCTTGTCCTCTTTTCTAAGGTTGGTGTTGGTCTTTTGGTTTTCCTAGGTCTAGGATCTTCCAATTTTGGGATCCATTGTTTTGTGTATGTTTTATCTCTCTTACAAAGGTGGTTATAGTTTTACAATCATTAGAAAGATCTGAGAGCAATGAATATGTCTTCCCTATCCAACAAAGAGCAAACTCACCATTCTTGTCCCCATGAAAGTATTTTGGAATAATGATGTATGTAATATTTTAATTAAAGTTAATGGAAAATACTTGTGGTTTTTACTCTTTCCTATTGATGAAATGAAATGATATGTTTTGCAATTTTTGTTAATTGGATATATGGTTTAATTCTCATGAATTATTGTCACCTTGGGTATAGATCAAGGTTATAAACCCCTTTCTACATAGTGATTTGGAAATATGTTTTTGAATACCTATTAAAGGCACCCTAGGTTTATGGATTTAATAAGAAAATGTATTTGAAATTTTAGTTCCAATTTATGATATAAGGTTTTAGGAATCATTTGGGTATTTGCATTGTATTGGCACCAATGGATGCAAATCACTTTGGGTAGTACCCTTTATCTTGTATTTCATTTTTTCTACATCTTTGGAAATAAGAGATGTCATAAATATTTATATAATCCCTATTGTTTTAAAACCACTAGCACACCACTCTTTTTAATAACTACCAAACTTGTCTTACCCTACTCTATCCTATAAATAATACAGTTGTTCCATATTATGAGTGCTATTTACCTACAGTTACATAAAAATTGCATAATTAAAATGTGTTTGTATTTTTTCCTTTGAAGTATAGCATTGCAGTCTTCCATTTGACCCCCTGTTGTTGAAAATTTCTATTGAAATGAAGGTTGCAAGCATATACATTTTTATCTTCAGTAGCTTATGTTTGACTTAGCGCATTTGTGTATTCCATGTGACAACCCTACTTGGGTGGAGTGTGCAAATTTGGTTATGTCTTGGTTGGACCTACATTACTGTGCCAAAAATCCCCATGGAGATTGAATTATAGAATCCCTCCATGTGATCAAGCTACCCCTCAGGGCCTCTTACCTTGGTTCATGCAAAACCAAAAAGTAACATGGAGTTAACCATACTCTCTGTCAGTGCCTCCTAATCATTGTCTACATTCAGTACATCCATGTGCTAAACCCTTCCCTGGTTATAAAGATATATTAGTGGGTTTATCATCTGTGTTTGCTATTTCTTTCAAATATGTAACGTTGATCATAAAGAGTGTACAACTACAAACCAATAAAATATATGTGATTAGAAGCTTCCTATTCCCTAATGAATCCTAATTTATCTACCACAAGTGATAAAATCTATATATATTTTAAAGAAAACACACATTTTCTATGACCTTTTTTTTCAAAATTTTTTTGATTATAAAATTTATAAAATATTTTTAAGAAAACACACAATTTATAAGAATTTAGGTATACATACTATTTTCAAATATTAATTTTTTACCTTCGATCCATGTCTAAGTTTTTTTTTTTTTTTTTTGTTTTATATCACATTAGCTAATTTACCAACATTAAATGGTTCTATAATACAACGTTACAAAACTACGAATTTATGAGAAAACTTTAAACCTCGTAGATAAAATGAATACAAGTGATGTAAATACACCATTATTGATGTAATATTAATAAGCTAGCATTGATATTGATTTTAAATGTTTATAAAGAATGATAAGAGTTTACAATTGTGTTTTAAATAAACATAAACATATATACAATTTTTGAAAAGAAATAGTTAATTATATGTAATATGAATATGAAATGCTATAATCTAAAGAATATTGGAAACTCGACTGTGTTAATTTGTAGATAAATATTATGCAAACATAAAATACAAATAATTGAAACATGATTATAAAATTATAACCTTTAATTTAACATTATAATATAATTACATAATATTAATAATATATTAACAATTAATAGCTAATTTTATATGAAACATATTATTAAATAATAAATAACTATTATAATATATTATACCAAAAATAAATGTTATATATAATTTTTTAAAAATATATATTATATGTTATTGATATTATATATTATAATTTTATTTATAATACTATTTATTAAAATTAAATATATAAATTATTTTATAAACTATATTAATAAGTGTTATATATTATATAATGAATTTAAAAAAAATCAAAAAATATTTGATCCACGGAGGGAGGGCATCATTAAAATTTAATTAAAAAGGAGCAAATATTATCAAAGGGCAGTTGACAGTTAGCAGTCGGAATGAAGACAAAGGCGGTTGATAACACGTAGCATGACGGTGACCAGTGGCATGTTCGATCCTTAAACAACTATTTTTCTTGTCAGGGGAGCGTGGACTCATATTGCATTCTTTCTGTAACTAAAAATCAGAGTATGGCAGGAGAAGTGCAGGACTAAAGACCTCCTGAAAAAAACAGGTGGAAAGAAGGCTTCTGAGATAAGGAATGCATCAGGAAGGCATGAGCCAAGAATTTCACAAAGAATTACATATTTGAATGGTTTAGTGATATATCTTCGAGGAAGGCAGCAGCTTCCAGTTGAATTTCTTCCCAAGAGGAGTTCGAGTAAGGGGGAAAAGGAAAAAAAGTTCAAATCTGAAACTAGATCAAAAGTTGCGATGCCTATCAGGGTTTGCGAAATGCTGGAGCAAAACAAAGCATAGAAGGTATGTGTGTAATAACTGAACTCGTTTAATGTCGTGCCTTTTAGTTCTATCTAGGCCATATCTAGTTTGTCCTAGGATGACATTAATTGTATCATATGGCCGTTTATATTGCAGTCTGTAGTGAGAGAGGATAAAAGAGAAGCAAGAAGAGCCAAAAAAGAGTTGAAAGCACATTATAGAATCGAAACGTGCTCAGCACGTTGTTGCTATCGGTGGCTCACCTTTCATTCATCTCATGTAATAATGGAGTAGGCTTCAAATTTTCCCTGGAGAGGATTTCATTTTTATGAAACTACTGTTGAATTTGGTAAATCTTGAATGAAGTTGAATGTGATGACAGTAATGCTTTCATATTTGTCCAAGATAAAGATGCTTATAAGAAAGTATCTAAGATACATATGCTTATACAAAAGTTTCTTAAGATTTTTTGGACTTGTATTAATTTAAAGAAATGATTCACCATTTTTATGCTTGTCAACTAAAGTCGTCATTTGTCTTTGCATCTTCAATTTCGAACATTATTGTCATTTCTTGGTAATTCATGTCATGCATGATTAAATTAGTCATTTTAGGCTGGATTCAAGTTTCATGTCACATTAAGAGACACCTGAGGGGAAGGTAACCGTCACAGAAAATTCAATTCACAAAGTAGAAGAAAATATTATTAAAGTGTATTCCAACTTTTAGTTTGGTCGTATCTTTTCAGATAATTGAGTACTGTAATTTTGTACCATTTAAAGTTATTAACAAAAAAGCTGGTTCTTTCATATTTGTTATGTATGATGTAAATAATCATGTATTATTTTTAATTTGATTTGGCGGGACTCATGGCATAATTAAACATCCCCAATTATTATCTGCAAGGTACATTGAGAGGAACTCAGCGCCAAGGAAATCCTGTCAGCCTTAAAATTTTGATGATTTTCCAGATTTCATCCTAAAATGCCACAACAATTACCATTACAAAGGAACATGAGAGTATCGAAAGGAATTAGTTAATAGTCCGTAGGTACTCTGGTTTACTGCTTCCGCCATCCAAGGGGGAGGAGGATTATGGACCATCTGGACTAAAAACTTGTCAATTATGTGCTAATTTTAAACACTAGCAGAGAATTATCAACAATTATTATAGATCCCAGTTATTCACGATTTAATTTGGTGATATAGTGTTATTAATGTACTCAATGTTATTGTCTTTCGGCAGGAGTGGTTATCTATGGTAAATGTTTGAGCATAAAGTGCTATGGTGTGTTGTCAGATCTGCAGTTTTTATTAATGGTTATAAGAGGAGGCATTTCAGTCATGATTTAGTGTGTTCATTCATTTTATTTATATAAATATAAGAATATTATAAACATATATAATAGTTAGTTAGTAGATTGTGACAAATTTTGTTAAAAATTGAAGTCAACTGGAGTTAATTTCTCCAAAACTACCAGTTCCACCTCCTTTTCATGCATGCAGCAGCAGTTAACATTCAATTAGTTAAACAGCCGTTAGAGAGTTAGTTTGCATGTAAAGACTAAAATTAGTCTTCAGTTTGTTTTTCTAATTATTGTTTGTTTTCAAATCTATTTAAGAAACCCATGGCATAGCTTTGTAATTGCACAAGATCAAGAAGATCTGCAAGATTCAAGAAAATCAATAAAATTTTTGTTTACCAGAATTGTTGTAGCAATCTGAGTGTTGCTTTGTTCATTATGCTCTGTTTTTCCTTCAAATTTGAAATAAAAGTTCTTATGGCGGAGTTTTGGAAAAAAATTATTTAACTGATCGCAACTGTGATATTAAACCCACATTCGAATTTTCCACGATTTTTTCAAGCTCTTCTCATGGAATAGTTGGGATGGTTCTAACAGGTTAGGGTTTTATCTCTAAAGCAGTTGAGTAGTTGGGATGGTTCTAACAGGTTAGGGTTTTATCTCTAAAGCAGTTGAGAAGCGGCTTTCTAAAACTGAAGTTCAACTTTTTCTGTTGGTTGTAATTGTACACGAGTGGGGAATAAGCTAAGTGGGTATGCTTGGTAGATCGATTGGTCTATGCGATCTCTACAAAGGACTATTTTGCTGCCTCTGAAAATTTATCTGACAAATCCAGATAATTTTATGAACCTATTAATTGTTATGATCTTAGCTTACTTTCTTGCTTGCAATTAGCAAAGTCTAGTATTGAGAGTCAAAATTAATGCATGGGAAAAGGCTATCGCCATAGTGAATCAATGTAATGGATGACCATTTGCCTACTACACTCAGACATACAAGTATTCAGTTATATAAGTGCATCATTAATGAATGATATTTATGAAACAAGCAGTACAATTCCCACTCATTGTCATTGTCGGCTTTTTCTTTCTCGTAGACCATGGTTCATGTTTAATGAATGCTTGTATTTTTGCTCACAATGTTCAATGAATGTTTGTATTTTTGCTCACAATGTTCAATGAATGTTTGTATTTTTGCTCACAATGTAATGTAATTCGTGATACTTTCCAAAGAAGCCGTACAGAGTAGTCACCATCATTTCAATTCACATGATTTTTATAATGATCATATGCTTCTTTTTCCAAATATCGAATTTTTCAAAGGATTTTTATCTGAATGTTTAATAATTAAATTTAATCCAGTAAATAGTTAATAAATTAATTTTTTTTTTTTTTTTTTTTTTAATTACATTACATTTATAATCAATGTTCCAACTCAATCTGAATGGTTAATAAATTAATTTAATCCAATGAATGATTGATAAATTAATTTATTTTTTATTCTTTGATTGCATTACATTTATAATCTAATATTCAAACACAAAAAATACATATTTTGCCATCAAAAGAATTGAGAGAATCAATTACAATAAAACATTTCTATGCAATTAATAAATTAATTTATTCTAATGAATGATTAATAAATTAATTATTTTTTCAATTTTTTTGTTGTATTATATTTATAATTTAATATTCAAAATCTAAAATATGGATAAATACACATTTTGCCATCACAAGAATTAAGAGAATCAATTACAATAAAATATTTCTGTGGAATTAATAAATTATTTTAATCGAGTGAATGATTAAAATACAAATAAATACACATTTTGCTATCATAAGAATTGAGAGAATCAATTACAATAAAATATTTCTATGCAATTAATAAATTAATTTAATCCAGTGAATGATTAATAAATTAAATTTTTTTCTTGTATTATATTACATTTATAATTTAATATCCAAAATAAAAAATATAGATAAATACACATTTTATCATCAAAATAATTGAGAGAAGTAATTACAATAAAATATTTATATGCAATTAATAAATTAGTTTAATTCAGTGAATGGTTAATAACTTAATATATTTTTAATTCTTTGGTTGCATTACATTTATAATTTAATATTCAAACTCAAAAATATTTGATAAATACACATTTTGCCATCAAAAGAATTGAGCAAATCAATTATAATAAAATATCTTTATGCAATTAGTACTATTAATAATATTATTATTGAAACAAGTAAATGTTGGTTTTATGAATACTAATAATTTTAATATAATTAAAACAATAATGAATAATAATAATTTTAATATACTTGAAACTAAAAAATTGAGTGAATTAATTACAATAAAATACCTCTATGCAATGAATTGTAATAATATTATTATTGTGAAACAAATAAGTGGTGGTCTTATTAATAATAATAATTTTAATTTTAATATATTTGAAACAATAATTAATAATAATAATTTAAATTGTACTATAAGTGGTGTGGATATAATTTTACCGATGTTATGTATTTTTTATTTAAACATCATAAATAATATCAGGGGCCATTTCAAACAAACTAGATATTAATACGCTGATCCTTTTCATTTTATTTATAATTATTAATTTAATACATGTTTTTCCCACACAAATTAAATTGTGGTTGCTTAAGGTTATCCACAATGTTTTATTTTTAAAATAAAATTTAGAGTTAAAAAATATGTTTTTCTTTTGGAGATGTCTTTTAATATTTAAGTAATTTTTTTTCAAGCATTAAAATATTAGGTTTTGAAATAGAAAAGCTTCATAAAATTTATAAATTTTTTCAATATTACAATTGTAAAGTCATATTTTATAACAATTTTTTATTTTAATTTATACAAATATATGAAGAAGATAAAAAAATTTCATAAGATATAATGTGACATATTAAAATGTGATTGGATACATCATGGGGAAAGGCATACTATAGCTCAAAAAAAGTATGTGTTACCTTTGTTGAATATATCATTTGATGTGGTAGAAGGATATTTTTTATGTATAAATTTATTTATATGTACAGCATATTAAGATATTATAAACAATATGTACTAATAAATATTATAATTATAAAGTTAAAAAATATGTGTTAGATATATTAAAATATAAAATTTAAGATAAATAAAATAAATTAATTAATCAAAAAGTGATATTTATATAATAATATTTATATTATTACAAAATATATTAAAAAATTTATGTACATTATGATTCATATTTAAACTTTTTTTTCATTTTAAAATTAAATTTTATAGCCTCATCAACGGTATTAAATTATTCTAATATTCTATACTTATCAGAATAAGCAACATTTTCTACCTTGAGTAGTACAAAAGATAAAAATAAGAACAAAAACTAGCATGTGTGTAAAAAGAGCGATTCGTGTAATGTTCCTTAATTAAATGATTTATAGTCTTTGGCTACTCGGTTAGAATCTCGTCGAGATGATGGCCAACAATATGGTCTCTGTGTTTTCCTATCTATACAAAACCGTCAATTATCTATTTTAACAGTTTCTATCATCCTGACACATAAGTGGGTCTTTAATGGCCATAATAGGAAGCTTTTTTAATTGAATTATAAGCTCAAAATATTTGGTGGAATCCATTGATTTAAAATGAATTATATGAATGTTTGCCCATTAACCAAGTCGGGATTAAATTTACATAACTAGTAATTGTACTTAGTTTGATATGATTAGAAATTTAAATTAATGAGTTTGAAGGTCAAGATTTGGTATTAGTTCACGGATTTTAAAAATACATGATGTGATAAAGTTATGACTTCAAGGTTAGAGTTATAAAAAAGACACGTACAATTTAATAATAAAAATTGGTATTTTTAAAGGTGCATAGAAATAAATGTGTTGAACTTTTGGATTTCCTTTAGGAAATGTTTTCGTAACATAGAAGACTCTGAAATAATACATTTCTCACACATCGAGGGCAATCTCATCCCAACTTTTTTTTTTTTTGGTTAGATTAAAAAACATGTGGTTGCATGACATTTATTTGGGACCTTAGGGCATTATTGGATATCAAATTTGTTACCATCATTTTCCTTTAGGAAGTCATGTAGGTGATATGTGTGTTTATGGTAAATGAATTTTTTTATTTAAAAAAAATATATTTCTGAATATTTATAAGTAATAATTAAATATTTTGATTTATTAATTTTTGTAAGTTAGATGAATTAGGAGATATATAAAAATATAAGTAATAAATATCATCATTTATTTATGATTTAAATGGCTTTGGGTAGCTTTTTTTTTAAAAAAAAGAGTTACGAGAATCCATATATTTAGAGATGCATGTATTTATTACATACATCCAAATCTTGAGATGATAATTTTATATAATTTTATTATGATCATTTTTCTTCAAGAAACTATGAACACACTATTTATATTTAATATAGAATTAATTTATATATGTTTTGTAAAAAATGTCACATTTGTTTGTGACTAGTTTTTATGTAGACACTTAATTTTCATCATTTTCATATCGAACTCACAAATAAAATGATTTTATTTAATTTAGCACATAAAACAAGTCATAAATCATAAAAACATCCAAATTTTACCACACATTTGATGTGCATACTTTAAAACATATTGGTGCATTCTCAGAGACCAAAGTCATGATATTCTGCTGTGTAAAGTCAATAATGTCAGAGAGAGCAAGTTCTTCGATAGCAAGACCTTTGAGATCAATATAAGAAAGAACTCGATCAATCAGATTGTAAGGCATTGCATGCAGGAATTTCAGCAAGCATCAAGCCGCTTCTATCGCTCCTGTTTTCCCTGAAACAGCCCCATTTGGTTGTAGACCTTATGTGCAACCTCGCCGACACCAGAAGCAGCGTCGCCGGCATCTTTCCTATAAGCGTCGCTCGTTCCCTAAGAAGCACTCCTATGCACCTCCTCATCGTTTCCTCAAGAAACGCCAAACAGCTCGCCCTCCTTCTCATAAACCCATTTGCTATATTTGTCGCAAACCCGGTCATATTGCTCCTAACTGCTCCTGCAAAAATCCTGTAGTTAAAGCTGTCTTTTCCTCCAACGCAGCAGCGTGGTGGGATCTTATTGATGCCGATGAAGATCTTTATCTTCAAGAAGATATTTATGAACCAGTCCTTGACGATCTTCCCGATGAAGCATCCGATGATGAAGACGCAGCAGAGCTAGAATCACTAGCAGATGATCTTGAGCAGCCCATGACAAACATGCAGCGAGGATCACGCCCGTGCCGGTCAAAATAATATAATCCATCCTATGAAGCATATGGACCCTGGTCAAGAAATCACCATGAAGCCCCAGAACGACCAGAGAAGCCTAGAGGAAGAGGATTTTCAAGAGGAGAATCATCCAGAGGGAGACAGCCCTCTCAGCCACGACAACCACCGACGATGCACAGACCACAGCATCCTCCTGTGCATTATCCGAGTCAATTCAAGCCTAGCGACTCCTGGATTAAGAATAAGTTCACCAACAGAGAGCCGCCAAAGGAGATTAGAGAGCCCATTTGGGAACAAATTATGCCTGCAGAAGAACCTGTACTTGCAGCAGACCCTAGATGGGATGATGGCTATGAAGAAGAGGATGAAGTCGGTAGTATCTTCTATTCTGACCAAGATTACTGCCCTGGTGAATGCAGTAACCAAGAAGAAGAAGCAGAACCAGAACCTGAAGAAGAAGTCTACATAGAGCCAATCATCGTACAAGATCCAGGAAGACAAAAGCTGGTATGTACTAGCATTCCTTTACTGGAATTGCCACAGCCTGCCTATCTCAACCATTTAATTAATGGTCAATTTGCCCATTTTTTCACTTTATAAATTAATGGCAGATATGTAGATGCACAAGTAAACACAGGTGCTTCTTTATCTTTTGCTAAACCACAACTCATTAGTGATTGGGAGACACTAAATGAGAAACTTGCTTACAAGAGCATAGATATCCAGGGGAATAGTTTCACTTGTAATAAGTACAAACATCAGCAGCCCCTGCGTATTCAAAATAAAATCTTCCATTGTGATTTCTTTGCTTTAGAGAAGATGCCAATAGATATCCTTCTAGGAGGATCTTTCATAGACAGGTACACACCCTATGGTGCTACTGCAAAAAGTATAATGTTCACCATAGAGAATGAAAGGCTAAGGATACCTCGGCTCATTTACGCCACAGAACAATTCCCTAGTGCTATGACTCAAAGTCCTGAAATAATCCCTGCTGAAATATTAGAAATAGGTGACAGGATCAAGTCCTCTATCTGTTCGGAGAATCCCCAACAGTTTTGGTCCAAAGCTATGCCCGAGATGGAGATTAAAATCATAGAAGGCAAGCACATGAAGATTGGGAAGAGAATTCCCATTCCAGCACAGGATTACAATGATATGGAAGCACAGATCAAAGATCTGGAAGCTAACGATTTCATAGAAAAATCTACCTCTCCTTATTGCTGTTATGCCTTTATGGTAAACAAGCATTCAGAGCAAAAGAGAGGAAAGAAGAGAATGGTCATCAATTATCGACCATTAAATGCCATTACTGAACCATATCCATATCCCATCCCTGATAAAAGCTACCTGTTAGAAAAGGTTGCAGCCTGTAAATACTTTTCACAGTTCGACTGCAAATCAGGCTTTTATCAAATAAGAGTCAAAGAAGAAGATCGAGCCAAGACAGCATTCAGTTGCCCGTTCGGCCACTTCCAATGGACTGTCATGCCTTTCGGCTTAATGAATGCGCCAGCATATTACCAGGCGCACATGGATAAAATATTTGAAGGAACTTCTCAGTTTCTCTGTGTGTATATAGATGATATTCTTATTTTTAGTAATTCTTTAGATGAACATGCTGCTCATCTCTCCACATTCTTTAAGCTGGCTTCAGATGCAGGAATTGTATTATCAGAAACAAAGATTCAGTTGTGTACAACTGAATGCAACTTCCTCAGAATGGTGATCCGAGATTCTAAATTGCAGATCCAGCCACACATTAAAGAAAAGGTTATCGGTTTCCCTGAGCAACTTGATAAACCAAAGTTGCAAGCATTTTTGGGATTGTCGAACTATTTAAATTGTTTTTATCCTAATGCTGGTGAAGACAGATTTCTGTTGCAAGAACTTCTCCAGAAGAAGAAAGCTTTTCGTTGGGAGAAAAAAAACACACTGAAGCAGTTCAAAAAATCAAAGCCAAAGTTGCTGCCTTACCAGACCTGCACATCCCAAAGTCTCAAGACATGAAAGTATATACCGATGCCTCAGACCTCTCATGGGGAGGAGTACTTGTTTGCATTGTAAATAATATTGAGTATGTGTGTGAATTTGCTAGTGGAGTGTTTAGCTTAGATGTACTGAAATGGATCTCTTCTGATAAGGAGATCTATGCTATTAAAAAGTGCTTAGAAAAGTTTACTCTCAAACTTTTGCACCTGCCACATTTTATTGTTGTAACTGACTGCACCAGATTCCTAACCTTCTGAGAAAAGGATCATGGTAGGAAAGATGGTCGTGGAAAGTATGTTAGGTGGCAAGCATTTTTCAATCAGTTTAAGTTTTCAGTCGAGCATATTATAGGTAAACATAATGTAATAGCAGATTGGCTTAGTAGGAATCCTCCAGCCACTCTAATGCATCAACCTGCACCTACACCTGGATTTAATTTAACCAGAATTTTGAATCAAGCATTTGAATCTTTGAGTGCTGTGATTCAAGAACAAATTTTAAGAGAGGGGATGCATCCCCGTTTTACGAGGATTTCTCATGCAGCATCACTAGATCTACAGATGTCTGCAGCAGTGACGATTCAAGCAAACCGCCGACAGAATTCTGGAATCATCACAATAGAACGACTCAACAGTGAATATCTCTACAACCAATTCACTGACTTGTTAAAACGACCACTGTGGACGTGGCGTATTCGGATCAGATCGGCACACAATGAGCATCTGTATCGGTGGATAGCAAGACATGGCCCGCACCGCATTCACGAGGAACAAAATCATAGTCAAGATAAGGTGGTGCATACAATTATTCGCAGACAGCTTGAGTGGGAATCTCATTTCCATTGTACTCCGTGACACATGCCATGTGATACTGGCCGTTGCCGACATTGGTACCTTCAAAGCACATTCCAGATAAGGTGCCTTTTTTCAGCCTATCTCCGAAGATGATTTATTTGACAAAGCGGAAGACATGTTGGGCCCACAACCCATGGTCCCTTCATCATCATCGTCACCTACACAATCATGCGGTGGGTCTAATAGCATCTCACTGTAGCTATGTGCTGTAAAGCATGACGAGACAGACACCGCCTAGCCAGCGAGCAGGCAGGACCTCTCTAATGCTATAAATAAACCTCTCTGCCTTAGTAGTAGCATCAAAAAATTTTCATTGTGAAAATCTAGTAGCCTTGTAAAAGAGTATGCTCTTCACTTGCCCTTTTTGAAGGATCCTGTGAATCAGAAATTGAAACAAGGATATTGTAAGTTTAAAGTTTGTATTCAGTTATTTGAGAGAAATAGAGAAGCCATAGCCATTCGGCCCCTGCCTCCTGTCACAGGTTTCTTTTAAAGATCTCAAGATTGTTGGATAAGGAGCCCGTCTACTGACGCGATAAAAAGATTTACAAGTTTTTACTTCACATAACTCATCACGATTTAAATTATGACTTTGTAATAAATATTTTGGATTAATTAGGTTTAATAATTATTTTAATTTCAAAATTCACATCACTTTTTATTAAGTTAATTAAACATTATTAATTAACATAATCTTCTCCTAATGGAAAATTTCATACCTTTTAGAAATAGTTATATTCTAAATTCATTAATAGGATTTGTTCTTCAATTCTCATAGTATGTAGCAAAGTGGTTAACGAAATCATAGAAAAATATCAAGGATAATTATATCATAATGACATCATCATGAAAGTTCTCATGTATTTGTAAAATATCATACAAATAATGAATTTTTAAGCCATCTTTAATCAATGTAAATTTAACCATAGTTATTAATGGCATAAGTCATCTAGGATTGACTAAATATCATCCACTCATCTTGATTTTTATTACACGGTCACAATTGATCTAAAAATTCTGTAAATAAAAGGGTGACCTTATGCCTTCAAGAAAATTTTGTGTAGAATTATAATGCATAAATATTATAAAAGCTTCAACAAATTTTCACTTTTATTCAACCAAACCATTCATAGACAATGGGAGATTCCTTCAAAATTAATAAAGTAACATTGATAAAGACTCCTAGCTCTTTAGAGCAAGCCCATACAAACCTTAATAAGACTTAATGAAAGAATCAATGGAAAAATATATAGAATTTGCTTATGTTTTTTTATTTTTTTTGCATTCTCCTATACCTTGTCCAAGCTGATCTATTATTTCTAAGGTGTGAGGTTTTTCAATGTGTTATTTTTAATCAATTGAAAGTGAACTAACCCCTCTTGTCATGCCTATTGGGACCCATGAAACCCAACATCCTCTTTGGAATAGTCTCGGTCCTATAAATTCAAGAAAATATCATTTTGAGCTATTTTCCACTAATTTTCTATGAATTAGTGGGCTCACTCTAAATTTCGAAGAGTTCACTCTAATAATTGGTGATATCAACCTGTATAAAAATGACATTGCTAATGTATTAGTTTTTTATTTATTATGTTTTGAATAAATTTGTAAGATCATATTATGTATTGGTGATATCAAAGTGCCTATCAGTGAGATCTCACTACAAAATGGTGAGATTGCTATGCTACAATAAAACTAATAAACAATGAGGTCACAAACCTTAATGGTGGAAATGACTTACAAATCGATGAGATCACCCTACAAATCAACAAGATCATAACGGTAGCTTTATCTATTTTATATTATAGTCATTTTATAATATCAGTAGAAACACCATACTAAAGGATGATATAATCATGCAAATTGATAATATTGTCCTGATAATCTATGAAATTACCATTTCTCTATTTTATATTTTGACTCTCTGTAAAATGGTAGGATTTCCCTATTAAACGATATGATTGTTTTCCCTATTTCACACTATGTATTTTTACCAAGAGTTAAACATTCAGCTTATCAAATTCCCACACTTTCGAAAGACCACATAAATTTCTAACTTGTTTAACATAGGTTTTTCTAATAAATAAGTGTATTTAGTGAGAAATAAAACCAATTTTTACTCTCATTTTCATTGACTTATTATGAAATTAACTAACACTTTGATTTAGTGCTTTTAAAACTCTTACTTTCTCATTAGTTAATTAAGTTTTTTGTTTCTTTATTTATTTTGTAATCTTTTTGTCACTTTTCTATTCCCTTGCCCCCTTTAGGGAGCATGGGTGACCAAAAACCACATAGATTACTTGTATTTTTTTAATGAACATGAGAGTATGCTCTATTCTTACCCATTCATGGGGTATTGAGAATTAGAAAAAAATTGATTATTTTATTTTATTTTGACTATGAGGGGTGGATTTAATCTCCTTCATTTGAGTACTTAGTTCACAAAGATTAGGAATTCATTCCCCAACACATGTACCAACCCCTTACATTTATTATGGTATATAAATTGAGGTTATATTTGATCATTATTGATTGAGTGGTGAAGTATTTTAAGCACATCTATTAAGTGACAGGTCTTTTATGTTCTAACATAAACCTCAGAGCATACCCCTTGGTACCTTACTATTTTGATAACACTTCACCAAGAACTTTATGGATGAAGTGAGTGAAAATTGACTAGACCCTACCACACTGCCTATTAGTCTTTCACCTATGATGTTTATTAAGAACCATGTACTACTAAGTATATTTGGGACCATAAAGATAGCCTTATAGAACATTTATATTAATACCATTGGTTGAAAATTATTTTTTAGTGAGAGGGAGATTGACCTCCCCTAAAATTTCCTAATATACCTCTTGATAGTGATTATTGTGTGAAACCAATATATCAACACTTTAAACTAAGGTAGTAATGTCTATTGCGATAACTTTCCACACCTATCTTAGCATAAAAAATAGGTCTTATTATTTATGAGTTTCTTTTGTGATCATTGTTATCACTTGTATTGATTATAACCTCTGAACAACATAAAACCAAACCAAATTAAATCATTTCCAAACATTAATATGTTAATAAGGCATGACATCCAAGCCCGGGGAGATATAAAGGCATGAGTGTGTCAACATTTAATTATTGTAGAGATGATATTATATAATTAAAAGTGAACTAAGGATAGTGAAGGAAATAAAAAATACAACATAATGAAAAAGTTAATTTATTGTTTACCATTTCCTGCATAACTTTTACTAGATTTTTTTGATGATTTTTTAATTAACTTTTACCATAAAATTTAATGATTTCTTAGGTGAGTATAACTTGGAATGAAAAAATACAAGAGAATTAATAAATGTAAAATTGTTTAGCATTTCCTACATTATCTTTTACTAGATTTTTTAATGATTTTTTTAACAATTATAAATACAATCTCACATTAATTATTTTGTATAGTAGTTATAATGTATGCATTTTTATAATATATAAATCTCAAGGATTAAAATATTTAGTGTATGTATATTTATAATTTTACCATTACTTAATTTATTTTATTAAAATATTAAAATATTTGTATTAAATCTAAATAATTTATATATAATAAGTATAGATTTACTAGCAATAATAACACTATGCATGTGTCGTAAATGTTTTTCTTTAATAGTTCTTTTAGTTAATATTATTTATACCTGTATATTTGTGTTTATTTGAATGAAAAAATTAAAGATAATTAACAAAGGTAAAATTGCATACAATTTCCTACTTACTTTTATCATTTTTTTTTTTACAATTATTTGCATTATGAATAAAATATCTTATTATTTATGATAGTTAGTTAAAATTTTATATAGATATTGAATATCTATATATAAAATTATGAAGGTATAAAATATTTATTTTGTGCATATTTACAATATGTATATTAAATATAAATAATTTAGATATAATAATAGTCATAATAATTATAGATATATTAGGAAAATATAGAAATATCGGTTAACCATAATATTAAGATTAACCATAGTATATATGTATATATAATAAATATTTACCTTGACCATAAATTATGTATTACTCTGATATTAGGTCTTTATTTAATAATATTTATACGTATATACCTTCATATTTATGTCTATTTAAAATTACTTAGAAATAAAAAATATAGATAATTAAAAAATGTAAATGTGTTTACCATTTGCTACTTAGCTTAATTTTTACTAGATTTTTTTACAATCTCATGTGGAAACAATGTTTAATACAGTTTTCTATTCTCACTTTATCTTTAGATATTTAATATATGGTATTATACAATATAGGGTCTTGTACACATATTATGATAAGCCTAAATTATTATTATATATTAAGTATGTCCTAACTATCTATAACTAGCACACATATCTTATATAAATTTACCTAAAATACACTGATATATATCATTATTAAGGCACATATATGATATTGATTTATGACATTATTAAAATAGGTTTCTCGATAATGACATCCATCAACATTTTTACATAGATTTATCTAAGATGTGTATACTAGTTATATTACATTTGAAAATAGAGGTGTTAATTTATCAAAATTTTAGGCCATATTTATCATCTCTTAGTGTTATTATAGCTGATTGTATTATTACATTGTTTGTATGGTACTGGTATACTACATAGTTGAAAACCATTCAAATTTATTCCAATTAGACCCAAATCTAGTTTGGAATTGATTGTTCATATTGGGTCTCTTTTTACACCACGCCTATTTTAAGCCAATCAAGGGAAATCTTATTCATCTTGAACAAATTTTTTTTTTGAAATCAAATCAAAATATGGTTCATCTTAAAAAAAAATCCAAAATCAAAGTTAAATTAGGTTCATCTTGAGTCATGTACCAAGCTAATCAAGGCCAAATCAGTTTTGTCTTAATGTAAATAAATCAATTCAAAAATCAAATCCAAATCAAGTTTATCTTGAAGCACATACCAAGCCAATAAAAGCCAAATTGGGTTCATCTTGAACCAAATTGTAGCTCTAATTCTTTTGTGTCAACTTTGACCAAATTCAACTATTTGAAGTAAGATCTTGAATTCAACTTCAAATTTAAACATATTAGAACAAATCCAAATATTATCTATTTTGATCAAATCCAATTACTACAAATGAATCATATTAAAATTCAAATCACTTATGGTCTTTTCCTTCAATATCTAACACCTATTGGATGGGAATAACATAATTATTTTATCCATCCTTTCTTTCATTGGAATCATATCATGTCATTTATCCCCCTTTAGGGCCCATCCAAGGGAATCCAGTTACATTGAATCAAATCTTCCTTATTTAAACCCATTCTAATTAGACTAATACTACCCTATTTTGGCCCATTTCATCAAAAGACCACGACCATCCCATTCGGGTCCCATTTCAATCAAATACTAAGACTACCCTCTTTAGTCTCCATTTCAGTCAAAGACCTAAACCACCCCCTTTGGGCCCCATTTCACAAAAACAAAGATCTCTCTCTTTGGACCCCATTTTAATCAAAGATAAAGTGCACCCTCTTTGGATCCAATTTATTCCAATCCAAATTACCTTGCATGGATCCTGTCTTGGGGGAATTATTTCAAGGTTAATCCAATTAATGTCTTTTTATATCCTAAACCTATTATAACATGTCCATTCATAAGTCACGATGTGATATATCAACTTACCTATCTTATCCCAATAAATAACCCATTTTTCTTATACTCTTAACATTTCATCCAGTAGTCCAAAACCTAATTCAGCTTTAGATCAACACAAAATACAATATTTTAGACCTATTATGTCATTACCCTTCTAAGATCCATTATCTATTCAAGACCTGAGTGTGTCTAAATTTGATAATTATTTGACATAGATATGTCATGATCCCTATCCCAAAAATGATTATATTTGTCCACTTCCAAGTCAAGATTAATATATTCAACCCATTTTTAACATTTCTATTTAATCATTCATATTTAATGAAACTAAAACCATTATTTGTCGACCCATATTTGATGAAGGGCCTCTATTTGATGATGAACTCATCTTTAATGAGCCAATCTTTAAAGAACTGATTAATTATAAATAACCCATTATTCATCGATTACAAAACATTCCCAAATTTAGATAATTCCTTCATCCTAAAGCCTCTATTTTTAAGCAAGCATTGAACAAGGTAATTTTGGATAGAAAAATTCAATAGGTCCTCTTTGTTGTTAGATTTAGAACATAAATAGGTTCCACTTTAGAATAAACATTATTGTCAAAATCAATATCAAAAGGTAATTTATATCTTAGAAAAAATACGAAAATTAGGTTTCAGTCTAGAACCAATATCATATTTAACATTAAAATCAAAATCAATATTTTTCTCAACATTAGATCAAGATCTTATTGAGTCAGAATCAACTTCAATATCAGAATATGTTATTGGATATCACAATATTAGCTATACACTTCTACTAAATCCCCTTGATTTACAATCAACTTTAGAATAAATATACATTAATAGCTTTTATGACATTAACTACATAATTCTATCAGATCCACTTGATAACATTTATGATCCTTCTATGGTTATTGTGTATGTTTGTTTTTATCATCAACACAAGTCATTCTATTAGC
>JARHVA010006760.1:567500-622500 GCA_037957365.1 Torreya grandis | reverse complement strand
AAATCGATAAAGTGATATTGATAAATACTACTAGCTTGATAGCTACTCCTGGAAAAAAAACATCAATCAGGCTTGAAGAAGGAATCCATGTGAAAAGGTATAACATTTTCTTATGTTTTTTTAGTTTTTTGCATTCTCCTATACCTTGCCCAATCCAAGGGATTATATCTGAGGTATTGTCTTTGTAAATTTGATTTGAATGAAGTAACCCCTCTTATAATCATAATCTACAATTTAATATTTTTATTGATTGATTGTATTACTTGGATAAATTGAGAAATTATTAAAGTGAAAAACTAAGATAAAATTGTTATAAATTTTAATATCAAATGAAAATTAAATGAGGATTGAAATCATAGCTCTGATATTATTCAATAGACATTTGTTTCTTATAATACGATTTGGAGCAAGGTTATAAGAGAAATATGTAATTACAAACCATTATGAAGGAAAATTATATTGACGAATAGGGCTGAGTGTCAAATTATGTTGTCAATGTTATGATGCGATAAAAATATGATGGACATGAAATCTAATAGAAATAAAGTTGGTGGAAAATTGATACATTGTGTGACATAGACATGTCTGCTTCGAGCCCATCGAAAGCATGAGAGGGTAATGACATATATTTTTACAGTTTCAGTTGTCTTCAGGTGACTGTGCAAACACCATTTATATTAAATTCCAAATTAACTTATGCAAGATAACTTTTTGTTTCATCTTGGTGATTTATGTCCAATTATTTATATTAATTTTATTGTTCTCACTAAGGATAAGCCCAACTTTGGCTAGTGTTGAATCCAGTCCCGATCACAAAGGTAGGTCTGGTTCTCCCCCATGGAAAACACAAGAGATTGAAAGAGAAATAACATACTATAAAAACAAAAAATTGCAACCGAATAAAGCAACAAATGGGCCAAACAGGGCACCCAAAAGGACCACAACACAAAACCAACACAATAAAAAATGAATAGGAAAGCCGTAAACAACTAGTACAGGAACTAGTTTGAAATCGAAAGGAGGAGGTCCCGGTCTCAACGTTCTGAAGAAGATAGAAACAAGATCCAAATAACAGAAAAGAATAGGAGTACTACTTTCAGCTAGTGTGGGAACTAGCCTGAGATCGAAAAGAAGACACCCAGCTCTCAACAGCCTAATTTTGACACAATCAGGAGCTAACACCTCATTTTAACTAGTTTGGGGAATAGCCTGGACACAAGGGTCGGTCCAAGTCTTTATGAAAACCAACAGGTTTAACAAACCCCCGCTTCCATCCAAGGACCAAAGTGAGGGGAACATGGTTTTGACGCTTCCATCCAAGGACCAAAGTGAGGGGAACATGGTTTTGACTGGATTCGGAAGCAGCCTGGGCACAAGGGGAGGCCCACGTCTCCAAGAAGGATTTCCAAATGATTCTTAAGTGTTTTCTGGAGCCGGGTTCCAAAAGGAATCCATAAATAGTCCTGCCAAGAAGAGCAAATCTAGGAAGAAAACTGGGTCGAACCAAACCCCATCGAAGGTAAACGTGAATAAATTTGAAAAATTTGGGATTCAAAATCCCGAGATCTATTAAAATAATAGAACATACCACCATAGGGCTGGATTGCACTGCTTCCTTGTGTCCAACCTTTTGGAACTCCAATCTTGTTGATAACCCAAATCTTGTCCTCCTCTAAGCACTGAAACAGAATACTAGTCCTACCCTTTTTGACCCGAACAACAACAAACTTCCTTCTCTCCTTGGTGATAGCAGATCTACCTTCCTCCTGGTTGCATCCCACCGGATGCCAAAACCAACACAACTTAGTACCATAATAAAACAGTTCCCCTCCAAAATATAGCTCGTGGATATGTCCCAATTCTGCAAAAATCTGAGGCCCATCATTCTCGGATCCCCATCCAAAGAAGGCTTTAAATAAATCACTTGAGCACCACTTTCCAACCTCCCCAACTTCAATCGCTCTTGATTATTCCCAACAAACACTGTCAATAACCACATACTTCGAACCAACATTCTACAGCTCAGCTAAGCATAACAAACAGAGCAGTATGGGAAGACGTCCCTCCCGTTCGTCAAACCAAGTAGATATCTTAGCCAACTCGAAAGAGACCAGTACCAAACCACAACCCAGCCACCCAAGCCAAATGTTAATTCTGGGAAGTAATTTGACTATCCTTGCACCCATCGCTTCACGACTACAAGCACAACCCAGATCGTGAAAAATCCTACCTTCAGGGTCTGTATGAGAGGATCCATATCATTCAACAATTGAAGATCTAGACTGGTAAAGTGATCCCCAAAAACCAGACCAAAGGGTGACCCAATAGCAGAATCCATAAATCTTTCAATTCTCCCATCGAGGGCCTCAGCCTTCCGAAAAATAAGGAGCGTAGTCGATACAGTGTCCGTAATGATGACCTGGCTAGAAACTATTTTTCAGGGAAAGTGTCCAAGTGCACCAGATCTAGTGGGGAAAAAGCACCCACTGAAGAACATTTCTCAATTTCTTACCGGTACATTACCTTCCAGACTTACAGAACAGAGCCTGAAAGCTCAGCCCACAGACACTATCCACTTCGAAATTCAGGCTTTACGGACACATGAAGAAAAGAAGCCCTTCACAACAACTAACGACCATGAATATCTTACCTAGGGCAGCATCAACCAGATCATTTTATTTTTAGTCTTAGATTCCCTTTGTTGGATGAATTTTTTTCCTCACTAAAGCAAAAGGTTCATGAGACAAGTGTGTCAAATCTTAAAATGTTGAAAAAATTAAATAAGCATTAAAATTTGAGGAATGATTTAGTTTCGATATTTCGTTGCTAGAGTGAAACAGAAAAAATTCAAAATGAAAAAGTCATGAGTGTTTCAATATTGAGAAGGTGATAAAAAATAAATAAGCATTAAAATTGGAACTCTGATTTAGTCTATATAAATTATTGTAAGCTGTGTAGAAAATGTCCAAAAACTAGGAAGAAATATACTGAATACATAATATCAATTTAAATATTTAATAACATTTTCTATTTTCTAATAGTTTAATATGATTTGGGTAGCTGTTAGGTGAACAATACAATTGGAACATACACGTGTTTTTATCACCTCCAAGTAATACCTTTTAGATATAAATTTTTTCACTATTATTTTTTTCTGGGAAACTATGTTTTCCTTGTGTATTCATTAGCCAAATAAATGTGTTAAATTTTTTAAATCATTAATTAATGATTAGTTATTAAATATTTGAATTGATTGATTAGTTTATTTTAAATAATCTAAAAATGATTAAAGAAAAAAAAAATACATGAAATCAATATTTCAACATTAAAAATGTTATCAAAATTAATTAACCATTTGAAATATAATTTTTATTTAATTATAAAAAGTCATTGGCAAAAATACTAAAAAGTAAAAAAAAAAAAAAAAATATTATCAAAATTTTTAATTGATATATAATACTTTAATGTTTATATCTTTATATATATATATGAATGGTGTCAAAATTTATAAATAAATTTTAAATTAAATACTTTGAAGAAAAGAAACAAAATTCCTAGATAGATCTGAGTATTAATTTTTGTTGCCGATTCTATGATGTGATAATCTTACGTGTTGAAGATTCCAATGTTTAAAAACTACACGTGAAATTCAATGCAAATAAATTTATTGGTAATTTCATAAGTAGGGTGATATATGCATGTGCCCTAATCATGTCCAATTGAAAATAGAGAAAGTAGTGTCATATAATTTTATTCAAATTTTGTAAATCGTGCATTTAATGCTGAGTTAATTTATTGTTTTTTAAAATTTCATCTGCTTGATTTATGACTAACTCTGTAATATGTTTATTGACTGGGTTATTTAATTGGATTGAGAAATAATGAGAAATAAAAATCTATAAAATAAATAATATAAAATCAAAAGTAGATTAAAATTAAATGAGCATTTAAGAAAAATTGAATGAAAATTCAAATTTAATTTTAAGAAATTATTTTAAGAATCAATGTAATGTCAAAACTTTATATATATATATATATATATATATATATATATATATATATATATATATATATATATATATAATGGTTTAATTTTTTTTAGAAGAACTTTTTTATTAAAAACAATGGTTTTTTTTGAAAGGATTGATAGGCATAGTTTGTTATCATTTTTTATTTTAGATGTAGGTTATGGTAAACTTGGGTGTTGAAGATTTTAAATTTAAATAATATGCATGTAAAATTTAGCACAAGTAAATTTATTGAAAAATTAATATATAGGCTACTAGATGTATGTTGAAACTCGAAAGGTTAATGGCATATGAATTCTTAGTAGTTTTAGTCATATTCAAGAAAATTGTACATGTCATGTGTATTCAATATTTTTATTGACATTTAAAACTTGGTGCAATTTTTAAATATATTCATTTCATTACTTCTGATATAGTTGCATTGAAAATCAAGTTGAAAATAAAATATTCTAAGCATATACTTATAAAAAAGGTTAGATCTCTTAACCCAATGATGATAGCTTGGGAGTGAATGAGTTGAATACTAGAAGTTTGAGGTCTCAAGGTGCATTCTCTTGGATGACTATTTTATAGCATCATTTCCACATTAAGCTAAGTTGGGTTATTTTTGAAAAGCATCCAATGCAATGGACTACCAATTTGATGTTCGTTGTGATAGGGGTCAACATGTGATTTTAAAATTGTATTCAATACGACAAGGCAAGTCCATAGCCCATGTCTAGGGATATGATTCACAACTAGTTTGGGCATTTTGGTTATAAAAATATCTATATACAAATTATGAGGAGCGAAAAATGGCATGCAAGAGAGGGAATATGTGGAGAAGATAGATTGATCAAGATTTCATTTCATAGGAGGTGGATTGAGAGAAAAGGGTTGGTAAAGGTAAGTCAATGGATATTCGTAATGATTTTCACTGATGAAAAGAGGATCAAAGAGAAGTGGCAACATACATTAGGATGTTGGAGGACTAGCTGGCTCTAGTTTTGAAGATGCAATGGTGTCTGGTAAGGGCAAGGCATAGGAGGATCAAGAAAAAGACTTTCATCCATTCTCGTGGACATCAATTTAGAAAGAGGTAGTTGTTGGTGGTATATTATCTCTTGGGATGTAGGTCTTCAAAAAAACTCTTGGTGAAACTGCAAAACCTTATCAAAATGAAGCAGGAAAGGGTAGGTCATTAGAAGGGTTGATGATTGAGAAAGCTGTTGAATTGATTTGGGAATCAATAGATTTCCCATCTAATTTTTAAGCTCTATCAAAGAGTCCCATAATTATTAAAAGTGTTTATAAATGGAAAGTAATAAGAGAAGTGAAAGCTTGCATTTGCAAGAATTGGGGGAGTGACACCAAGGTTAGCTTTTTACCCATACAATTGTTTGTTGTTCTTTGTGCCTCTTAAGAAATTTGGGAGAATATTATTAGTCTCCCCTGCTAGTCACTTGGTAGAGTGGGTCTTTTGATTTAAACATGGAATCCAAAAATCAATCATTTATCTGCTCGTAATAGATTATTTCTAGTTTGGATTCATTTGTTTGTGATTCCTCTAGAATATTGGAGTAAATATTGTTTAAAGGATTTGGAAAGTTATCTGGTAAAATTTATAGAAATTAACCCCATCTCCATAGAAGGGTTTTTAGCTCCTATTCTAGTGTAAGGATCTTGATTGGTTTGGATAAATATATTTTAGAGAGTATTGTAATCAAGGTAAATAGTGAATTTTGGCTGTATAGTGTTGATATTGATAGAATTCCTTTTCATTAATTTTAGTCTCATCATCTAGGGTATGTTCATAAAAATTGTAAAGAAAGCTTTAAATCGATAAAGATGAATCAGTTGTTAGTTCTTACATTTTCACAGTCCAAAAAGATCAAACCTATGATAGAGGAAGTAGAAACATCTATGGAGGTTGGAATAGGTGGTGAGTCTTGTTGGGAAGAGACTAGGGGAAAGGTCCCGCATCTTAAAACTATGCAATCCCTTTCAGAAAAAAATGGATAAAGGTGGGGCACTCACACTAGAAACCATGCTCAAAGGTTGTGAATATATTTAATCTAAAATGAGGTCCCTAAAGTCCACGTGTTACCCTCAATGAGAAGGGGGATAAGGTTATGGTGGCCAGAGCATAACAGTCAGAAAAGGAGGTTTGGAATGAGAAGGACAAGGGGTTAGAATGTGTTTTGGAGGATTAGAATGAATAAGAGCTAGAGGAAGAATTGAATTCAAGAGAAGTGTTTTCTATTTTCCATGTTTAATTTTCTTTATCTCATCCTAATTGGGGTATGCCAAAAGAAGAAAGGTAGGAAATTAGGTGTTGAAATTATGGTAGGTGAGGTTTTGGGAGGTAAGAAAGGAACACTAAAACTCTTTTTGGGTGTTTTCAAGAGGGTAATGGAAGATCCCCCTTTGTTTGAATGAAGGTTCTATCCTAGAATTTTAGGGTTTTGAATGCCCCTAAAAAATGCATTTGGTCAAATGTCTATTGTTTTATGGAGGATCCTGATATTTTCCTTATCCAAGAATCAAAAATGGGTCATTTAAAAGCAAAAAATACATACATATTAATTGGTCCATCTAGAAGGGTTTTTTGGTGGAGGTTGTTGGAGCCTTAGGTGGTGTGGCAGTTATCTATGCCTCAACCTATGTTTTCATAGATCTATTTGATTTGGGTAATTGGAAGTTGTGAAGGGTGTCCAATTTTTCTTGTGATATCAAGTCACTTCTTACCAGTGTGTATGGTCCCAATGATTCTTATCACAAAGCTCAATTTTTGTAGGATATTACACTTTTGTTCGCTAGGTATCCTAAGGAGATATTTATGGTAAAGGTAGATTTCAATGTTAGTTTAAATTCAACTAAGAAAATGGGAGGGTAATGATGGTCCTAGAAAATCTTAGTTTGAATTTGGCAATTTGTTTTTGAGAAATGATTGATTGCATATCATTTCTAAGGTAGGTTGGTTTACCTAGAATAATAGGTAGGAGGGATATTGGAATAGAGTAGAGCGATTGAACATTTTTTTTCATCAATCCTCTATGGATATCTTCTAACAACTTGGTAGAATTCTTGATCTTATCCTGTTCTAGTTTGGATAATTTCTAAATCTATCTTTTTGTTAAAGTGGATCATCCCCTAGCTCGGTGTTATTTGAAGTTTGAACTAATGTGGCTTTGGGATATGTTTATCTTTGAAAAATTTAAATTTTAGTGGTCATATTTTGTTCCTCAGTCAAGATCTCTAATGTATCAGATGATAAATAAATAACAATTCATCAAGCTTTAATTCAAATCTTGGAATAAAATGGATTTCAAAAATATTTTTTAGGAAAAGCCTAGGGTGGAAGCTATTCTAAGTAGTGTAAATGAGTTGGTATCCAAAATTCAGGATGGATTTTTTGGACTTTGAAAAAGAAAACAAACTACTATAGGATTAGGAAGATTTGCTCCTCAAGGAAGAAATTTATTGGAAGTAAAAATTTAGGGTTAGCTTGTTGAAAAATGTAGATAGGAATTCATCTTTCTTCCATAATTCAATTAGAACCAAAAGGAATGTTTCTCAAATTTTGGGAATTCACTTGATTGATGGGGATTTGGTGGATTCTCAATCCATGGTATTCAAATGGAAGTATTGTATTTATTAAATTATCTCTAATCAAAGGAGGAAGGGTAGTAGGTAGAGCAAAAATATAACTTCCTAGATGTTTTCTCCAATTTGGTTTCAGAGCATCAAAGTAATATCCTTATGGCCCCTTCTCTCTTGATTAAGTTAAGGTGGTTGTTTTCTCACTTGGTAAAGATAAATCTCTGGGTCTATATGGTTTTCTAGCAGCTTTCTTTTAGGCTTTTTAGGAGATTATAGGTGAAGATGTGTTGGCAATGGTGGAAGAATCATTCACTAGGTGAAAGGTGGCCCCTAATTTGAATGTAATTTTCATTCTTGTCTTTCCTAAAGGGGATGATTAGGTGAGATTCAATTATTTTACTCCTATCTCTTTGTGAAATATTGTGTATAAGATAATTTCAAATTTAGTGGCAAGCCAACTCAAATTGCTTATGGATTCTTTGATATCTTAAGAGCAAGTGGGTTTCATTCCTAGTAGAAATTTCCAAGAAGGAATCATTTTGTCTCATGAGATTATCCATTCCATATCTCATAATATATAAAAAAGTATGATGGTAAAATTGAACATCGTCAAAGCATATGATCAAGTTAACTAGGATTTTATGTTCAATGTTTTAAGTAAATTGGGTTTTGTGAGAGAGTGGTGTGAATGGGTGTATAGCTATGTGTCTGCCCTAAAATACTTGGTTTTAATCAATGACACTCTAGAAGCCTTTTTTGGGGCATCTATAGATCTAAGATTGTGAGATCCCTTGACCCCTTTCATTTTTTTTCTATTGGTTAAGGGTCTAGGTTGTTCAATGAATCATGTTAAGAGGGAAGGTAGATTACATGGTATTAAAATAGTGGATAATTTAGAAAGCATGTTATATTACCAATTTATTGGTTAAACATTTTTTGTTTTTTTCCAGGGCCTCTTTGTAAGAGGTTATGGAAATTTAAAATATGCCTTTAAGTTATGAAGCCTGTTCTAGTCAAAAAGTTAGTGAAGCAAAATTAGAGATCTACATTTTAAATTATGAAGATCAAGAGAAACGTGGGATTACAAGGGCTATGGTTTTAAAATTGGTTCCCTACCAAGTCAATATTTGTTAATGCCTCTCTTTATGGTAATTTATAATTTTGGCCAAGTAGAGGGTTTGAACAATAAATTTAAGGATTGCTTAGCATTGTGGCAAGGTAGGTGGTTGACTTTGGTAGGCAGAATCACCTTGAACAAGTCTATGTTGAGTGCCCTACCTAGTTATTATTTTTTGGTAATACATACTTCCAAAAGGGTGGTTAAGATACTCAATAGAATCGTGAAATATTTACTGTGGTAGGGTAATGTAGAGAGAAATAAAATCCCCTTGCTCATATGGGAGCATGTGTGTAAATTTAGTAAGATGGGTGGGTTTACGATAAAAAATATTCAACTTCTGAATGTAGGACATGGGGATATATTGGTTTGAGAAATGGTTGTTCAACCAGAGGTATTATGGTGTTAGTTGTTTCATAGTAAGTATCTGGGTTATGATAGTTTGGAATGTATGGTGGCAATCTTTCATCCCCCTAAAGTACCACAAATGTATAATATTATAGTAGATCACATTTTTTTCACAATTAATAATGGATGTAACGTTAATTTTTGGTTCAATTCTTAGAATGGACATAAGCCTATTGTAGAGTCAATTGAGGTTGTCAAAATTATATTATTTTTATCTGAGATGTGGGGCCTTAAAGTAGTGGGCAATCTCAAGCCTCCAATTAATGGCAATGTTGGCAGTTAAGATTGGAAGAGTCTGGCTAACCCCGCCTCCTCCTCCCATGTTGGAAACTCAACATATCCATTTTTCAAATTTTTTGGAACATAAATTTTTTTTATTAACTCTAAAGAGGATGAGATTCATTGGGTCAGGGATAAATTAGGTTTGTACTCATTTAATCTTGGTTACCAAATGGTAGAAGTGGTTTGTTCAATTCTAGTTTGGGCTCATCTATTTTATTGGTGTAAGGATGGTCTTCATAAAGCTAGTACTTGTGCTAGTTTGGGTGTTCAAGAGTGCATTCTTATATAAAATATCTATGCAAGATGGGTTTCTTTGGGCCATCTAGGTGTTGCCTATGTAAATAAGCAAAGGAATTGGCATATCATTTTATTTTAATTATCCCTTTGTGGTGGTGTGTTGGGATTGGATTTTCATTAAGTTGGGTTGAATGTCAACTTGGCCATCTTCTTTGTTGGATGATTTTGTTTCTTGGCCAATGGGAGATGCTATGAATTATTTAAATAGTCTTTGGAGGGTATGTTAGACTATTATTTTTTGGAAGATTTGGCATTAGAGGAATCTAAGATTTGTTGAAGGTAAAGAAAGACCACCTTTAGTAGTGTTGAAGGATGCATAGGTGTTAATTTCAAAGGTGGGCTTCGCCTAGGTTCAACATAAATAAGGTTGTCTATCAAGCTGGGATATGAGGACGAGTGGGATTTGGAATTTAGTAATCATCTCCCTATTAATGGGTCAATGGTATAATTCAGAAAAAGAGTAGGGTTGGTATTGATTGGAAATATCCACCCCCAAGATGGTTCAAATTTAATTTTGATAGAGCTTGTCAAGGGAATCTAGGAGCTTTAAGAGTTGGTTGCATGATTAGGGACTACATGAGGTTTCTTAATAGAGCAGTGTCTATTAAATTGCTAGATGGACCCAACAATGAGGATGAAGTCTAAGACATGGTGGTGGGTATTGATATTTTACTTCAGTGTTGTGTATCTAATTTTGAAATCTAAGGCCATTATAAAGTAGTTATTCAAGACTTATACATATTAGGGGCTAAATCCTAGAACTTTAATAATATCCATGATAAAGTATGGATTGATGTCTATAAATTTTATAATTGGAAGTGTTTGAATTGTTATAAAGAGGCTAATATAGTGGTTGATTTTCTATCCAATGTTAGGATTGATCAAATTGAAATTAGAAGAGAGGATAATGTTGGCAAAGCGTGGTAAGATTTCAATGAGGTGATAAAAATTGATTTTTACATGATGCAGGTTTTCATCCTATGCATATGGAATTTAGAGGGGTATCAATATAGCATGAGAGTCACTTATTTTATTTCATAGGGCTTGTGTAGATTAATTTCCCTATTATCATTGCAATTGGTGCTTTTCGTCAGTGGTCTCTCTTTTTAGGCTTTCATTTTTTTTGGATTTTTTCATACCCTATTTTCATTGTGTTGGGTTAGCGGTTTTATGAAATAGAGCAGAGTATTATTGAGTCTTTGGATATTCATATGGTCTTTGGGTGAGGAACTAAATTAGAAATAGATTTTACATGTCATGTTTTGATGGCACAATAGAAACATATTTATTGGGCTCCGATTTCAAATGTGGCTAGGGCCATATTTTAGGTGTAGGGTGGTGAGGTGTTATATATGAGTTTGAGGTAGAGGCTAGATTTGGAGATAGCCTTTATTTTTTTCTTAAATATTTTATTGATTATCTTAGCCAAAGAATAGGTGATGGATTTGGTCATGTTTTTTCTATCTCTTGAATTTCATGTGGAATTTTTTATTAAATTGGCACAATTTATTAGTTAGTCCCATGATTATTTCCCTTTTCTAATAATGATGTTTTTTTGTTTATTCCTTTGGCATTTTTCAGGGCATTGGAGTCTAACTTTGGTTCCCTTCTATGTTTGGATGAGGAAATGGAGGTAGTTAGAATTGAGGAAGAGGATTTGGTCAAGGAGGTGTCTCTACTAGAAATTTAAACTATTCAGGTTCCTTTGTTGGCTTTTATGATTTTGTAATATGATAAAAGGTTGAAGGAGTAGGTGGTGGTAGTGAAACTCTTAGAACATGGTTTTTTCGTGGTTAGTTTCCTTCTTTGAGCTAGTTTTTACAGGCAGCAAAGGGATTGGGCATTTCATAAAATCAAGGTTATTTGTCTAAGGTGCAACACAAGCCTCAAGATAATAACAATAAATGTAAGGAAAATTTTTTTGTGGCACTTTCTCCAACTAGTGGGGTGGGCTTGTTAGTTGGTAGTGTAGTTCTTTCTTCCTAGTCAAGGCTTTAGGCCTTGTGGGATGATGAAATGGAATGTTGGAGTGGGGTTGTTATGTTCCTGAATGTGGTGCATATTTTTGCTTAAGGTTGTTTCTTAGTTGTTTTGATCAGTTGGGTTTGTGATAATGATGTCAAATGCATAGTTAATAGTTTATTATAATTTCTAGTAGTGATCAATATAATAGTGTTTTGTTATGTTTCCTACTAATTTTTTCATCTTTGTGTGGTCATATACCTTAGTGAATATTATGTCCTCAAGTTAGGCCATTTATTGTCTCCTTTTTATATTGTGTAGGGTTCTCCAACCTTAAAATCTAACAAAAAAATTAAATCTTTTTATTATATAACCTCTTTAAAAATTTGTAAAATTCATTTTTAATGAGTTCATTGAAACTAGAAATGTGTGTGTGTGTGTGTGTGTGTGTGTGTGTGTGTGAGTGACACATTTATTTAAATCATGTGAAAATAGGTTTTTTAATAATAAAAATAAGTATTGTGAACTATTAAACTCTTGGTGAGAAAATAAAGTAGAGTTTAATTATTTTGAAATCTCCATGGACAATTTCATTTATTTTATTTAATAAATTTAATAATAATCATAAAAACAAGTGCCATGGAGTAATCTAAGTACCTGACAACTACAGCTCATAGGGATATTACAGTTGGCATTAAAAAATCATTTAGATACTGTAATTGGCTATAAGTATTAGCAAGAGAAAATTCAAGTAGTGAAGTTGACATAATATACTAAAAGGAGTTTTCATACTTTTCCAAAACCTAAGGAAAACTTATTACGTGGAACATAAAATCATTCAAATTTTGCAATTGACATAATATTGAAGTTATATAAAATCATTTAAATTTTGCAGTTGACATCGCAGACCATTTATGTTAAAAAAAACATAATGAAAGCTCATAAAATCAACATTGCTATAACCATTTGCATATTATAAAGGTATTGCAGTTGACACAACACTATGTAAGTAGTGGTAACAACAATCATTAGAGTTGTAGTTTAAAATCACTATTTAAAATTGAATTACACTATTTGAATTTGTAATCTCAATTTTTTTGGAAGTTCTTCTTGCCTCTGGCATAACCACCTCAATACTAGACTACAAGGTAGGCACTTTAACTCTTTGAAAGACTCCAGGTGCTTCAATACTACAAGCATGTTAACAACTTTATGAGATATTTAAATACAAATACAATAGAATAATTAAAAGTATGATACAAATCATCATTATCCTCTCTATTATTTCTTACGGACAAATTACGTAGTTGAATTGTATGAAGAGTGCTTACTTTCATAGGGAGTGTGATGTTGTGGTTTGAGTTGAACATACATGGCTGCTCTGTTGAGACAACAAAAACCCTAAAGAATTTAAAATGTAACTACAAGTATTAGATATAGAAATGAATTTATCTATTAGTGTTGTGGATTTTAAAAGTATTTACAACATTATTTAAAAACTAAATTCTTAGGCAATTGCATACCTTCATTACCGATTCATTGAACAAATTTATTGACATTATTTTTATCAATTCTAAAAATGCCTTGCATGGTATGTTATGATACCAAATAGATTGTACTTTATTTGTTTTGTAGGTAATAGGTGTAGGTTGTTTTTAACCTTAGTTTATGGAGAAATTCATCTAACACTTGATCTTTGGTAATGCATTCGAGGTTTCTATTGGCTTCAGTTTTTATATTAAACATCAGAGAATTGGAATAAAAGTATGGACATTCTTTTTTACAATTGTTGCAGTTCACTGTTGATTCATGCACTAGTTGAAATCACTCTACCAATAGATTGTAATTTGTGAAAATCAGTTCAAATGTTGTTGAATATGCCATTGCACTTGATAGAGTACCATGCACCTCATTTGGTATCAATGACAAATTCTTTTATTATCATTATTTGTTCCCTAATGTAGTGGAAGTGCTAGGCCATTAATGCAATGGAAGAAATAGCCTTACAAGATTTCAATATATCTCCTCAAAATATTTGTTGTAATTTTTACCAATAATAAAATTTAAAATACTATTGAGATGTTTATACAACTTTCATTCATTTGAAAACATGTCAAATGCTTCTTTTATCTAGTGCTCTAAACTAGTTGTGCTTTTACAATCCCATTGAATTATTTAATAATTTGTACACATTATTCCTATTGAACAATTTATTCATTTGTAAACATTAATATACTTTCTTTTCTTTCTTAAATTGGCAAGGTTGAGGTGATTTTTCCTATATAAGATGTAAATCCAAGTGTCATAATTTATAAAATGTGTATTATATTATTATTTCAGAATAGCATTTCATCCCACATCCTTATTTTATTTGATTTTGTTCCAAATGGGAGTCTATATGATTGACTACACAAATCTATTTGGCATTTATCAATTCTATCCAAATTTCTTTTACAGATGAAAACCATTCCAAACTAGCATATTTCAAGTTGTGAAAACTAGGCCATAGAGGTAACTAGGGTGCGCTGGGAAGAACAATATGTATAGGTAGCGGATGTTGTTATTGGAGATAAAACTTTAGGGCCTTTGATGATTATTGAAATATATAGATTCACTATCTTTAAATCTGTCAGATGTTCAACATTATGGATGGTACTACCATGTTTAAGATCATGTTATAAGGTAGATATACTCAAATAAATATTTATGTTTATGGAACCTTCAAAATTAAGGATGGGATTTCGATGTTTAATATCATTTTATTATGATCAAGGAATTTGATAATACAGAGTAGGTTAGATCAAGTGTCAGTTTCAAAAAAATGAAATCAACACACTAATATGCTTAAATCTCTAATCCTAGATCATAAGTGGAGTATAATGGAAAAAATACAAATGAAAAATCAACTAAAATGAAAAGAAAAAAACAATCCTTACCTTCTTTGATTACTCCAAAGGATTTGTTCATGGCTTGTTCAATTTTTTCTCAAAGGGTCTCTTGCAATGGAGTTTGTATTATTTACTCCTTCTCTCCTTGGCACCATTATTGACTTATGGATTATACTTTCTTGATGTATTAGCTCAATATTTTGGAATTATAACATTATTACCATGATTCTTATGCTAAAACCTACATTATAATTATACAATTTTTGAATCCCTTTTATGAAGAGGTCTAGGTTTGTATTTATAGGCTTAGAAACTAACCCCAACTCAGAGTGAGTTAAAGTGTAGTTTATATATAGAATGGGTTCAAACCTGACATACATGAATTAATTAACCCTATTACAATTGAAATGTGTCAAAAGCTCATGATTTTAAATGAATAGGTATGGGTGAGATATTTTGAGATATTTGCAAAGGCTTGAAAACTCATAAAAGATAATCATGAAAAGCTAGAATATTCTTGATTTTTGAATTTATTTTTTTACTGATTTATTAATTACAGATGGATAATTCAACTATACATTTAATTTCATAATTTTTATTAGGATTTTACCATTTTCAATATTTGATTTTATGTCCATGTACCCATTTTAATAGGTTCATAGACCAAATTGCATGGCGTGATGCCATATGTTGAATAAATATAATTATGTGATATTTTTTTGTTTATTATGGTAGGATACCATAATTAGGGATCTTTTTATAATATTATGAGCATTGATGGATGATTCACAAGAAAAATTTGGAAGTTTAGTGATTAATAGGATTAATTTGAAATGGTTGGTAAGAATCAGCCTGATTCCAATCAAAGACCAGTTGTGTCTCATTTTAAGCATCTATAGTTTTCCCCTATTTTTGAAGATATTTTAAGCTATAATCATAGTAACATATTCTAAAATAATGAAAGGGTCTTATATGATTATGACTTTAATGACAATAGATGAATTTTAGGTGCCCCCTTGAGGGAAAGGTTGGCAAAGGGGTCAACAATTCATTCCTCAAAAGGAATAAATGATGGGACCAAAAGATGAAATGGGGTGGAAAAGATTGATTTTCCCATAGGTGATTATAACTAATTTCACATGGAACTACCCCAGTTGGGGTAGACAAATACAATGATTTGCCCATAGGTAGTTATAATCATTGCCATAGGTGGGATAAAAAAGGTAATAACTTTCCTAAAGGTGGTTATAATCATTGAAAAATGCTTAGGGTAACAAGATACTAATATTCTGAGAGGTTGTTATAATCAGTAAAAGGTAAAACAATTATTTGCACGTAAGTGGTTATAATCATTGGCTAGATAAAAACATGCCCCATTTGGGTCGATAGAGATAATGGTTTACCCAATGGCAGTTATGAGAATTATCACAATGAAAACATGCCCTAATTGGGTAAAATAAAGAGAATGATTTTCCCAAAGGTAGTTATAATCATTAACCTTTGAATGGATGGAATCATAATGATTTACCAAAAGGTGGTCATTGATAGGGTAAGTGGGATGGTATACAATGATTTTCCCAAAGGATATTATAGTCATTATACCTTGATGATGGCAAATATGATATGAAATATGATAGCAAACTGGGTACAAAGGATAAGGATGAATTTAGGCAACCTGTGATTAGGGAGATGCTCATTCGAACTGGCAATGAATAAAATTATTTTGATGTTTAATTACTTTGTGTAGGATATTATTTGGATTAGATCAAGATTATTGCTTGTGCTAAGGAGATATATCAAGGTTGCATTACCATGTAGACTCTTGGAGCTAATTTTGGATGTAGCACATGATGGTAGTCATCATGATAGAACACCATGATAACTTGGTTTAAATATGAATAAGGATTGACATGTGATCCAATAAAAATTTGAAAACAATGCATTAATGATAAAAACCATGATGACAATGATGATGCATGAATATGGATGGATTTAAGAATAATGTGGAAGGAATCACCTAATAAATGTTGATTAAAACACCTAAATGAGTCCCATTTGGCATCAAGGTACATCCAAATCTAAAAACAAAATGGGGTTCAAACAAATGCCCTTCATTTGAACCCCCACATGTAATTTTTAAGGGGATTCTAATGAAGGGGGTGTTACTTTATGTGTTTGAGTAATTTAAATAAACCAGCCCATGAAATTATTTATCTGGAGGGGTTCGAAAGAAGGGGGCTCATTACCCCTTCATTTGAATCACCTTCATTTGAATCCCATATGGCATCAAATCCTCAACCATTGAAGTGGAAAGCCATGATTGGCCTAAAATTACCACTTCAACTGCCACATAATAGGATGAAAAAATAAAGTAAAAACATGTGGCTCTACATATAAACAGGTATTTTTTTAGCTTTATAATAATATGATATTTTTATAAATTTTAGTAATATTGAATAATTTATGTTAATTTATTTAGTAAAATATATTTATTTATAAAATGAAGTACCATATGTTTGAGGCACTGGGAAAAATACTAGACTGTGGCCAAAAAGAATTTAAAAATATCAATTCACTCAACTTTAGTGTCCTTTTTCCAATGGGGAAAAAATAGTCTTTTTTAACATATATATAAAAAAAATATCATGAAGATAAGTCATAAGCATTGATATTACCTGCCTTGATCATTAAAAATTTAATAAAAAATTATTTTTTATCAAAAAATTATAAAAAAATAACCTTGTACTACATTCATGTTTCTAAAGCCTCTTTCAAAAAAATCTTGATAAAATATTATGTTTTAAGAAAATTATTAGGATAAATCAATTACTTGATAAAACTTTTTGTATATGAAACACACATACTATTTTTTTAGGTATTACACTGTATATATATATATATATATATATATATATATATATATATATATATATATATATATATATATATATATATATATATATATATATATATATATATATATATATATATATATATATATTTTCTAAAAATTAACAAATTTAATTTACACTTAAAATGAAACATTTCATTAGTTTACACCATTTTCACATTTGATATGGTAAAGTCATTATTGTTTGTAGAAATTGGGAAATGTTCACATTTTTATTTTTTGTTGTCCCCTTTGTTTCAAAAAATGGGACCCAGTATTACGCTTCAATCCACACACATAGATTAAATTTAGGCACAAAAAGAAAGACAACTAATATGCAAACAAACAAACCACCTAGAAAAGAATGAAATGAGACAAAACAAATAGAAACAAATGAAATTAAAAAAAAAAATATTTAATCACAATGTTAGTAAAAATAACACAACACAAAAAAGATGAAGAACATTTCCCCTAGATGATAAGAGGAAATTTAAAAAGCAAATAAAATAAGGGAATAGAATAAAAGAAAGGGGTGGTCAGGCTGTCTCCAAATGCACTAGGCAAGTGGACGTTGCCTACATAGTTCCATAGATACAAGATCCAACAAAAAAATCATGCCAAATGTAGTTCTCCTAGGAAAGGGGATATAATAAAATGATGATAAGAAGAAAATGATAGAGTAAATGGGATTACAAAATAGTGAGAGTGTGGGATGCAAGGCCAATAAAGATGGGGAAACTAAATGACAAGTGGTTTCTTATGACATAGTGAGGGTTCCCAGAACCCTTAAGTGAAAGAAGTGGTCAATATTTTTGGATTTTCTAAATCTATTTTACAAATGATTTTGGAATTTTATATATATCTCAACTCAATGAACAATGATGAGACATTAAACTGTTTAAGATTGTAAAACCATGAGAGTGTTCTTACTAAAATGGCTCACAAAATGACAAGAGTGTGGCTTAGGTTATTTTCAAAATGGTGAGAGCATTTAAACATATATTTTTTCAAAAAATGCCAAGAGTGTGGCTAAGGGGTGACTGAGCTATCCTCATAAATTGATCACTGCATACACAGTCCCAGGATGGGACCTCAAGTCACTATAGTTTTTCCTTATAGTGGAGGAATCTATCTAGTATAATATCTAAATCAAACAAAGTAGGCAAAGTTGGCAAATGTAATAGTATGACATAGGCATGGCAAGGTGTTACTTCAAGGCATGATAAGCAAGCATTGCCCCTAGTTTTCACATAGGTAGTTATAAGTAGGAGGAAACATCATAGGTCAATGATAATAATTTGCTCATAGGCAGTTATAATTAGTAACACGACCATGGGACATTGATTTTCTGAAAGTCAGTTATAATCAGGCCCATTTAGTATAGAGTGAAACAATATATGAAGAATTTAATTACCAAAACCTCTATCATGGTGCCCAAAAATATGACCTCTATTTGAAATACTAAAATAAAAACAAAAATTTGATTAGAATCTTCATGTAGAAAGCAGTCATGGAATCAATTGAATAGAACTAAGGTCAAAGGGTTAGGTAGGGAGGGATAAAAATATCTTGGTCAATAGAAATAGAATGATAGGGATGAATGGTGGAATGACAAAGTGCTAGAATGGTTTGTTACAAAGAAGAAAGTCAGTATTATGGTATAATTCAAACAATCCTCATGGACAATATGGTAGGTCACTCAAGCGACGTAACACTTGAGGTGTATAATGTTCATTACCTTATCAAGTTCATCCCCATTTGTTGTAGAGAGCTTATATTCTCAAGCACCATAGTTTAAATTAATGATGAAAGGACCTACCTAGTCAGGTTTAAACACGCCCTTGTGTTTCTTATTAGTTGTGGTATTCTTTTGGTTTTCTTTAAGAACAAGATCACTAAGCTCAAATTCATTGTAGATAACATACTGATTTTAGTGGCCATGGGGTCGATTATGGTATGCTTGAAGATTTTTAACTTCATCCATGCATTTTTGATGAAGTAACTCAAGCTCTTGTAGTTAATCTACTTAATAGTCTTCATCATCCATGATATTCTTTAAAGAGATGCGTAAAGAAGGTAACTAGACCTCAGTGGGAAGAATGGCTTGATTTCCATGTACAAGTGAATATGGAGTGGCTCCTGTTGGAGTACAGTGATTGGTATGGTATGCCTAGAGGGTGTAGAATATTTGAAGGTGTCAATCGCAACCAACATCATTGACAATATTTGTAAGGATGTTGACAATAGTTTTGTTAGATGTTTTTGCCTGGTCATTACCTTGAGGTTAATATGCCATGGAAAAATGTTTTTTAATCTTGTACTAAACACATAGATCATTGTTGGAACTTAAGGAGGACTCATAGATCATGTGGCATGGTTCCATGTGTTAAAAAGTGTTCCTGTGTTCATAGTTTGCTCAAATAAGTGTCATAGAGGTGCAAGCATATCCATAAGACCTAAAAGTGACTTAGGCTTATTTGAAAGAGAGTTGTGCTTAAGTGTGACCAATGTTAGATGTTGTAAGGGTGAAGGTATGTGTTTATTGAAAATAGTAGAGATTATGATCTTGATAACCATGATAGCTCTATAAATGGTGAAACCAAATGTATTTTTTTAAATTTTATTTTAGATACATATGCAGTGTGTATGTGAGAGTTGTGGAGTAAAGGGGAGGTAGAGTGCGTAGTAGATGAGATAATGAGTAGAGAAATGTATTGACTATGTGTATGACTTGTAGGTCATATTTTTGGTGATAAAATAGTGCTCTTATAGTTTGAGTATATACAAATAGGTCTGAGTGTGCATATGAAGATAGTTTGAGTGAAGAAGGAAAGATATTATGTCATGCCTATGTGAGAAGCTTGTATGAGATAGAGAGGGAGTTTATGCAAAGGTTATATAATAAAAGATCCATCATCAGGTGTTGAAGACATCAGTTTTAAGGTGGAGGTTTTCACTTAAAAATAGGGTATAAAGGACTTGATCTTCCTTAGGGGAAGTTTCTCCTTATGAAGTAGTTTTTTCACTAAAGGCCTTTGGTTAGGAGGACTTGGTTAAGGTTTCTAGTCTAAAGGACTCAACCAATTTCTTATTTGAAATTTATTATAGGATAATTAGTCCATGTGTTTTAGACTTGAGAGTGAGATTTATTCACCATGAGGGTTTCCCATAGGAAATATGTGTTGTGTGTTTGATTTTGTGTATGCATTAAATGAATGAGTTTACTTCTTGATGTTTTTTTATCAAAAATTATATACGCTAATCGTTTATTAGTTTTGAAGGATTATAATTGAAATTAAAATATTTGGCCTAACTATTTCAACCCCCCCCCCTCTAAGTGATTGTACCTCTAATAATCAGTATCAGATCTAGTCCTTTGGTAAAGGCTTGATAGCTTGAAGGTGATCAAACGTACAATATGGGTAGTCACCAAGGAGGTTTATCTACTAAGAAAGTATAGATGTACAATGGATACATTTATGTATTTTAGAGTGAAAAGATGAGAACATACGTTATGTCCCTAGGGTTTTATGTATGGCAATCTATTGTGGATGGTTATGTTATTCCTACTACTCCTCGATCTAGTGTTACAGACAAGAAGTTGTTTGAGAATAATTCTAAGGCAATGCATGACATTACTTAAGGTCTTAAAAACACTAAGTTCACCAAGGTAATCCATTATATATATTATAAAGAGATATGGGACAAAATGTAGATCATTTTTTAAGGAGATTCAGACGTCAAGCTTGCTAAGTTGTAGACTCACAAAAGGCATTGTAAAAGTCTCACGATGAATGAAGAATATTTTGTGGCATCCTTTCTATAGAGAGTTGATGAGATTTTGAACATTATTAAAGGTATTGGAGAGAACCTTGGATATGCTACTATATTTCAAAAGGTATTAAGTTTTATATCCCTCAACTTTATCCAAAATATCTACTATAAAAAAAAACATGATCTTACTCAGTTGAATATGGAACAATTGCATGACACCCTTACTACCTATGAGATGAGGAAGAATGATGATAAACCACCAAGAAGGAAGAAAAATTCAAGACAAAGATGCATCCAAAGAAGAATTTCCAAGGTTGGAAACCCAATGAGTATGACATTTTTGATATAGATGAAGATGAACTATTTACTTTGATTTCAATGAAATTAAAAATAGGTTCGGGCAGGTATAAGGGTAGACTACCCATCAAATGCTTCAATTTGCAAAGAGCCAAGACATTTTTATAATATGTTCCCTCATAAGTATAAGAAATATGATGACGAAGAGCATGATCAAGGTCATGATGATGTCAATAGATCATTCAAGTGTAATAACATCAAAAAGGGATTCAGAAGGTTTGACAACAAGAAGTACTTCAAGGACAAGAAGAGTCTCTACACCAAATAGGATTATAGCTCATGAAATGAGAATGAATTTAGTGAATCAGAGTATGATCATGAAGATGATGGTCCTGTTCAAGACAGATCCCCTTTTATGGTTGAGGAAGGAAGTTTTTCACATCAAAAGGAATCTACTTGGAGTGATTCAAATGATGTTTAAGATGAGGTGGATTTTGAGACTGAATTGATGAATGCTCTTGAAGAACTAAAGATTGAGAATAAGATCAATAAGAGGATGATTTATAAATTCAAGGAATATGAGGAGAAATTTAGTGTGTATGAAGCACAAATGAATGTAGACACCTAGGAGCATGAGGATATGTTCAAGCATCTTAGTTGTCAATTGGAAATCCTATCTACAAGCCTGAAAACTAAAGATGACTGTTTAAGGTATGTAATTAAAAATGATAAATTGAGAACTAAGTTAGAAAAGACATATATTAAGTTGAATTAAATTGTGAGATTTGAAAAGAGCTCAAGTGATCTAGATAATATTCTAAATGATCAAAATCTTGTAAGTGATAGAATTGGTTATGGATACAAAGAAGAACCAGAGAATGCAACTCAAGACAAGATGAAGACTAGTGTGAACAAAAACAATCTAAATTTGAAGACAAATCATCAGACAAAGAATTAAGGTGCTAGCATACTCAAGACAAATCAGATTAGATAGCCAAATGCCATGAGGTATGTAGGTTTCAATGGTTATGATTAGACTTGTAATCAGTTTTGGCATAAAGATATAAAATGCAAGAGACCTATTAGAAATGATTTTTCATAGGACTATGATGGGGATCATAAGTCAAAAAGTGTGAGAAAGGTTGATTTTTTTAACCATCTTGATTAGGGATACTTGTCTAAGAATTTCCCAAATAAGGTAAGGCAAGGTGAGTTTTGTCCAAAAAGAGTAGTTTGTTTTAGTTGTCATGACTTTGGAGAAATTTATAGTTTTTTATAAATAAGGTAAGACAAGATGAGTTTCCATTAAGGATTATTATGTTCTACAATTGTGAAAATATTGATGACATTGCTAGATTTTACAAACAAAGGCTTACAAGACAGAATAGGTTTTATCAAGCTTTTAGAGTGATAGGTAGAAGAAAAGTTAACTCATGGAAACCAAAGGTTGTAAGTATGAGTCATGATGAGACTAAATGTATAGGTAATCTATTTTATATGTTGGATAACACTTCAAAATTTGAAGAGTGCTAAGGGCTTTATTTTTTTGATCATATTGTGAATAAATAAATCAAGATCAAAGAGAAGACCAAGGTGTTGGTTGAAGCTAGTTTTCAGCTATGTATGGATCCAAGTGAAAAATTTTAATTTTATTAAGAAATTTTCATGAAAATAACATCAATTGTGAGTACCTAGTGATGAGGTTTAAAAGTGCAAAGTTCATTCTTCAAATGAAAAGGTATGTCAAGATTTGATAGTTGATCCATGTGTTGTCAATTCTATCATAGAAGAAAAGGAGAGTGATATAGAAAAATAACCAATTGTCATAGTTAATATTAAGAAGAAGAGAAATAAGAGAGATAAATCTTATATCTATAAGAGGAATCTAGTGGTTACTGAGGAGATGTGGGCCACTCTTGGCTTCACTTTTGTTTAGAGCATTTTGGTGTGAAAGATGACTCTGTCTATGATTCTTAAGAGACTCCTTTCAATGCAGAAGAAAGTGTTTCTATGGTGTTATTAGGATGGTCCTATAAGGCTAGAGATGAGTATTTTTAGTTGGAGAAAGCATGTCTAGGAGGAAGATATTCTATGGTGATGTCAAAGTTCTGTCATAGCTATATATGGTCAATTTGAGGGGTCAGATTGAATATTTTCAAGTGGAAAAAGAAGATTTGTGATTTTTTAAGACGATAATTTTGTATAAAAAGGAATTTTTATCTTATTATAGCATGCTCCAGTTGGTTTTGTGGTCTTAATGTATGTTATAATCAAATTAGATATTTTTATTTGCTCTTGAGTTTCCTAGTTTGTGCTTAAGAGGATGTAGATCATAAAATAGGTTATGAGATGTAAGGGTTACCAAATGTGTGGAATCTCAAATACTGGTACATAAGTGTGTGATGTATTTATTAAGGTGTGAAATTATTTTTAGAGGTGGGCATTGACCAGAAGGAGGTTTATTGACCCTATTTATTTTTTAGTTACTATGGTTTTAGTGCATGCTAGAAAAGTGGTTTGCCTTATGAATTGAGGCTTGAGGTTTCTTAATAGGCATAATGGGACAAATTTTTTGTCTAATATTTATTTATAAATATTTTAAGGTTTGTGGTTTTAAATTTATTCATATTTTTCTCAAGGAGGCCTAAATAGTAAGTTGGTTTGTGAAGGAAGTATGTTACATAGGTTGATCTAGGTATTATAAATAGGTGTGCCTTATTTGGCATATGAGAATCCTCTAGATATGAAGTTTTAGGTATTTTTTGTGTTTCTACTAAAATTTGTGGGCTCTAAAATTTCTAGGTAGGGCTAAAAGGAGACTTGACAGTTCTAGTAAGAAGAAGATATCTTTTTGTTTACTTTATCCAAAAGAGTAAGTCACGAGTTTTTCAAGTTGAGTTCTCAGGGTGGTTTAGAGCATGTTTCTTCTTTGGTTAGTGGCGTGAAGTTCTGTTGGTGGTCCTTGAAGTGGCTTGAGAGAAGAGACTAGTAAGTTGATGTGGTGATTCTTCATAGCGTCTAGATATTTTAAGATGCTTAGAATATGCAATTTCTAAAAAATATTAAGAGTCCCTCTTAGATATTTTTTCTTCAATTCCACAATATTTTAGTAATTTTGTGTGTTCTTTCTTCATTGGTTGTAGTACTTTATTGAATAGAGTATTGGCATGGAGCAAGATGAAGTTGGTAAGATAAGAAGACCTAGGGTTAAGGTAAGGGGAAGTTTATATCATATTTATAAGGTGGTAATATTTTGTTGGTATCATTTTTGGGTATTTAGGATTAGTTACTGTCCAATTTTTCATTATGTCAAGTGGGGATAAAGTTCCTATTTTAAGAGTGCTTGAAGAGAGAGAAGGAACATGAGATGAAAATTTTTATATGATGGTTGTTGACATTAATGACAAAGGAGATATTGTTGGATATTTTTCAATGATGTCATCATGATGTAATGGAGGTGTCTAAGTGAGTGGATGAATTGCCTTGATATTCTAAGTGACAATCATAAAGTGTGCAATGTTCTTGTCCTAGTATGCTTGAAAGAGGCTTGGTTGATCTTCAGTTTTGGCATGGATAGATATGTTTAGGGATGAGTATGGAGTATTGAGTATATGAAAGGGGTTCTATAATAGGTTTTCTATGATTTGAGTGTTTTTTTGAATGAGTGGATTTATTCTAATTGATCATTATTTTCATGTAGACATTTTGGGTCTAGTGGCAGAAAATCTGAGTAGGTAGTTTGTTAACATCATAAATACCACTTGTGGATGAGCCAAGGAGATTTGGTCATATGATTGTGATCAAATTAGTCCCTAGTTTCTATTTGATAATTCTCAGGTCATGAGATGAAGTGTAGTAAAATATATGTGGGTGGAAAGTTGGGTTCTTAGGTAGTTTGATAGTGTTTTCCTATACTTAGACAAATTTACAATGTGGTAAGAAAAGCTAAGTAGGCATTTTAACAGTGGAATATTTCATACATGTGGATGTTTTATTAGAATTTAATCCTATGGGGTTTTTAATTTTATTCCTAGTTTATATGCACTAAATTTTAGGTCATGTGATGAAGTGCGACAAAAGATATCCATGTTCAAAATTGGCCTTCCATGCTGTTTTTGGCATTGTTGGCTCTATGGCTAAAAATTTAGAGTGAAAAGAGTAATTGAATTATATCTCACACACAAAAGGGTTTCAATATATATTTGACACATGATTTCATTCCTCTTTTAAAGTAGAACATATGATCCAAGTTTCAAAACATATGATTGAGCAAGGTAAAAGATATCATTGTATAACATTGGCCTTCCAGGCATATAGCAATGGTCCGCATATTTAGTCTATTTTTCATGATGTTAAAGATCAAAACCAAATGGAAATATAATGGATCACAAGAGATCATGTAGTGAATATATATGGTGTGCATCAATTCATAGGTCAAAGTGTTTGTTGGTTAACAAAGATAATGATCAATCTTCTTTTAAGATCTAACAGTGAGCAGATGTTTGTACATATACAAATCAATGATGCATGTTGAGTGAGATGGTAAGAAGTGAATGATGTTTAACAATAAAATTGTTTAGAATGCATGTGAGGGTTACAAGTTTCATGATCATGGGGGTTTTGAGCAAAATCAAATGGTGATCACTATAAGATAAAGACCTGGTTGATCTGTAGAGATCGACTATATGTGTTGAGTCAATATTGCAAGATTGAACAAGATGAGGTCAACATGTTATTTTTTTAATAGTATATCCAAGTTAAATTTATAAAAACTATAAATGGTTTTTGTTTTATCTAAGAAGTGAGGACATGAGATGTTAACATTGTGTCTGAGGTTTAATTGTGACCATTTAAATTCAAATATTTGAATTTAATAAAGGAAAACTAGTGCTCTCTATTTTATCCATAAAATTTGATCTAGAATGAATTCAAGGTGATATAAAAAACAAAGCTAAAGAGGAATCCATGGAAAATATATAAATATAATTTTAAAGATGTGAAAGTGTGTACAATCAAAGATATTGAGATCCAAAGTTGACTATGTGTTTAATTGTGTTCTTCAAGTGACCCAAGAAGGATGTTCGAGCTTGTTTTGATGTTTTTGCATTATCTCATGATGAATTAGCTATTGGATCATCTTGTAGACTCCATGAGGACCATCTATGTGTATTATTAAGGTTTTACAAATCATATCCAATATGAACAAAGGTTGAGAAACTAACTATGTGTTCGCTCATAATGGTGGTTGTACATAATGTTGTTTGAGCAAATTGTGCTTATGCAGAAGGGTACTGTGATGGTTGTTGACACTTAATGGGGACCTATAGATCATGTGTAATGGGTCCATGTGTTGGAAACTATTCACGTGTTCTTATTTTTCTTGAAGAAGTGTCAAAGATGTGATTGGGTCTCCATAGGATGTAAAAGTGACTTAGGCTTATTTGAAAGAGAGTTGTGCTTAAGTGTGACCCATGTTAGATTTCATAAGGGTGAAGGCATGTCTAGTGGATAATATGAAATATTGTGATATTGATAATCATGATATCTCTATAAATAATGAAACCAAATGTGTTGTTTTCTAAGTTTTCTTAGAGACGTGTGCAGTGTATATGTGAGAGTTATGGGGCGAAGGAGAGGTAGACTACCTAGTAGATGAGTTCATGAGTAGATTAGTTTTTTGACTATATGTATGACATATAGGTCATATTATTTATGATAGAATATTTCTATTATAGTTTGAGTATATGTGAAGAGGTTTGAGTGTACATATGAGGATAATTTGAGTGAATAAAGAAATATATTGTGTCATGCTTATATGAGAGGCCTATATGATATAGAGAGGGAGTTTGTGTAGAGGTTAGATAATCAAAGATACATCATCAAGTGTTGAAGACATCAGTTCTAAGGTTGAGGTGCTCACTTCAATGGAGGGTTTAAAGGACATGATCTTCCTTAGGGTAAGTTGTTCCTTATGAAGCACATGTTTCACTAAAAGCCTTTGGTTAGGGGGACTTGATCAAGGTTTTTATTTCAAAGTATTTGAACAATCTATTTTTTGTAATTTATTATAGGACAAGTAGTCTATGTGTTGCAGGCTTGAGAGTGGGTTTTATTCCCCATGAGGTTTTCCCATATGAATTATGTGTTGTTTGTTTGATCTTATGTATGCATTCAATGAATGAGATGTCTTTTTAATGTTTCTTGATTAAAGTTGATATATGTTGATTTTTTAATATTTTGAAAGGAATGGAATTTAAATTGAAATCTATGGGCTCACTGATTCACCCCTCCCTCTAAGTGATTGTACCTCTAATACCATGGCCTTGTATTGTACTAGTTTTTCATCTTTGGTCTGAAAATGGTGTGTAACGTAATTTATGATTAACTAGGAATCACCATAAACCTTTATCTATTGTATGTTTCATTGTACTCTTTGTCAAAGACTTGAAATGAGTGCTTCATATTCAGCCATTTTTTTAGTAAAAGGAAAGGTGATCCTAATTGACTTAGGGGTTAGATCCCCTTATGGAGTAATAAATAAAAGGCCTACCCTCAATCCATGTGCTATGAATGATCCATAAAAATATAGCTTCTAGTCCTACTCCTCAAGAGATATTTCAATGATGGTCATAATGGACTCATCCAAGAATTGGAATGTTAAAGGTTCTATATCTACAAGGAGTGCTACAACAAGTTGATCTATAAGAACCTATCCCTTGATGGATTTTATATTCACTAATTCTATCCCAAAATCACTGAAAAACATGATCCATTTGGTCATGAAGCCTTTTGAAGCTATTCTAAATAATAGATACTTGGGAAGATCTACTTTTGAACTGACCATGGTCTTATTTTTCAACATGTAATGTTGCAGTTTTTGAGATTTGAAGACCAGAGCTAAATAAAACTTTTTATTGTCTGTATAATTACACTGATAAACAACTAGTGTACAACTTAAATAATACATGGCATGCTCTTTTCCATTACCATCATGTTGAGCTAGAAGTGCCCATTGGGCTTTGTCTATCACTGACATATATATTATGAATGGTTTTCATGGCATATGCAACAATAAAATATCCATATTTTCAAGGTAATCCTTTAGCTGTTGGAATTTTTTTGGCATTCTTCATGCCAATTAAATTCTACCCCTTTATTGGAAAAGTGTGTAAATGGGTGGCACTTGTCGACCAAATGATAAATGAAGTGTCTAATAAATTATATTTTTCCCTGCAAACTATAGAACTACTTCAAATTAGTTAGTGGTGAAATCTCTATTATGGCTTGTACTTTGGCTAGGTCGATTACAATGCCTCAAAAAGACATAATTAAGCCAAGCAATTTACCTGAAGTAACTCTGAAATGTACTTCTTAGGGTTGATCCTAACTTTTTATTCAAGTAGTCTCTCAAATATCCGCCTTAGTTCTGCTAGATGATTGAATTTGGTCTCTAATTTTCCTTGTATGTCATCGATGTAGTATTCAACAATATCATGCATCATATCATGAAATATGATGCTCATGGCTCTTTCATAGGTGGCTCCAACGTTTTTGAGACCAAATGGATTAACCTGAGAATAAAGTGTTCCCCATGGAGTGGTGAAAGCTATTTTATGTTGGTCTTCTAGTGCAATATAGATTTGGTTATATCTTGAGAATCTGTCCATTTGTGAAAGCATTTCATAACCCTTTGTGGAGTAAAAAATCATTTCAATGTTTGGTAGAGGAAAGTCATCCTTAAGTAATCATTGTTTATGTCTCTAAAATTAGTTTAGATTTTGATTCCTCCTAGTATTTTATTGACTGGCACAACATCAGATATCCACTCAAAGTAGTCAATCAATCAAACACATAACACTTCTAACAACTTTTCCAGAACTTTCTTCACTAATAAAACAATGTGAGGATGCATCTTACATAATTTTTATTTCATAGTTTTGGAAACAAGATGTAGCATAAGGTGGTGCACATTCAAGGTGGGGTCCAAACCAGGCATGTCAAACTAGGCCCATGTAAATATATCAAATATACTCCTTCGAAAGGGTTGTAAAGACTTCATGTTCCTCTTTAGTTAGGGAAATGCCCAATTTGATCCATTTTAGGTCATCTAGAGTCCTGATATTAACCTATGTAGTGTCCCCCACAAGAAGTGTTGAACCATATTCCAAAATGGTTGGCAAAGATATAAACTATCTTTCAATGTTAGGGTCCTCTATTAGGACTGGATCTTCATGTCCTCCTAGGCATAGTGAATCATAATCCCCAAGGTATGTATGGCCATGTGACAAATACTATTGGAAATTCTAGGATGATTTGATCAAAACCCTATTGTTCTTCAAGACCAAACTTAGACCCATATGCAAGTTCATCATTGGTGATCTCCTAAGCTATGTTTGAATAAGGTTGAACACCTTCATCTAGTGGGGATTGAAACATGTTTTCACAACTAGTCTAGAATTTCCCTTTATTATTTCCCTAGTCAAAAAGCACCTCAAAGAGGTTTTCACTTTGAGACATCAATGTTTTATTTAATCATTTATGGCTAAGGTTATTCACCCATTCTCCAATATAGGCTTTAGGATCCAACTTGATTCAGAACCCTTGTTTGTAGTCTCCCATCAGAACATTATCCCTTAGGCCTAGAAAATAGTAGAAGGCTTGTTCATTCTAAAACTCATTGATCATCACTATTGATTCTTGTTGGTCTTAATCTATCAATTTAGGATAATATAATGGAAATGGATTATGGTGAATAACTGGTCGAAGGGTACAAATGGCATTGGTATCAAATAAATTGGTATTGGCCAGGTCATTAAAAGGGGTATGACTGGACTCTCCTTCATTCTTGGAATCTTCATCACTATTCATTGGTGATGAAATATGAATAAGATATATGAGGTCACCCCATGTAGTTTAAATTAGACTCCATAAGATCCTTTGTATTGAGTGGTATAAATTCACTGAATCAAGCCCTATTAATTCAATCTAAGGCATCTTCCTTCGTCAACATGATTTTATATGATTTTGTTTGCAATGGGATACTTGGCATTTAGGTAATGGTCAGCCATTTTATCATTATACAACCATGACTCATCATCTACAAATGGGTCATGTTCTTGGTGAATGGATGGTATGAAAATGATAGGTGCTGGACTATGCAGTTTACCTTTCCCATTTCTTTTCCATTCCATGTAAGGTGGTTCAGTTTGTGGTCTTCCAAAAGCCTTGTGGTTTTGTGGAAGATTGGCAGTATGAAATGTATCATGGGTCAAATATTCTCCTGGACCATTAGTTGAGATGGTATAATAATTATATATTTCAAGAGGTGACATGTGGGAAATTGAATCAAGGGTTTCAAGGTCAAGGCAGTTGGCCTATGGTGAATCAACAAATATTTATTTTCCCTTGTCCTTCTTAAAAACTAAATTCAAGCAAAAATAATAGCTATAACTTTTCTTCGTGGCCTCTAAATGCTTGTAATATTCATATGTAGACAAATATATGTGAATGGTTACCCTCATTCTTGAATGGGATAAGTTGATATATTGGTGTAATGTTGATAAGATTACATGAATCCCATGTATCCAAGGTCTACCCAAAATCATATTATATAAAAAATCAAGGTCTAACACATGGTATAAATTATCATGGGTCAATGGCCCAATGATAACTAGGAAATTTATGGTGCCTAGTGATTCTTGTTCTTCATTGCCATAGTCCTTGATGGTGATCATTTCTAGCTAAAAATTGGTTGTGGTCTACCTAAGGAGATTGATGAGATTTAATGACACAATGTTTAGGCCTAATACATTGTCTATGAGGACACTTGTCACTTTGTGCCATGTTATGACAACTTCAATGTAAAATGGATTGTTATGCAGTGGGTCAAGGGATGACATATCACTTTGGTCGAAGGTTAATTGTTGGCCTAGATCTAGATGTCTAACCAAAGATTGAAATTTTTATGGAGATATGTCGTTAGGAACTTGGGATTGACCAAAGAGAACTGTTAAGATGTTCTTGTGGATTGTATATGTATGCAACAAATCTAAAATAGAAATTTTTGTGGGTCTTTTTTTCAATTGTTCCATAATATAGAATGTCTTATCTTGCACAACAATGAATGGCATAACACATTGCATAATTTAGCATGGTTCAATGGCCCAATGATAACTGGAAAACTGATAGTGCCTTGTGATTCTTGTTCTTCACTACCATAGTCCTTGATGGTGATCATTCTAGCTAAAAATTGGCTATGGTGTACTTAAGGATATTGATGGTATTTAATGACACAATGTTTAGGGCTAATACATTATCTATAAGGAAACTTTTCACTTTGTGCCATGTTATGACAAATTCAATGTAAAATGGATTTTTATGCAGTGGGTCAAGGGATGACATATCACTTTGGTCGAAGGTTAATTGTTGGCCTAGAGCTAGATGTCTAACCAAAGATTGAAATATTTCTTGAGATATGTCGTTAGGAACTTGGGATTAGCCAAAGAGCTTTATTAAGATGTTCTTATGGATTATAGATTTATGCAACAAATCTAAAATAGAATTTTTTTCAGGTATCTTTTGTAATTGTTCCACAATATAGAATGTATTATCTTGCACAACAATGAATGTCTTTTTCCTAGCTAGAATGTTTGGTTGGATGATGGGTGAAGTGGCAGATGGTTGTGGGCCTAGTATCATAATATTTCACTGTTGAGCTATGATTACAAAATCAAGATTTAGAGATAGGACCATCATTGCTAATAAATGATGTTGGTGGGGAACTAGATAAGATAAGACTCAAGTTTTAGTGCACTTCTGCATGGTCATGGGTGAATGATGAGTTATCAGTATGTGGTCTCAAGGTAGTAATCCCCCATGTCAAAGAAGGATCACCAACATGGGTTGTTTGATAGGAATTCATTATCAGTGATCTTTTCTGATGAGAATTTTGTCTTGGATTAATGGAGTTGGTATTCATGTGAATTCATTCAATATGACCTACAACCTTGTTGTAGTCATGTGTAACTCCATGGTAGGTCTGTTGGTTGTTGGCATTGTTCTAGCCTTGGTCCTATCCATTACTATGACATTATTCATTTTGCTATTAAATATGTTGGTCATATTATTGATTGTGTTTATTCCACTTTAGTTATTGATACTATTTTTGTTGTTGTACTAGCCTTTGTTGATGTTTTTGCTAGTTTTTATGTTATGGAGAGGTGTTTTGATAGATTCCTAGGTTTTGATTAGATGTGGAACCTCCATAATAAAATGCGATGTCTTAGTTTTCCAAGATATTCTCAATCCAATGTTTAATTTGTAGACAACAACACAAATTATGTCCATTAACCTAATGATACTTGTAGAGCTCATTTGGCCTATACCAGTCTAGATAGATAATTCTTTCAGGATAGTGCTTCAAAATAGGCTGGTTAATCATATTAACTATGGGTAGCTTACGAAACATGGGTTCAATGGGTTCTCTAAGGTCACTAAAGATGCAATGATTAGGCATAGTTCTCCTTAGAGGAGGGTTTTTCAAATGTAAAAGTTGTTATGTTTTTTGCACTAGTCTAGTTGTTGTGCTTGTTGCATTTATTGAAGAGGTTGGTGGTTAGGAGTACTTTGCATATGTAGTGTAGGCTGAGCAGATGGTGTTTACACCTTTTTGACATGTCATGAATCAGTTACTCCACTCCCTATAACATTATTATTATTATTGAACTACTTGGGTTTATCATAACTATTAGCCTATGCTAGTTACGATGCTTATGTTTGGATTTGGTTCTCGTTTTAGTCATTGTTATAGTTTTGATTTTTACTTTGATTTGATGAGGTACATTTTATAATCCATTTGTTAATAGGATCTATTTCGATCAACAAAAATTTATCAATGATTTCCTTAAATGTATGTGCACAATGCAATTCTAAATGGTAAGAAATATCACTATGTAAATTTTTGGTAAACATGGCATGTAGTTGCTTGTCTGGTAGACTGTGGGTGAATTAGCTTGCAAGGGATCTACATCATTGCATATAATTTTTGAATCTTTTAGTAGCATTTTTTTTTGGCTTTCATCAAATATACCAACAAAATCTCATACTCTAGATTGTAGGAGAAGCATTGCACAAACTTGTATGAAAGATCATCAAAGTTAGACACCAAATTCTTTGGTAATTTCAGAAACCATTCCAATGCTTGTCCTAATATACTCATTGAAAACAATAGTAAGATGTATGTCTCTATAGACCACTAGCTGGCACATAAAAAATAATTCTTTTAAATGGGATTTGACTTCATCTTTCCCCTTGTATTTATTGAATTTTGGTGATTCATACACTGGAGGAAATAATATTTTCAAGTACTCCATGTGGAATGGGTAAGAACACATGACATCCAACTTAAACTTTTTAGTTTGTGTCCCACCTTGGATGGTGGAAATTACATCGTTCATTTATTATAGCTCCTATGCAATGAAATTGGATGGAACATTAACCTTAGGTGAAGGTTGGGAGGTCACAAGTGGATTACTTTGACCAAGGTATAATGGATGAATTTTTGGGGGAATGTTAGTTTGGTTTGAGAATTTACTAGGAATATGCATATGTGGATTATGGTGTGATTTTTGAAATTACACATGCTATGGTTGGATATTATTGTTGGGATGGGGTATGTAGGCCTAGTTTTGTGGAAATTATGGTTGAGATGCAAGGATATGACTGGGAGTGAAATAATGTGCGTATTGAGTTGTATTAAGACTTGTTGTCAACTATTCAAAACCTATTAAATAAGGGGAACTTGTGAAGAAAGGCCCTATCATTGAACATGTGGCATGTTTGGATTGAAAGGCAATTGTTGTCTAATTAGTACTTGTGAAGCAATGGAACCTCTTAGTTGTGTGAATCCTTGTTGGGAAGCAGACACAAGTTAAAGGTTTGGAATGTTTTGATAACCAATACTTGTATGCTATTGATTAGACATCATTTGTGATTGTATTGGCATGTTGGTCTACAACTAAACAAGTATGTTCATCACTGAAGTGGAAAAATGTTTTGCCTATGCTATGTGGGTAAGTTGGAATGTGCCTAATGTTTTGGAATGTTATTCATCACCTCTTATGGTGGATTAATATTCATCACATTCTATAGAGGCATGGCACTAGTCATTACTTCAATACTTAATCCTTCATGTTGAGAGCTTGACGAAGCAGTTGGTTTAGGATTAGAGGTAGTTATTTGTGTTTGGGAGGATGAAGGTCTTGCCCATTTAATTTAAAAACCACACATAGTGTTGATTAAAGTCACATTTTTATGTACTAGTTTTTTGTTCATTTACACCACTTTCATTTGGATTAGATGCTACTTGCGTATTGTCCACTATTTTTGGCTTAGTATGTTGCAAAGAAGTAGAAGACACTTCTTTGATGGTAGAGGGATTGAGCATGTATCCAACTAAATTATTTTGTGTGAATGGGTCTATACCCTAATTATCTTGGCCTTTCAACTAAATTACAACTCATGTTGAAGGAGATAACTCGATAAGAGGAGCATTTGAAATTGTCATATTATTGAATTTATGGACTAGGTTTAGATAAGTTTGGTATGTTATTTTCATCTATATGAATTGGTCTTCTATGAGGAATTTTCTTGTGATAAGCATATGAGGATCTTGTTACGGCATCAGTACTATAAAATGAGAATTACTAGAAGAGGCTTACTCATTGCTCTGATTGTAGGATATGTTGTAAGGCCCTCTTACTAGAGTTGGCAAGTTTTCATGCGAGATGTCTACTGAAAACTTAACCCCTACCTCTACATCTCTGAGTAGGACTTCATCCTTGTTTCTATGTAAATGATGATCATACAAGTAAGGGTCATAGGTTGATGGCATTGTAACATAATAAGGTTATTATTCGACCTATTATGCAACCAAAGGTATGTAAGCGAAATATTGAGCCATTTTTTCTTTGCCCTACTCTAGGTATAGAGACATGCTAACTAAATAATGGGCCAAAAGATATTGACTATGTTCCCCTGATTGAGTATTATAAGGTGGATAAAGATCCATCTCAAAAATGACATCATCTCCATAGGGGTATTGAACAATGTCTTCTTGTGTGACTACATTTCCATACCCCAAATTATACATGATACCACTACGTGTATAGTTAGACATGGTCAAATCAATGGTGAAAGTTTCATGAGAAAGGGATAGAGTTCTACAAACTCTAAAAAACAATGTCTAAAAATACAAAAGGTTCAAACTTGATCTAACTTGGTCAAAGGATGGAATTGTATCTTCCAAAGCATTTTTGACAAAACATGGTATTAAACAATCTAATTTAAAAAGTATACATAAAATATATCACTCAAACAAGAACAAGTGGATGACCTAAAAACAAAATGCCAAACTCTAGATTTAAAGTGTTCCAAATAGGTATAATCTAAGGAAACAATGATTACTAGGTCTTTTGGCCAAATTCAACATCAAAATCTAGGCTCAAACAAAGGCATGTGATAGAACTTTTGGCCAAACATGGTGACAAAAGATAGACTTTAAACAAAGGGGTATTTAATCTAACAAATTTGAAACAGTTTAGCATAGATTAAGCACCTGAATTTAGACATAAACTTGATCAAATTGGTATGAGGAATGAAATGAAAGGCACTTGGAGATAAACTATTTTCTCCCAAATAAAAGCACAATCAAATAGGTTTTCAAAATTAGGTAATGAATTAACCTAAGTTACACAACCCAAAAGATAAATATCAGTATTTAAGCCCCAATTAGACAAAGCATAAATAAAAATCAATCAATGTTTGAATTTAAACATGTCAAAGTTAATTTAAAACTCAACATAGAAAAAAATAGGATTTTTGAACAAACAACCTGGACAAAATTAGACAACATAATGAAACCTAAACAAAGATCCTAAAGGAATACATGGTTTTGTTTTAAATGTAAAACTTGGACAAAAGACAAGATGGGTTTATGAAACAATTCAAGCAACGTACATTATCTCTCTCTGAAGATGTAAATAATAGTTGGTTTCAAAGACTCCAAAGCATAAAACTTGAATTTGATTTGGGCAACATAATGTTACCCATTTCAATCAAGTGACACACACAATGCTTTTAACACAAAGTTTCAAGACAGATGCATAATGACAAATAGATGACATAATGTCTCCTCAAACAACAGAGTAGTGTTGACACAAACAACTTATTTTTGACATGAGAAGACAAAAAAATGATGATTTAGACTAAAATACCAAGCAATAAAGGTAAAAGAGGACAATATGAATAAGTAAATTCTCCTAAGCCCTAAACTAACAAGATTGCATCGTATTCTTGAAACCCATTTATATACATGCTCTTGGAAGGATTTTAAGTATTAATCCAAAAATATAAAACACATGAAGTAGTAGGGTTTCTACACCCCCTTCTCCCAAGAAATTGTATAGTGACATGGACCTTCAGGGTACTCATCCTGCATCAAAATAATTTTGTTTCAAATGGGGTTTGTCTCAAGATTAAATTTTTTGACCATCTAGATGGTCCCATGCGTCGATAACACTAGAAATGCCTCATGTAAATTGATTTCATATAGATACACATACTATGCAGGGGTGTTTTCCTTTGCATGGAGATTGTGTTCATGGACTACTTAGTCGAGTCCCTTGGTTAATCAAACTTGACTTAGGTTTCTAATATGAAAGGAGAGATTAGTAGTTCAACCCCTAGATCTTGTAGTATATGTACCCCAATTTGTATACCCTACTATAGAGTGGGGTTTAAATAATGCTAGGAGATGAAACCCTGAGTCAAACCTTCCCTAAATAACTCATGAAAAATCTATGAAATCCCCTCCACAAGTGAAATTGCATGAAATAAATGACTAACTGAAAAGATTTTAAAGGTTATATTTAGATCACCCAAACTATGTAGCTTTTGGGGAGAGCGTAGACAACATTCTTTACATGCCTTGGAGTAGGAAAAAATTACAAGTCAAAAGACACTTTTGGTCACCCAAGTTCATTATAGGGGATGGGACAAGCACATACATTTACTCTTTGTTTTGCACAAACAAACAAATAAGTATCAAACACTTTCAATATTTTTTGACCTAAGTCAAGTGTTGATTTTAGGCACTAAATGAAATGTTTGAATAGATTATCTATCCCATTATTTTAAATTTTCAATGCTTGTAAGACTTTACACAAAATAAACATTATCACAAATCACTTAGGTTGCTTTTTAAGCACATAAAATCAAATGTTCGAGACTTAGAAATTTTTTTTAGGCACCAAAATGAAGTCTTCAAGAATTCAAACTTCCAAATTTATGTTCTAATCTTATCTTGGCCCTAAAAAAGTTATAGGGTTTCCTTATAATTTGAATCACATTAATGGATGAGCAAACAAATTTTAAAAATATATCTCTCAGATTTATACAAAGCAAAACCGTAAATACACAAGGCAAAACCACAACTCTGCAAAACTGTAAGTGCTAGTACAATAATGTATATATTCAGAGAATAGAGCATATAAAGTAAGATCGCTAGTCTATATGTAAAAACAAAACTAATATGGAAAATTCACCACTCTGAGAAGTTATGATATTACAAATTAACCATAATGGATAGCATAACCGCTAGTGGTTAATCGCAAAATCACAACTATAAGGATGATATCATGACTTATGAATTTGGGGTATTACATATCATGACTATAGAGTCGGGATAATATAATATCACCACTAAATCCTATGGAAAAAATAGAGTTAGTGTAAATCATGGTGGTTAAATTCCAAAATGTTAAAAATAAGATAAAATTGGAACTATGTAAGTTGCGATATTGTTGCCCAGAGAACAAGTTCATAATTTTACAGAAAACATCCTTTAGCTTGAAATTTTCACCTTCTTTAATAAAAAAGATCCAATTTTGACATGACAATCGTTAGTAAAATGATCTATAAGAATTTAAAAGAAACTTTTTTAGGTGCATGTGCTCCCAGACAATCCATTTCTGATCAAGGATTTTGACAATAGAGATGAGGTTAGATCAAGTGTTAGTTTCAAAAAATAATTAAATCAACACACTAATATGCTAACATCTCTAATACTAGATCATACGGGGAGCATAATGGAAAAAAAAAAAAAAACCCAACTAAAATGTAAAGAACAACAAATTTTACCTTTCTTGAGAGCTTCTAATGATTTGTTCATTGCTTGCTTGGTTTGCGCTCAAAGGGTCTTTGGCAATGGAGTTTGTATTTTTCGCTCCTTCTCTTCTTGGCACCATTGTTGGCTTGTGTCTTATGCTTGCTTGATGGATTGCTTTAATATTTTGGAATTATAACATTATTGACATGAGTCGTATGTAAAAATGTACATTATAACTTTACACTTTTCCAAGCTCTTTTATGAAGAGTTCTACGCTTGTATTTATAGGCTTTGAAACTAATTCCAACTCAAGGTGAGTTAATGTTTAGTTTAAATAAGGAATGAGTTCAAACCTAAAAAAATGAGTTAATTAAACCCGTAGATTTAAACAATGTCAAAATCTCATGATTTGCAATGAATAGGCATGGGTGAGATATTTTGAGATATTTACAAAGACTTGACAACTCAAAAAAGGTAATCATGAAAAGCTAAAATATTCTTGATTTTTGAATTCTTTTTTAGTAATTCGTTAATTGCACATGGGTAATTCAATTAGGTATTTAATTTGATTTACTATATTAATAAATTTTGATTAAGCTTTTAACATTTTAAAGATTTGATTTTATGTCCATGTGTCCCATTTAATAGGTTGATAGGCCAAATTGCATATTGTCATGCCAAAGGTTGATTAAAGATGAATCCATGAGATATTTTTGTTGCTTATGATAAGATACCCCAATTAGGGATATACTAAGAATATTATGAGATTTGATAGATTATGCACAAGCAAATTTGAGATGTTTAGTGATTCCTAGGGCTTAATTTGCAATGATTCATAAGAATTGCTCTGAAGTCCACTCAAAGGCCAGTTGTGACCAGTTTTAGGTGTCTATAATTATATGGTAGATATATCAACTAATGTTTTTTCAAATGCTATTGTATAAATTTTAATAAAAAAATCATTGAAGGCACTTATCTAATAATAATGAAACTAACAAGGATGGTTAGTTATAAAAAAATGCACATTTTTTTAGACTAAGAAATACATTGATTATCTTTAATACTATTTACATCAAATTAATTTGTCAATGGATGCACATCTGACATTGAAATTTGGAGGATACTAGCAATAACAAACATAATTACCATATCTAACATAATTTCCATATATAACGTAATTACTATATGTAATTTTAGGAATGTGCTTTTGCACACGGTAGATAGTGTAATAAAATCCCTAAAAAAACATACATAATGATACTTAAATATTAAATTTTTTATTGCTATTTTTCATAAGAATTTATAGCTTTTAAGACACATGGCTTGTTGAAAACGATTTCATGAGTTTTCTGCAAATGAAATTTATAGGTGTAAAACCAGAATCAACAACCATTGTCAGCATCAACAACCATTGTCATGTCAATGTGGAAGCTTGGGAGAAGGGTATGTAGATCAATCAAAACATAATGGAGACCAGATTGGTGATAGACGTTGTAGTTTTGAATACTTTGATAGACATGTAGACAAAATCTAGAAGCAAAAAAAAGGCAAACAAGTTGTTTGACAAAATGCCTCAACGAGATGAGATCTCATGGATTGCAGTCTCATGGACTGCAACTATTTGATAGATTATGCACAAGGTTTGTTGTGTCTTGGAGCATAGATTATTATATTTCAGTATGGTAATGTTGATCATTGACTTTGCTGAAAAACACTACACAATCTGAATGGTCATAACAATGTTGTATTAATAACTTAACAACATAGTTTAATGTGACAACCAATTATTAGTTTTTCAGAATTGAAGAACCGCAAAATCAATAAAAAATATGACAAATACCTTCTCAAGCCCCCCACATGCAGTGATTTGTCTATACATTAAATTCAAATCCAATTCCGTCCCACCTATATTAAGAACTCTGTAAAAAAAATATTAGGAAGGGATAAATTCATTGGTTAGATCCAAATTAAAAATTTAAATTTTATTTTTTAACCTAGTTATTGTCGATAACGAACATATGCATTAGGTCAAGCAATTCTATTGAGCAAGACAGACCACTAACTAAAAAGTTGAAGGTCCACAATGATAAAGCGTTGCATGCATTTTTATTTTGATGCTATGCAATTACATCCCCTTTGATATCATTTCCTAAATTAACTTCAAATTTTATAGAATCATCAAGACTAGCGAAAAATTCTTTATTTCCTATCATATGATTACTGCATCCACTATCTAAGAACCAAATATCTCTAGTTTTTTCTTGAGTAACTTGACAAGTGAGAAGTAAGCTAGTTTCACCTGGATTAGAATTAGATTCACTTGTGTAATTAGCATTCTGCTTGTCCACATATCATTGTTTCCTTCTGCAGTCACTTGCATAATGTCCAAATTTCTTGAAATAATAACATTGAATATTAGATTTATCAAACCTCTGTGAACTTTGCTGGAAATGATTGTTGCCACATCCTCTACTGCTGTAGTTTGGATTACTGTGTTCACCTTGATCTGGATTGTTCCTTCCAGTTCTGCCTCTGCCTCTGAAATTTGACCTTGCTCTTTTTCTTCCTCTGCCAAATGATACATGTGACTTGAAAGCATTCTCAAGAGAAGTATTGTTATTTCTATTCATTCTGGATTCATGTGTTAACAAAGAACCCATTAATTCATCTACAGATAACTATTCCAAATCCTTGGTTTCCTCAATAGCTACAACTATTGGATCAAATTTACTAGGTAAACTTTTGAGTACTTTTTCTATAATCTTCTGATCCGTGATAGTTTCTCCATTAGATCTAATTTGATTCACTATATTCAACACTTGATCTATACACTGGTCTATAGATTTTGATTCATTCATTTGCAAATTTTCAAAACTTCGCCTAAGAGATTGCAATTTAGGAATTTTTACCTTTGTATTACCTTTATAGGTATTCTCCAAGATTTTTCATGCCTTTCTGGATCTTGTTGCGGCTGCAACTCTGGAAAAAATTGATTCATCCAATCTCTATTGGATTATAAATAAATCTTTTGCATCTTTCTTCCTGTTCTCTTTAAGCTCGTCCTTTTGTGCTCGAGATAATCCCAGATGGGCTACCTCGTCTTGCGGTTCTACAAAACCACTTTCTACCAAATCTCAAACTTCTTGTGAACAAAACAATGTTTTCATCTTAATTGCCCAAAAATCATGATTCTTACATTAAAAGTAGGAATTTGAGGCTGAGAGATACTTTTGTTCACTGCCATGTCGATTGCTGAAGTGACTAAATTCTCTTTCTGGTCTTCCTCACATGAATCTAACTTTCAAAATTTATTTTTTGTGTATCACAGTCACTGACATTGGTGGATCTACCGAGGTCGGTAAGATAAATATTGCCGACGTTGGTTTGGTTGCCGATGTCGATCTGGGTGTCAGGCGATGTCGGTTAGGTTGCCGACATCGGTCAATCGCTTCAGACTTGCCTGGCTCTTCTTGGCTCTTCCTGGCTTTGATACCAATTTGATGGAGAAATAAAACAAGAAAACAGAAAACTGAACCACTTGCTACTGTAATTTCTTGCAAAAAAGAATTTTATTGATCTTCTTTTTCCTTGCTTACAATGCTGTGCCCAAGGCGTCTTTAAGAAGATTTTCTTATCATATTAAACTGAAAATAAACTAATTGCTTAACTCATCTAAAACTAACTTCAACTGCTTGAAATAACTAACTGTTAACTAATTGATTGCTTAACTGCAGCTAACTGCTTACATGCATGAGGAGTGGAGAAATTATCTCCAGTCAACTTCAGTTTCTAACAAAATTATAGGTAGAATACCTGTTGTGAAAATCTAGGATTAAAGGTTAAAACCCTAATAACTCATGCACAACATGCGATTATTGACAATTTCACTGAATGTTTGTAGGTTTACATAATGAAATAAAAAAATAAACATGATGAAGATTACAACTAATTTGTACAATCTAAGCAAAAGATGGATTATTCCTAAAACACAATATAAAGACCAAATATTTAAAGTAAGTAACAAAACAAGATGGAAGGCGAATAACACTTCTTTCTGAGATGCCTTCTCGACAATGCAGATTGAAAATACAAAATATGGGAAAATATGTATTTCCAAAACAACTGCTAAAAAATTATATTTTTACTTAGAGAAGATAAGAACATAGATTCTATAAGGTAGATGCTCTTTCAAAACAAGCAGACCGAGAATTACTGCTCCTGAGACATGGTACAATAATGAAATGGGCAAACCGTGGGAACAAACAAGATTAAATATGAACTGCAGTGTCCATAACATAGATTAAAATATAAGTTATGGACAAACCTTTCTTTCCAGCATGACTGCTAACAACATAAAAAATTAATGAGGGAAAATAATAACAAAAGAGAGTACAATGTAGGGCCTTGTTATAGAACAAATAGATTAAATCTCTAATAATGTCCTATAAAACTTGTACACAAGAGCAACATCAAAGTCAAAATTCCAACTACTAGAGAGATCCTCAGTCAGGGCATCTCGGGTTTCATGCTAGCAAGGATTGAACTCAACACCATGAAGCCATCTTATGAACAACTTTGTTGTTGAACTGCATGCTAAGCTTCACACGAGCACAACTATATATTCCAAATGATCCGAAACCAACTAGGAAGTCACTCAATAGGTAATAGATAATACAGAAGCAATCTATAGCCCAAAATACATAGAATACATAAAGTAAGGTTTCATTAAAAATAATCCCAAGTAACAATCCAGCCTAAAATGCACAGAATACATAAGCAGCAGGAAACCCCACATCTAACTTGAGTTTATAACATAAAAAGTGGCCCAAAATACAAAACCCATAAGAAAAAAGGAAAATAACACAAACTTGCTGAATAGGATTACATTCAATTTGGGCATGCATTTATTTGACATTGACTTTGTTCATTTCCATATAAAACAATATGGACCACTCTCATTTCGTTATGAAAATAATAAGAAAGAATCTCGGTTTCTTGTTAAACCAAGGATATCTCTTCAAGCTGAGCTATACTCATGTTCTTCATTAAAACAAGATGAACTGATCACGATTTTGAAATTAAAGAATGGGTTACTAAATTTGGTTTTTACATAGCATAAAATCCAGTAAAAAATGCAGACAATATACTAGATTACAGAAAATGGGACTGGGAGAGGACCTTAAAACTCAATCTGATAGGCATAAGAAGCAATCCAAATACACAATGGACACAACCAATAGCGAAAAAGCACATAACCCATGTTTGTTAAACAAGGAACATTCAATTTAGGCATTTGTTCAATGTGGGTTGTCCTTGGTTCCTTATTAATACAAAATGGAGTAATCTCAAACCCTTATTTAACAACGGCATCCCTTCAACCTAGACTATGGTATACTGAAATTTTAAAAAATAAGACAAACGAATCACATTTTCCTTAGTGAACCATTGGTTGCTAGTGCTGATTTTTAGATACCATTAAATCCAATAAAAGATGTGACATAGCACTTGGATAAAAGAGACAATGGCACTCAAAAACTTATTAAAAGGCATATAAGGCTCACGAACAATCTAGCCTTCAATGCACAGTAGCAATCCAGCCTAAATGCATAGAGGAGATAGTCCACATTTTATTTGATTTCACAAGACAAGAAAGGTCCTAAACATTCATAAAACCTACAAGTAGAAGCCAAATAATCCATAATTGCTAAGCAAAGAAGCATCCAAATTGGTCGTTTCTTCAACACGGGTGGCCCTAGATTCCTTCATAAAACAATATGGACCAATCTCGTTTCATTCATAAAACAAGGGTTTCTTCCCAAGCAAGGCTATACTCATGTTCTTCATGAAAACAAGATGATTCCTAATTATATCATGATTTTTCAAGTTCGCATTTCGCATATCATAAAATCCAATAGAAAATAAAACATAGAGAAAACCATATTGCAGAAATGGGGGTTGGAGTCCTGAGAACTCGTAATAACAACCATAAGAAGCATCCATTCAACATGCACTATTCTATACTCAGTTTCTTCACTGAAACAAAATAAATTAAGCGCAATTTTATTATCTAACCATGGGTTTCTTAGGCAAGTAGTTCTACATAGCATAAAATCCAATAAAAGGACACCATATCACATACTAAATTACATAAAGGGGAGCTGTAACAATGGCTATAAACTCATTACTACAAGCATAAGAAGCATCCAAACATGCAACCTCAAGACTGTGAATTACCACTTACGTTAGCCTGGTTCCAAGAGATGCATGGAAGTTGTTGAACAAGTTGTAGAAATATGTACGATTGGACATTAATACCTCATGCTCCGCCAAAGGAAATGTCAGGGGATCTAGCTCTACCAATTAGAGCACATATGATTACTTCTCGTATTAGCAATTAAACACGGAATTATACCAAAATGATAAAGTAGCTAGAAACTTGAGACAACAAAAAATTTGAGAGACAATACACACTCGTATTAAATATTACTAGAAGAAAATACAATAAGGAAGATGCCACTTCTTCCTCCAACTCAAAGGCTTGCCACACCTCAAGACCTTCTTCCCTCTCTCTCTTGCTCAACACAACAACTCTAAAGCCTGAGTTATTATCCCTCTTTGAATGCTTCAGCTGATCTCCTTGACCTTGCTAGCTTCAATGCTTTTACTTGTCTTCTTGCTTGATTACAATACATGCCTTATGGGTCTATAAATAAGATCCCATGCTTACAAAAATAGAAATCTAGTTACAATAATTAGACACGCAGCTCGTGACTATAATTAGTCATTTAACATGCAAACACTCGCTTCACTTAACTGACTGTTCGTCAACAGCAATTCTGGAAATACACAGGCGACCGACGCCGATCCCTGCTAGTTTGGTGCTGTCGATGTCGGCCGACTCCCTGCCGTCGCCGGTCTCCTTCTCCACTGCATCTAACCGACGTCGATCATACTGCCGACGCTAGTGGCTCTGGTTCTTCAGCATCCTTCCTTGTGTCTGCAAACAGTTGAAGCTTTTAGCTCCACACCTTAACAATCTCCCACTTGGAGATAAACAACTGCAACTTATACCTGTACTTGTACACCATCTATTTTGTTCCTTAGGCTCTGTATCCCTCTTCAATGTCACTCTTGAAGACCAACCACCACGCAAACCTGTGATGCAATACCTGTATCTTATGCCACAAGAATTTTGCTGCTCCTAAATTCTCCATGACATACTTCTGAACCAACTCTACCCTTAGCTCAGAAAACTCCCTGTATATGAAACCCTGCAACAAGTAACACAATACAGTAACAGGATAATGTAGCTAATATTATCTAACCTAGTAAAGATAAAATACAATGGTCAAACCTCCATTGCTCTGCAGCCTAATCAAGACCATATACCATAGCCTTCTGTCTCATGTGTCCATTCACTCTCTTCTCTAAAACGGGAATCCATCCCTCTATCCAGTGCTTCTTTCCAACTGACAACACTACCAACAAGTACCTGTTTGGTTCTTCAAGGACTCAGACTCCTCATCCATGCCAAGCTCCCACTGTTTTTGGATTCTACCTGCATTGCTTCTTCCATCTTCCTAGTTCATGACTATTAGTAAGCAATATAAAGAAGGTGAACAATGAATATGAGGTTCACATACCTTTCCTGACCTCCACATGGGTGTTTGAGACTTATAGATCCACCCAACATCCGTTCCAGTGACCAATCTAGGTCATCTCCCAGTCTGATCCCGACCGATGTCGGTTCCCTGCACTGACCCTGACTGCCGACGTCGTTTCCCTGGCCGACGCCAGTGTCCTTCCTACCAATGTCGGTCCTTATGACCGACGTCAGACTTCTCCTGCCCGACCTACCAATCCTGTTGGTCTACACATGACCGATGTCGGTATCTGGATGACTGACGTCGGTGCCAAGCGACCGACATCGGTGTCTGTGTGTTCCTGTATGTGATGAAAGTTTCATCCGCGAGCTCTTCTTGGATCAAACCTCTATCCATGCTACCCTGCTCAAATTTATTCAGCCCCTGTGACTGATCTCTGTCCTTCATCTCCTCCGTAAACACCAAGGCTTCTTTGTTCCTATCAAAAGCATCAAATTTCCTCTTTCTGCAATGAACTGTATTTATGCTTTCCAAATTTGAACACGTACCTTTTGAATCAAGAACTTCCATTCCCTTCCTATTCATGTGACCAAGCCTATTAGGCCACATCTTTGAATCTACACCAGAAGTAGAATCAGTAATACAAGTAGATAGATAAAGAGTATCTACTTTCTTACCTCTTGCTAGAACAAGTGTTCCCTTGGTAACCTTCTAAGAATCCACTGTGAGGGTTATTGTGCATCCCTCATCTCCCAACCTTCCTACAGAAATCAGACTCTGCTTCAGAATTGAAACATGCATGACTTCTTTCAACACCCATGTATTGTCAATCTCCAATCTCAGCTGCACTTTCCCTTTGCCAACTATCTGACAAGGCATACCATCCCCTAAATAGAGCACTCCAAAATCTCACTGTTCATACTCATAGAACAAATCTCTATTTGGGGATGCATGAAAAGATGAACCAAAATCTAAAATCCATGATCCTACTTGACTATTTGAAGAAAGTATGAGAGCATCCTGCATCACAATATTTGCATCCTTTGCTTCTTCCATACCTGCATGTTGATTCTCTTTATCTCTCAACCAACACTCCTTCTTTGTATGTCCTTTCTTTCCACAAAACCAGCAGGTAATATCTTTGGACTCGGATCTCCTTCTCGACCTTGATTTCCCTTGCTCAACCTTTTCCCTTTGCCATCCCCTGCTTTCTACACTTAGAGCATTCCCTGATGATTCACCTGTGCTTCTTCTGCATATTTTCTCATTCAAGATCACACTCACAACATCATCAACTTTTAAGATTTTACAAGCAGATGCAGAATTACTTACTGCCATAACCAAACCGTCCCAACTTTCAGGCAAAGAACATAAAATCAAGAGAGCCTTTACCTCATCATCAAAAAAAATATTGACTGAAGCTAGTTGGTTTACCAAACCATGGAAATCACTGAGATGAGTATGTACCAATCCACCTTCCTGCATTTGCAAAGTAAATAGCTGCTTCATAAGATATACCTTATTAGAAGCCGAGGGCTTTTCGTATAAATTCGCCAAGGACTTTATCAACTCTTTCGTTGTCTTGCACTGTGATAAGATAGAAATCACAGATGATGCAAGGCTCAACCTTATGGAATCGAGAGCCTTCCGATCAAGAACGTTTCATTCTTCATCCTTCATATCTGTGGGCTTGCATGCAACCCCACCCAACGGTAAGTACAAATCCTTCTGATACAGATAGTCCTCAATCTGCATCCTCCAATGTTGATAATTCTTGCCGTTAAACTTCTCCATTCGTAGTCTACTTTCTTCTGCCATTGCTGAACTCCCACTCAATCAGAAAAACCTGTGAATGACCTGTAATAAAAAAACAATACCCTACTTCCTGCAAACTGTAGCTCTGATACCACTTGTCAGGGGATCTAGCTCTACCAATTAGAGCACATATGATTACTTCTCGTATTAGCAATTAAACACGGAATTATACTAGAATGATAAAGTAGCTAGAAACTTGAGACAACAAAGAATTTGAGAGACAATACACACTCTTGTATTAAATATTACTAGAAGAAAATACAATAAGGAAGATGCCACTTCTTCCTCCACCTCAAAGGCTTGCCACACCTCAAGACCTTCTTCCCTCTCTCTCTTGCTCAACACAACAACTCTAAAGCCTGAGTTATTATCCCTACTTGAATGCTACAGCTGATCTCCTTGACCTTCCTAGCTTCAATGCTTTTACTTGCCTTCTTGCTTGATTACAATACATGCCTTATGGGTCTATAAATAAGATCCCATGCTTACAAAAATAGAACTCTAGTTACAATAATTAGACATGCAGCTCGTGACTATAATTAGTCATTTAACATGCAAACACTCACTTCACTTAACTGACTGTTCGTCAACAGCAGTTCTGGAAATACACAGGCGACCGACGCTGGTCCCTGCTAGTCTGGTGCTGCCGACGTCGGCCGACTCCCTGCCGTCGCCGGTCTCCTTCTCCACTGCATCTAACTGACGTCGGTCATACTGTCGACGCTGGTGGCTCCGGTTCTTCAGCGTCCTTCCTTGTGTCTGCAAACAGTTGAAGCTTTTAGCTCCACACCTTAACAGGAGACGGATAAACCTGGTGGTCAGGTGGGTCGACCTTGAGCACATTTGGGTACACCACCTGCTCCAGTGGTTCGACCTGGAACACTCTCGGATACACCTACTGGTGAGGTGGGTGCACCAGAAATGCTCCCGTGGGGGATGCCAAATCATATTCCAGATACCTAGTTCATTTTCCATATAACCCACTTGCCTGAGGATCCATTTTATGCTGTGCTTCCATTGTTGTCTGAGGAAAAAGGCTCAAAATCTGAGGGGAAGGAGAATCAATATAATTCTCTTTCATATTCAGCTAAAAGCAGAAAAGACTGTATAATTTGATGAAACGGATATTGGAATGGAATATATGGAGGAGGGTTTGCTTGTTTTGTGATGCTAAAATACTAGGGGATGATCACCACCACAACCATAAGTAAGTTAACGGTACTAATTTTCCCAATGTAAGTATTCCATTGAAATTTTTCACCAATTCATAATAACGCTTGATATAAAAACTCAGAAAATATCAGCTCGCGTAGAAAAAAAAAATAGTGAAAAAAAAAAAACCCTGAAAAAAACGAGGAAGAAGGTCAAAAAGCTAAAACGCAGATTGTTTCGAACTACTAATCACCATGTAAACCACTAATCACCGTTCCTGTAGACAGCAAATGGAAAACAAACAAAAACACGATTACAAAAGCCTCCCAAGATAAACAAAAAGGGACATTTTAAAAAACCAACCCGTAATAGCCACTGACTGCCATGAAGCTACAGGAAAAATGCCTATTTGGCACTGCCTAACACGCGGCAACATTAGCAACCCTCTATAAAAACCTGCCTCCTTTTAGTGCTTCTCAAAGGAGAACGACGAACATATTCCACCACACAGTCATCCCATTCGTTGCAATCGCACAAAACTATTTGCATGTTAAGGTTAATAGGAAAAACAATATTTCATTACCCGTGCATCTTTCAACATAGGGAAATCTAAAAGACAACAACGAACCTGTCTCCTCCGATTGACTGGTGGCCACAAGCATCTCAGAAAAAAAACTCTCCGATGAAATCAATAATAACCGTCAGGTACTAAAACCCCATATTTTAAGAGCTTACAACTCACACTGTGATGTTTTTTCTTTTTATTTTTCGCCCTTTTGAATGTGACTGAAGTGCATTGGAAATATGATAAACATTAAAAATATATATCAGCACATGCACAAAAGTGCAGTGTTTTTTTGGGCTTACTGCAATTTAAAAAATATATAACATTGTCGTTTATGGCATGGAAAAAGGCGAAAATGCTCACATCTATGGAAGGAATATTTTAGATTTATTAATGAGAGTGATGTTGCAGTTAAGTGTTCTAATTCAAAAAAATTGTGCACATAGTTCAATTAAAATGCATGAAATATTGGAGTGAAAGTCCATACTACATAGGTAATTTTTTTTTTTAAAAAAGGATATATATATTCATATTATTATTATTATTATGTTTTTGGGGGTTGTTATGTATAGAAAGTTTTTTTTTTTGGGGTAATAATTAAATAATTAAGATAAAACATTATTTTGATATCTAATTTGGTTGACATTTTACATTTTATTAATCATTATAATTTTATTAAAAAGTTAAAATTATATTGTTTTTAAAAATGATATATATTAATAAAATAAATAATAAAACACATACAAATTATGGAAAAAAATGAATAAATAATTATGTTAAGCAATATCTTTAGCGGACACTAAATTCATTAAATTAGTTCCTTAGTCATAAAAATCTATTCATAGAACATGCATTAGGATATGTTCATTATTTATCAATTTTTTTAATATTCACCCCACAACAGCAGCAGCAACAACAATAATGATTTTTTGAATTTTTATTGTCATTTCTGATTTTTATAAGTATGAAAAAGATCAATCAAAATAACAAATAAACTTAATATTACAATATTAAAAATAAATAAAAAATGAATGTAACAAACATTGACTATTATTAGAATGAAAAATAAAAATAGATTAAATAAAAATGATTATTAAATTTTTCTTGTTATCCTTGTTAAGAAGAAATATTCATACCTTTCAATTGCCATATAAAAATATGGGATATAGTATTATTAGACATGGTTAATGTTTTTAAAATAAATATGTTTTCTTATTTAATAGAAAATTGGAAATTGTAACTTTTCATATATTCATTTAAAATTTAAAAAAATAAAAATGTGTATATATATAAATATTAAAGTCTTTAAAAATCATCATTATGTTTTGAAGAGAGACATTTGTGAATAATTGATTAATAAGATTATGCCATTTATATTTGGCAAAGCAAATATATTTACTGTTGGCAATCTTTTTCCTCAGGAGTACATACAACTGCCTATTATGTCTCAAAATTGGTATTGTATATTTATTTCATTTTTAAAATAAGCATATAATATCTAATACATATTATGATCCAATGAACATGATGTAGTAATTTACAATGCAAACTTTGAATTACACTATTCACAATTAGAGATTTCAAATGTATTTCTTATGAAGAATGTTTATGACATTGCATTAGATCATGATTATGTATTATATTTTGTATGTGAATTTTCAAAGTTGCATGTATTCAGTGAAGAAATAATAATCTAAGATAATTTTTTTAGAAAGAAAAATAAAGTTTTTAACTTTTATTTTACTTCTGATTCAAAATGAAATATTTAAAAAACAACATGTCTTTTTAATATTTTTATATTAAAAAATACATAAAATAAAATTTTTATATAGTCATGACATAACAAAATAATATTATAATCCAATCCATGAGTTTTGACACTAGAATGGATCAATGCAACTCCATCCATTGTGAGTTATTTCTTTTGATGTATTGTACATACATAAATAAGTTTGATTAGAAACTATTTTTCAATTATTCATGTCTTTTTGTATGCTTTCACATACTTCTAACCATGAGAATAATTGACACTCAATCCTATTGAATTTTAGTTAAGTACATACGAGTGTATTTATTAATATGATAGTGGACAATGTTTATATTATTGAATTTCATCCACAAAATATCAATTTTAAATATTAATATATAAAGTTTGAAATTTTCATCAGATCCATTCACCAAACTATGTTAGATATCATAATTACTAATTAAATATGCACACACACACACACACACACACACACACACACACACACACACACACACATATATATTAATGACATCTCTTGTCATATAGTGTATCTTCTTCATCCTTTGAAATGATCACAATATCTTCACCCATAATAAGATCAAGCTTTTTTTGTTAGTTACGATTCTCAACACCATAATTATTATAGAAAATACATGCAAAGTCAAGATCATTTGGAGATGTTTGATATTTTTATTTTTTTAATTTTTCAATTTTTTTAATTTTTCTTTTAAAATATTTAGAGAATCAATATATATCCTAATAATAATTTATTCAAATGCATGATATTTTATCTCATAGTTTCATTTAATTGGTAAATATTAATATGGTTTTCCCAAAAATCATACAAAACAAGTTATTTTTGGATTGTAGGACTTTTGAACATACTATAATTATTAATAAGTTGTACCTCATAAAATTAAAAATAAAATATCATTTCAATATTAATTTTTTTTGATGTTTTAATATTTTTATTTATCCCAATCGTTTAATAGTAAAATATAATAATTATCTACCAATTTCTAATATGTCATCTATAAATAAAAAATAAAAAATTTAACATCATTTGTGATACCAAATCTATCTGTTCAACACTTAATGAATAATCTCAAATCTTTTAAAAAAACAAATTAAAAAACCCAAATAAAATGTTACGCCACCTATATTGTATGCAACCTCACTCGTGAACATTGTAATCAAACACATTGCTTTGGGTCGGTTACTATTAATGGAACTGTTATTAATAGGAACAAAATTTTGAAAGATCAGTTTGCTAGCTTTTCATGTGCCAGCACCACCTATTAATAAAATATGCAATGAATTTAAAGTGTTGTAATTTTATTGAAATAGAATATATATAATGATTTATTTTTGCTTTTTATTTAGCATTCTCATTTGACCAAAATATATCGAATGGATATTTACAATTTATAAAGACCTTATTTTTTATTGTTCAATTTATGCAAACGATTATCATAATCTATACCGTATTTTTCAAAAGAATGTCACTAGTTTCCTATAGTTTAGACAATTTTACATCAAAAGAAGCAATATCAAATTAAAATTAATTAAGACTGGCTTGCATATCACCCCACAATAAATTTATGTGATAAGTAAATATATATTGATTTTGTTCTTAGTTTTTCCTAAGAAATTTATATGCTTCTTGCCAGGTGAAGAAACCATTATAAGGCTGTATCCAATTTATTGAAATGTAACAAATAAATAACATTTATTTATAATAATTTATCTTATTTAAATTATTGTAATATTTGAAAAAATTGTATGACAGATTTTTTCTCATTTTTATTATATGAAAAATCAATTCAACAACACAAATTGTATGAATAAATGTTGGTCGCCCAATGTAATAGTCTATAATAAAATAACACAATGTTTTCAGAGCTGCCAATTTATTTATTCAACAAAAACAGACTCTTTGAAATGAAGGTACGTTCCTATGAAATGGAAGTATTTATAAACATATATACTTTATTAAACTATTGTTGAATGAAATAGAGAACAAATAAGTGAAATTTATATCTCTTTAAAAAAAAAAAAAAAAGGCATTTATCATCTTATTTCGTAGTCTGTATCATTTGAATGACATCAAGCTGTAATACCTGGTGGTTAATCCGTATATTGTTAAACGATTTTTCTTTGGCCTATCAATTTTTTCATTTACAAGATACAATAAGTTACAAATTCGTATGCATTAAGAACAAATTGGAAATCTTTATTTGCCTCCAATATTGGTCGAATTGGTTTTGAAAAACTATTTTTTCCATAATTGTGATGGTTTCCTAGAATGTAAAATACTTGGTTGTTTTAGAATATTTTTAATTGCATGTATGTTTTTGGTTTCATCCATGTTTAGTTCAGAGATGCACATGTCAAATGATACAGAACTCTTATATTATTTTCTTAAAGAATCATGAAAATATTCTTTGCATTTTTAATAGCAAGCACATATTATCATCAAACGGCTCTACTATTTTTGTATGTTTCATTTGTGGAAGAGGAAAATCGTATTTACATTTTGTATGTTTGTTTTCTGTACAATATTTTTATGTAATAATGTTAATGCAACTTCGTAATGTTTTGAGAAAACGGTTCAGCTTCACAGATTATGTAGCTGTCAATAAAAGATACATTGAATTTTGTGTCTGTGTCAACCAACGACTATTGACATTGCCTCTGTTTGCAAACTCAATGAACCAAATAATAAATAATATCTCCAAAATAATTTTTTCTTAATAAATAATTTTCTTTAATGCATTCAGTACATATTTATATTTATGAATGTAATTCGTAGGATCATTTTTTACAATAAAAATGTCATCTTAGATATCATCTAGCTCTAATTTTATCATAGATGATGATTTTTTTACGCTATTCATATAAAAGAGTCTAACAATGATGTTATAAAGTTGAAAATTTTTTAAAAAAAGTTTTTGGTGATGATTAATTGCTAATTTATGGTTTGTAGAGAGATGTTTGGAGGTCTGCAATGGGAAGATGAAAAGCCGTCCTCCATTGATGGTGTTTCAAGCATTATTTTGGTTCGTTACCTTGGTTACCTTTGTTTCCTTTGTTTTAATATTTTTTTCTATGGTGCCCATTGTGGTCAAATAATGTTAGCTCATTCTCTCGCATGCCTTAACTTTGTTTATTTTTATTGTGGTTTATATGTATGGTCTTTGATTTTATTTTTGTTTCATGTCTCTTGCTTTATTGTCCATACCAGCTTGTGTCTCCCCTACTTGGATCTCCATCCCATGGTCTTTGAAAAATAATAAAAGGCATATATTAATTACAGTGGTTTATGGAAACTCTCATAATTGACAACCTCGAACTTGTGAAGAATGGTGAAAATGGTGGATTTAATGAGCCAGTTAGTCCTCTGGGGAATGATAATGTGTGAAATC